>QJPP01001016.1:0-526509 GCA_003996215.1 Jaltomata sinuosa | reverse complement strand
TTGGCATAATAATAAGGAAGCAAATATATCCTCAATGTCAGACTCCTCCATCTCACGCGATATCGGATATAAATATGCTGAATGCCAGACTTGGCATAATAATAAGAAAGCAAATACATCCTCAACTTCAGACTCCTCTGTTTCACGTGATATCGAATATAAATACGTTGAATGCCAGACTTAGCATAATAATAATAACAATATCCTCAATGTTAGACTTTATCGTCTCACGCGATATCGGATATAAATATGCCAGGCTTGGCATAATAATAAGGAAATAAATACATCTTTAACGTCAGACTCTTACGTCGCACGCGATATTGGATATAAGTATTGTCGCGCCCCATTTTTCTCGCGAAAAGCGGGATTCGACGTGACAACTCTCTTTTAGGAAGAGGGTGAAGAGTCGCCACCTAACGAATTTAAGGCGCGTTAGGGCACCGTTCTAACTAATTACAATTAAATTAAATTTTAAGTCTACGCAACCAGAAATCGGGTAAGGGTTCAAGTTACCTCGAAAGGAAGGTGTTAAGCACCTTTCGAGGTCCACAAATGTGGGTCCCTGTCGGATTCGTTATTTATGTGGGAATAGGTGATAAATAATAGGTCGATTAATTAAACTAAAGACTATGTAATCAAACAAGTAAGGCTTTATTTAAAACAAGTATTTAAGCCAATTTAATTACTAAAATCTAAATGAGAAAATCATGCATGAATTAACGCAAGTAAATACATAAACGAAAAATCAGATAAGCGAGAAGCCAGAAGTGACACAATAATATAGGAAAAGAGACCTAATTACTAAGTGACTTAGTTAACTACCCCAAACAGATGGAAAGAAACAAACCTAGGTTAATTCTAACCTATTCGGATCAGCGCCCGGCTTATTATCGGAGACAATTCCGAAGACATTGTCGTATTCTGCTCGGGTCGATTTCCATCATATCCGTCTATCTACCCACCTAAGTTGGTTATTAAGATTATTTTACCTAAGTGCGTACTAAAGAAATGAGAAAAGTCTATCGTACCCTGGTATGCCTACTCGTCCCACTTAATGTCCAAGAGGCATTGGACTACTATTTTGGATATAGGTCTAGACAATAAAATTCCAAGGCTACTTAATTAGACTCGGGATTAACGTCAATCAAAACATACATGGACTGAAAAACAAGTAGCACATAAATGATCTCACATAGGCCTCACAATTCGTACAATTAACACTTTATATAGCATGATATCTGGAGAACGTGCAAAACCACTTATTAATTAGTCCTATGAACAAAGTTTCTAATTATTTAACATGCTGAAAATAAATCTAATCCTACAAACAGGATGATTGATTATTTAACCTGCTAAAACTATTTTTTAGCTATAGGCATGAGAGCTAATTAAATTAAACGTATAAGCAGAATCTTTAACTTAACATGCTGGGCCTGAATTAATCCTATAGATGTGGTTTCTGAATGTTAAAAAAAGGGCTGAAACAGTCATACTGAACCATTTTTACATTCTGAAACAGTTTCTAACATGCTGAGCTGATTTTAACATGCTGAAACGATTTTAACGTGCTGAATCCTATAGGGATGACTTCTAGTCGTGTTACATGCAGAACATATTCAATACTATAGGCATGATTTCTATCATCATTATGCAGAAATGGATCCTAACTTTAACATGCTGAAACTTGATTCCTATAAACAGAATGATCACTTTAACAATCTGAAAATGATGCCTTTAGACTATGACGCCTTCGGGGCATGATAAGCAGAAATTAAAGAGAGCGTATCTGTTTTGAGTGGCATAGCATGACGTTTTGGTAGCTTCTGAATAATTTGTTCCATGGTAGCTTGTTGTGATTCGATGCGATCTCGGGCTCAATGCAATCTCGGGCACAATGCAATTCTCGGGCCAAATATAATTCTCGAGCCAAATACAATCTTGGGCTCAATCAAAATTCTCGGGCTTGATGTAATTTTCGGGCAAAATGCGATCTCGGACATAATGCAATCTCGGGCTCAAATGCAATTTTTTTTCGGGTAAATATAATTCTCGAGCCAAATGCAATTCTCGGGCCAAATATAATTCTCGGGCCAAATGCAATCTCGGGCCAAAGTCATCTCGGGCATAATGCAATCTCGGGCCAAAAGCAATTCTCGGGCCAAATGCAATTCTCGGGCTCAAATGCAACCCCGGGCCAAAGTCATCTCGGGCACAATATAATTTTCGGGCCAAATGCAATCTCGGGCCAAAATGCAATCTCGGGCCAAATGCAGTCTCGGGCCAAATATAATTCTCGGGCAAAATATAATTCTCGGGCCAAATATAATTCTCGGGCTTAATGCAATCTCGGGCCAAATATAATTTTCTGGCTCAAATGCAATCTCGGGCCAAAGTCATCTCGGGCATAATGCAATCTCGGGCCAAATATAATTCTCGAGCCAAATGTAATTCTCGGGCTTCATGCAATCTCGGGCCAAATATAATTTTCTGGCTCAAATGCAATCTCGGGCCAAAGTCATCTCGGGCATAATGCAATCTCGGGCCAAATATAATTCTCGAGCTCAAATGCAATCCCGGGCCAAAGTCATCTCGGGCATAACGCAATCTCGGGCCAAATATAATTCTCGGGCCAAATATAATTCTCGGGCCAGATGTAATCTCGGGTTTAATGCAATTCTTCTTTGAGGAGATAGAGTAGCTTAGCTTTCTTGCCATATTTTGATGACGGTGTTTGTCTTGATGCTGCTGTGACTATTCTCGGATTTGTACCTGCTAGTTCTGCATTCACAAAAAAATTGTTAATTTGTAAAAAAGGGAGGTTGATTTGTGCATATGCTCTTGGGTGCATCTGTCCTCCTTGTTATGCGTCTGCGGGCCGTCGCACTCTCTTCGGGCACTCGCTCGAGCAAATAAATGAATAAGCTTTGAAATCGTATTTTGAAATAATTTGCTTTGAAAAGGTAAGGGAAATGTTTAAAAATAATAATATTATTTAATCATAAACCGTGACATGTTTTGAGACATCACAACATCTAATCATCTTTGCATTTGGAGTGCGGCTCCGACGAAATTTTTGAGGGCCCTCAAAATTTCTGCCCCAGTGTAGAACTTGTCTTTCGGCTAGAAAATTTTGTAGAATGAGCGATCGCTTGTTGTGAATTTTGAGGTTCCCTCAAAATTCTCCCCCAGTCTTACGATTCATGGTAATGCTTTTCAGATGGAATTTTTGAGATACTCTCAAAAATTCTGCCCCAGTTATAATGCTTGACAAAGGAAAATGAGAGGTTTTATTATGATAAGACCGAACTCCATAGGAGCGCCTACGTATCCCTCTTAAACGGGAATCAGGTCGAATGTAGTTCCAATTACAAAGGAAGCATAACAGAATGAACTTTCTCTTAACTTCTCAGATGAAGTATCTTTTGACAGCGTCAGAATTGATAGGTTTGGACCACACTTCACCATCCATTTCTGCTAGTATGAGTGCTCTTCCTGTCAGAACCCGATGGACCATGTAAGGACCTTGCCAATTTGGTGCAAATTTTCCTTTTGCCTCGTCTTGATTTGGAAAGATCCATTTTAGGACAAGTTGCCCCGGTGTAAAATGCCTTGGTCTGACCTTCTTGTTGAAAGCTTTGGCCATTCTATTCTGATAGAGTTGACCGTGACAAATTGCATTTACTCTCCTCCCATCAATGAGTGCCAGTTGTTCCATTCTACCTCGCACCCATTCAGCATCACTTAGTTCTGCTTCCTGAATGATCCTTAGAGAAGGTATCTCCACTTCAGCAGGTATCACAGCTTCAGTACCATAAACCAGAAGATAGGGAGTGGCCCCTGTAGAAGTCCTCAGCGTAGTACGATATCCCAACAGTGCGAAGGGTAGCTTCTCGTGCCAGTGTTTGTAATTGTCAATCATCTTACGCAGTATCCTCTTGATGTTTTTGTTCGCAGCCTCAACTGCTCCATTCATCTGTGGCCTATAGGCTGTAGAGTTTCGATGGTTGATCTTGAACTGCTCACACGTTGCTTTCATCAGATCACTGTTGATATTGGTGCCATTATCTGTAACAATTGACTCAGGAACTCCAAATCGACAGATAATATGATCTCGGACAAAATCAGCTATAACCTTCTTTGTGACAGACTTATGTGAGGTAGCCTCGACCCATTTGGTGAAATAATCAATAGCAACAAGAATGAACCTATGTCCGTTGGATGCGACAGGTTTGATAGGACCAATAACGTCCATACCCCAAGCTGCTAATGGCCAAGGAGAGCTGGTGACATGGAGTTCGTTGGGAGGAACTCGAATCATGTCGGCATACGTTTGGCATTGATGGCACTTTTGCACATAACGAATGCAATCTGTCTCCATAGTCAACCAAAAGTACCCGGATCTCAGTATTTTCTTGGCCAAGGTAAATCCGTTCATGTGAGGGCCACAAGTTCCACCGTGGACTTCTTCAATCAAACTAGAAGCTTCTCTAGCATCAACACACCTCAGCAGTCCTAAATCAGGAGTCCTCTTGTACAAGATTTCTCCGCTTAAGAAGAATTGGTTAGCTAACCTCCGAATAGTGCGCTTTTGAATACTTGTGGCATTCTCCGGATAATCTCCATTTTTTAAGTATCCCTGGATATCAACATACCATGGCTTGCCATCTAACTCCTCTTCGACATGGAAACAATATGCAGGTTGCTCGTGAGTATGAATAGGGATGGGATCAATATAATTCTTGTCCGGATGCTGTATCATAGAAGACAAAGTGGCCAAAGCATCGGCGAATTCATTCTGGGTTCGCGGAACATGTTTGAATTCTATCTTGACAAACCTCTTGCGCAATTTTTGTATGCAATCTATGTATGGCAGGAGTTTCCTGTTTTTGGCAGCCCATTCCCCTTGTACTTGATGAATCAACAGGTCTGAGTCCCCAATTACCAATACCTCTTGGACATTCAGGTCAATGGCTAGCCGAAGCCCCAAGATGCAAGCTTCGTATTCAGCCATATTGTTGGTGCAAGGAAACCTAAGTTTGGCTGATACCGGATAATGCTGGCCAGTTTCTGAGATCAAAACAGCTCCAATACCTACCCCTTTGAAGTTCGCAGCTCCATCAAAGAATATCCTCCACCCATTGTATATTTTGGATATGTCCTCTCCCACAAATGCCACTTTCTCATCAGGAAAATAAGTTTTCAAGGGTTCGTATCCATCATCTACGGGGTTTTCGGCCAGGTGATCTTCCAACGCCTGTGCTTTCATGGCCCTCTGAGTGACATAAACTATGTCAAACTCACTCAACAAAATCTGCCATTTAGCCAGCTTCCCGGTAGGCATAGGCTTCTGGAAGATGTACTTTAGTGGATCCATTCTCGATATCAAGTAGGTAGTGTATGCTGAGAGGTAATGTCTCAACTTTTGGGCTGCCCAAGTTAATGCACAACACGTGCGTTCCATCAAAGAGTAACGAGCCTCATATGATGTGAACTTCTTACTCATGTAATAGATTGCCTGCTCTTTTCTCCATGTTTCATCATGTTGTCCCAGGATACAACCGAAAGCATTATCCATCACAGATAAATACAACAGTAGTGGCCTACCTGGCTCGGGAGGGACCAATATGGGAGGATTAGATAGGTAATCCTTGATTTTGTCAAACGCTTCCTGACATTCTGACGTCTATTTTGTGGCAGCATCCTTTTTCAATAACTTGAAAATTGGTTCACAGATGACAGTGGATTGGGCTATGAAGCGACTGATGTAGTTGAGGCGGCCCAAGAAACTCATTACCTCTTTCTTATTTTTTGGTGGCGGAAGCTCTTTGATGGCTTTGATTTTGGTCGGGTCCAACTCTATTCCGCGATGACTGACGATAAAACCCAATAATTTTCCCGCAGGGACTCCAAAGGCACACTTTGTCGGGTTCAGCTTCAAATTGTACTTCCGAAGCCTATTAAAGAACCTCTCGAGATCGTCCAAATGACTCGAACCCTTTTTAGATTTGATGATAACATCAACCACATAAACTTCAATTTCCTTGTGGATCATTTCATGAAAAATGGTAGTCATGGCCCTCATGTATGTAGCTCCAGTATTTTTCAACCCAAAAGGCATAAACTTGTAACAATAAACCCCCCAGGGTGTAATGAAAGCGGTTTTCTCAGCATCCTCTTCATGCATCTTAACCTGATGATAACCGGTAAAGCAATCCACGAATGATTGTGTTTTATGCTTGGCACAGTTATCGATCAAGATGTGTATATTAGGGAGTGGAAAATTGTCCTTAGGGCTGGCTCTGTTAAGATCCCTGTAGTCAACGCAGACTTTGACCTTACCATCCTTCTTGGGAACAGGTACGATATTCGCTAGCCAAGTCGGATATTCAGTTACTCGAATGATTCCAGCCTCAACTTGCTTTTTCACCTCCTCTTTAATCTTCAAGCTCAGATCAGGTTTATACTTTCTGAGTTTCTGTTTGACAGGAGGACAGGAGGACAGGAGGGATCAGTGGGCAGTCTGTGGGATACAATCGAAGTGCTCAGTCCTGTCATATCTGCATAGGACCAAGCAAAGACGTCCTTGTGTTTTTTCAAAACCCGAGCGTAGCCCTTTTTCTCATTTTCCGATAGGTAAACACTGACGTATGTTTCATTAGCCACTTCTGAGTCCCCTAAGTTCACTACCTCTGTATCCACTAGGTTTGCCTTAGGTTTATGTTCAAACTCTTCAACCTTCTTAACGAGTTCTTCCGGTACTTCAGCTTCTTCTACCTCTTCTAGTTCACTTATATTTTGTTGCACGGTCTCATTACATGTCACAGTCTCAGATTCAACGTTTTTAGAAGTAATTTTGCTAAAAAAGAAAGTAAGAAAAGAAAACATAAATAAAGGATATCAATATACTGAAGAAAACCTTTTATTAAAGAAAGCTGAGTGCCTTCAACATAGTAAATAGCAAGAAAGTGAACTCAAAATCGAGCCTATTTATTGAAAACGATAAATAAAATCTTCTTCATCTACCCAAGTGCTCGGCGGGCCCTAGAAGGAGTGGCAGTCCAGTTGCTGAGGGTGGCTTCGGGCTGATTGTTCTGTTTAGGAACTCCCCATCTCTCCTCATCGATGATGACATTGCAGTTCTCTTCTGTCAGAAATAGACCTCTCAAACTCTCTAGCACATCATCTTCACCATCATCAAGAAATCCTGCATAGACAAAAGTCTGATGCAATGACGGTATCGATCCTAGCGAAGGATAATAGAATCCGCCCACGGGTGACTTCCAATCTTTGTATTCTTGTGCAGTGCCAAGATAACCCAACCCGAATGTGGTCTCCTGTGACTGTATCTGTATCGGTTCCATTATGGCTTGCAAATTTGCCCCCAAGCCGCCATTAGGTATTAACCCTGAGCGAAGCAATATATTCATGATGGTGCTGCTCCACCATGGTCCCTCTCCAACAAATCCCACCATTTCCAGTGTGTGGAACATTTCTCCATCCAGTCTCTCTTTTCCTTCCACCGCGTATATAGAATGCCCCTTTTTACCATGGACCACCACCTCTTGATAGTCCCATTCAAACTTGAGGCATTGATGCAGAGTAGAGGACACCGCTCCTGCCATATGAAGCCATGGGCGACCAAGTAACATATTGTAGGAAGCCGGGATATCCATTACTTGGAACACAATGGAGAATGTGGTAGGTCCCATCACTGCATCGAGGGTAATTTCCCCAATGGTATCTCTTTGAGAGCCGTCGAAAGCCTTCACGTTCATCCTCCGATTCCGAATCTTAGAAGTGTCAACCTCTAGCTTTGTCAGTGTGGCGAGGGGGCATATGTTTAGACCAGAGCCTGAATCGATCAATACTTTTGTTATCACCCTATCCTCATACTGCATGGTGATGTGCAAAGCATCATTGTGTGCTCTTCCTTGAAGCGGAAGCTCATCCTCGTGAAAGGATATTTTATGAGCCTCGAATACCTGCCCAACCATATGGGCTATCTCTCCACCGGTGATATTAGCTGGTACATAAGCCTCGCTAAGAACCCTCATTAGAGCCTTCTGATGGAACTCAGAAGTCTGTAAAAGTGACAAAATAGAGATTTGAGCCGAAGTTTTGCTCAGCTGATCTACAACAGAATATTCTTTTGCTTGTACTTTCTTCCAAATGCCATTCTCCTCAACCTCTACAACTGGTTGTTTTCCCTTGCTAGAACTTCCTTGAGCCAGATTTTCAGGCGTGTAGATTCTGCCAGATCGAGTCACACCCTGAGCGGCGTCAGCCTCGGCTACCTTTGCCTTTCCTAGAATATCACGTTCATAATTCCATGGTACTGCATGGGGATCATAAGCAGATATACAGTAAATGCGGATTTAGGAGCAGCCATCTCTACTTCAAACAGAACCTGTTTTTGTGCCGGAGCAGATGTTTGTGACACCATCGCGACATCCCCTTCTTTCTTAATAACCCAAATAGAGCCTTCCAGATCCACTGCCTCTCCAACTTCTAACATGTTGACCTGATGATTTGGGAGCGGATTGTTGGTGACGTTTGGAGCCGGGTCTTTCAACTGAATAACCTTTGTATCAATTAACCTCTGAATTCGATCCTTCAATGAGCGGCATATTTCAGTAGTATGTGAACCTTTCATCCCTGAATGGTACGCACAGACTTTGTTAGGGTCATACCATTTGGCCTGAGTGTCTACAGGTAAAGCGAGAACGGGAGTGATGAGGCCAGCTACACTCAATCTTTCATACAACTGGGCAATTGGTTCAGCCAAAGGAGTATACTGCTTGACCGGCCTTTTCTCGAAATTGGCTCGGGGTCTGTAATTTGGATTAGGTGGGGGAGATTGGAATTGAGAAGGCTGGGCACTATAAACGGGGTGAGAGGGAATTTGGTATGGGTATGTAGGCATTTGATAAAGAGGGATAGGGTATGGAGATTGTTGGTATAGTGGAGGGTGGGTTGTAGGCGTTTGGGAAATGAGTGGTGTTTTGAAATCTTGTGCCATCATCACAGTCCCCGCTTCCTTTTTCTTTCGGTTTTTAGAAATTCCGCCAGATTGTAGGGACTTACTGGTAGCCTGTAGAGCCTCCAAATTGATAATGCTACCACTTTTGATGCCTTCCTCTAATCTTTCCCCGACCTGGATGATCTCGGCGAAACTCTTTTCCGTGATGAGCATCATCTTTTCATAGTACTATGGTTCCTGGGCCCGAATAAAATAATATTTCATTTGAGCCTCATCCATTGGAGGTCGGGCTCTGGCCGCTTCAGCTCTCCATCTCAAGGCATATTCCCGAAACAATTCATTAGGTTTCTTCTTCAGGTTTTGAATGTGAAACCAATTTGGGGCGTTATCCATGTTGAATCCAAATCTTTCTACAAAATCGGAGGCCATGTCTATCCATCTGGACCACTTTCTGGTATCCTGCTCAATGTACCAGGTTAAGGCCTCCCCGGTAAGGCTTCTCATGAACAGCTTCATCCGTATTTTCTCATCTCTTCCTACTCCCACCAACTTATCACAGTACATTCTTAAGTGCGCTTTGGGGTCCCCGGTCACATTGAATAACTCAAATTTGGGAGGTTTGTACCCCTCCGGTAGTTCAACGTCTGGGTGCATACATAGGTCTTCATAATTCAGACCCTTCACCCCCCTAACGCCCTCTATATGTTGTAGTCTGTTGGTGACCTGCTCTAACTTTTCGACCATGTTCTGTATTAACCGGTCTTTTTTTGAAGGCTCTGGCTCAAGTTGGTGCTGAACAAAAGGAGCAGTTTTCACGTATGTGGGGTTCAAGTTATAATTTCCTGGACCGTGGGTAGGGGCTAAATTTGGAGTAGTTTGGGAGTTTTATGGAGCTGAGAGGGTAGGATATTGTGGTGGAGGACATTGGCTAGTCCTTGGAAGAATGTAAGTATGCTGCAAGTCATTTTGTGGTTGCGGTATATTGGGTATGGTTTGGAATTTTGCGGCGGTATTGTCCACGACCGTCAGGTCACGAGGACTGTTCAAAGTGAAGGACAACTTGGCCAAATTACGAACTTGCGCCAGTTCATCCTGTAAGTCAAGGATTCTTTGCTCCATTCGTAAGATCAGCTTATCACGGTCTCCACCAACACTTTCTGAGACTTCCTTACTCTTACTAGCACTATTGTCACCCATTTTATCTTTTCTTTCACGATTTGGACTCGGAGGAGGAGGAGGAGGAGTCCCTTTCGATCTAGTATGATATCCCAGCATGCACAAATCAACCTTTGGGAAGGGAGTAAGAGTAAGACAGAAACCAAGTTAGTAGTAAGATATTTATTCTAAAGATAAACACATTGGTTGCGAAAAATAAACGTCCTAAATGCAAGGGGCCTCGTTGAGCCAGAGGTAGGCCTAAAACGACACATATATGATTCAGGACATTTTAATCCAAGCCAAGATTCAAATATTAGTCAGAGTTTAGAGTCAGATAATAAACGAAGTAAACCATTTATTAAATCAAATTTTGATCTACTATAATTCTTTGCGGAAATGAAAAACAAGAAAGTAAAGCTAGGGGAAAGTGGGGTGACAAGGGAAAATCCTAAATTCAGAAGCCTCCATTGTACTGGTTCATAGATCTTGGAACAACTTGTGCCCACATTGCAGGAGTGATATCATAATGACGATTCAACAGCTTTCGTGCCCAGGACGGGGCTCGAACCCGCAGCTTCCGCCATTTGAAGTCTTGTCGAGGATTTTTTCTGCAAGAAATTCGTGATTGGTCTCTTCTATATCTTCAAATCCATAAGGTTGTCCCAATTTGCTAAGCCGCACATCTTCATCATCCTCCAAAAGCCATACATAGTATTCGGGTGCACAATAGGCCTGCTCGGTGCCCACGCTTACAGTCATCAACCCTTCCCATTGTTGAAGCAATTCTTTGGCCCTAGGGATTTCATATTTTGAGCCAAACTCAAGCTCAGAACCTCCCATGTGGGCTTTTAGAGGTATGACTTGGGTTCGTCCGAACTGGCGGAGCACTCGAACCGGAGTGTAAGGCTGGAGGCCTTTCAACCCAATGAGCTCGATGTAGTAAACCTCGTTGCTTCTTATGACAGCTGTGCGGGCGGGTAACCATGAATACTTCCACTGAATCTGATATCCTGAACGGGCTTTCATAAAAGCAAACCAATCTTCGGTACCTACAGGAGAATTGAATCTGATCATCCTTTGAGAATGGGTGTCGATCTTGTTTCCCATTCCCGTCAAAACGTCTATCAAGTCGGGCCGTTTGTAAAAGTGCTCAATGGCCCATAGCTGCAGCAGAAGGTTATACCCTTCGAAGAACCTCTTACCCCTAAAGCACTTGGACAGTTCCCTAAATACCTCAGCAAGGATCATGGGTACCAAGATGGTCTCCATATTATCAATACCGCGCCATAAAGCCTGAACCACCGAACTAAGGCAAGTATCAATCTTACCATTTTCTCTTGGAAACACTAGAGTGCCTAGCAAGGCTATGGAAAAAGCATTCAGTCGCTTCTTTTCCCATTTTTCAGCAGAACAGGAGAACTCTTTCTGAAAAACCTTATGACCATCCCTGCGACCAAAACGTTCATACAGGAAATCCAAAGAAATCCAGTCAAAGTCCAGACAAGCTAGTTTGAGATTGTTTTTCAATCCGAGATGATGCAGAAACTTTTTCCCAGATTGTTTGCGAGGCAAGATCAACCCTCTATTTTGGTACCGCAACTCAGTGAACCCTCCAATCTCTTCCACGGTCGGTGCTAACTCAAAATCGCTAAACTTGAAAACGACCCTTTCAGGGTCCCAGAATTGCAACAAAGCCATGATCAAATACCGATCTGGAGCTACATAAATCAAAGAGGTCAGGAAACCCAAGGACCGACGAATCTCTTTACCATGTTCTTTCTTCATATCTTCTCACCATCTCCTCAATTTGTGGGGAACACCCACAACCATCCTAGTGTTGGGAAATGCCGGTGTGCCTTCCATTCTACAGCCTGAAAGAGAAACAAACTTTTCTAAACTTCTTTCATATTAAACTGGCTTGGATTAATTTGTCATGATCACTTAGCACATAATATGATTATTTGTCTTTGGGTTGATGGGAACCCTTTGACAATAAGGAGGCTACTAATTTCGCGGGTTGACTCTTAGGGCCAAATCGCCTATGGCTGATGCATGCATGACTTATATAAAGGGGTAGATACAACACTATCCTAAGTTTCTGAGATTTGGATAGACACGGACTCAAGGTTTTCCTATGCGAGGAGGCACGTGGTCACACGGTAGCAAAACTATCCGCTCACCCCACGTCTATGCCAACTCTCTAAAATGGGTATTTGAAAGGATTTTGGAGAAGTGCAAAGGCACAACTCACGTGTATAGTGTGTGAAAATGGGGGAAATATGAGCGGAATGACAGTTATGAAAAGCAGTAACATGTAGCATATAGGAAAAGCAGTAACACGTTGAACAGTTAAGGAAAGCAGTAAAAATAAAATAAAATAATAATAATAAATAAATCAATTAATAGAGAAACCGAAAAGCATATAACGGGTGAGGAGAAATCAAACATAAAACATATATCAACAGAAATAACATGCTAAACATAAAACAGGTAAATTGTTTATGAGAACAAACAGGAGAAGACAGGAAAGAGAATGAAAACATGAGGGAAGGATAAAAGGGAAAATCATGTTAAACACATTTAAGGACAAAGAAAATTTATAATGAAAATACGAAAAGACACAATGATCATGATAAAATTAAAACATACTAGAATTATTTTAAAAAGATAGAAAAAAGGGGGGGAAAGGAAAGGAAGCTCAGCATGAAAATCTTTTTACGAATAAAGGATTACCCACAAAAACACATAATTTTTCAAGAAATACTACATATACGACTAGATATATTATTTGAACACACAAACCAATTAAAACATTCTAAACATGAAAAATACACATATTATTTAAGGAAGCACAAAAGAGAAAGTACTCTTAGCATAGAAGTAACTATTTATGAAAATAAAATATTAAACAGAGAAAAAACATAAACAGAATAACAAGCATGCTAAACATGAAAAAAAACAAAGACAAGGAAAATAATTAATTATGACAAGAAAATAATCAAAACACAAAGTAACATAAAAATCCCACATAAACACAAAATCCGTAATGGTTAGAACCTAAGTATCCCCAGCAGAGTCGCCATTCTGTCGCGCCCTATTTTTCTCCGAAAAGCGGGATTCGACGTGACAACTCTCTTTTAAGAAGAGGGTGAAGAGTCGCCACCTAACGAATTTAAGGCGCGTTAGGGCACCGTTCTAACTAATTACAATTAAATTAAATTTTAAGTCTACGCAACTAGAAATCGGGTAAGGGTTCAAGTTACCTCGAAAGGAAGGTGTTAAGCACCTTTCGAGGTCCACAAATGTGGGTCCCTGCCGGATTCGTTATTTATGTGGGAATAGGTGATAAATAATAGGTCGATTAATTAAACTAAAGACTATGTAATCAAACAAGTAAGACTTTATTTAAAACAAGTATTTAAGCCAATTTAATTACTAAAATCTAAATGAGAAAATCATGCATAAATTAACGCAAGTAAATAAATAAACGAAAAAACAGATAAGCGAGAAGCCAGAAGTGACACAATAATATAGGAAAAGAGACCTAATTACTAAGTGACTTAGTTAACTACCCCAAACAGATGGAAAGAAACAAACCTAGGTTAATTCTAACCTATTCGAATCAGCGCCCGGCTTATTATCGGAGACAATTCCAAAGACATTGTCGTATTCTGCTCGGGTCGATTTCCATCATATCCGTCTATCTACCCGCCTAAGTTGGTTATTAAGATTATTTTACCTAAGTGCGTACTAAAGAAATGAGAAAAGTCTATCGTACCCTGGTATGCCTACTCGTCCCACTTAATGTCCAAGAGGCATTGGACTACTATTTTGGATATGGGTCCAGACAATAAAATTCCAAGGCTACTTAATTAGACTCGGGATTAACGTCAATCAAAACATACATGGACTGGAAAACAAGTAGCACATAAATGATTTCACATAGGCCTCACAATTCGTACAATTAACACTTTATATAGCATGATATCTGGAGAACGTGCAAAACCACTTATTAATTAGTCCTATGAACAAAGTTTCTAATTATTTAACATGCTGAAAATAAATCTAATCCTACAAACAGGATGATTGATTATTTAACCTGCTAAAACTATTTTTTAGCTATAGGCATGAGAGCTAATTAAATTAAACGTATAAGCAGAATCTTTAACTTAACATGTTGTGCCTGAATTAATCTTGTAGATGTGGTTTCTGAATGTTAAAAAAAGGGCTAAAACAGTTATACTGAACCAGTTTTACATTCTGAAACAGTTTCTAACATGCTGAGCTGATTTTAACACGCTGAAACGATTTTAACGTGCTGAATCCTATAGGCATGACTTCTAGTCGTGTTACATGCAGAACATATTCAATACTATAGGCATGATTTCTAACATCATTATGCAGAAATGGATCCTAACTTTAACATGCTGAAACTTGATTCCTATAAACAGAATGATCACTTTAACAATCTAAAGTTATAATCCTATAAACAAACTGGTTATTTAGCATGCTGAAAATTAACAAGTCCTATAAGCATGATATATACTTAGTTTAAAAATGCTGAAACATACTGAACCAGGTTTAGCATTCAGAAACAGTTTCTAAAGTGTTGAACTGATTTTTACAACTTAAAACATGGTAGCTAACTATCATAACTGCTGAAACATATTTAACTTATAAACATGGCAACTAAACCGAACTGAAAACTAGTTTTAAGCCATAGAGCATGCTAATTAATTTTAAAGCTGAAACGGACTTAAACCTATAGGCATGTTTTCTAGGCATTTTCGAACAACTAAGGCAAATAGCACGTAGTTTGCCCCTCCCCATAGCAGTCCCCCAAAATATCTTATTTATCGTCAGAGTTTTACAATAAATTATTACAGACCGAAATAATGGACAGAATTTAAAGCTAGAGAACAGGCTGTCCCGATACTCAGAAATCCCGATCCCGAACAACTCTTCACTACCTCTAATCAGAACTTGTTAAGCATGTAAACTTAGGATTCAGAGGATCCCATTGCAACCCATAAGACCGTCTCTGACATGTCAGAGTTCCTGAGGATCTCAAGGATCCTAGGCAGTGCTTATGTCAGGGAATAGGGGTGCGTTAGAACCTCCGTTCTCCACCAAATGCCATGAAGCCAAGCCAAGATGAACCCAAATATAATCATACAAACAGCCAGCAATACTATAAAGAAATACGACCCCTTTTTTTTTACAAGTAACATTGATTCATAACTAAGGCATATAAATAATAGAAAGAGAAGAAATGATCAAGCAAACAACAAGGCATAAATTCTATGGGCATGCTGTCTACCGATTCAATACACATATATCAAGAGTTTCCATGGATAAACATGGATGGACTAGAGAGCATATCTTAAACTACAAGGAATCATACATTTGAATTAAAAATACTTCGATAAGAACTAACCAGTTAGCCGTAAACACAAGAAAATATATAAGCTCCGACCCTTAGCAATCAGTAGTTCTCAACCGAAAAAAGGAAGTTTTTTAGAATATCAGAGTAGTAGCTGTCAAGGTCCCTCAAAATAATGAAAAGGGGCTGTTTTTATAGTGGAATAAAAGCCTGCTAGTAAAGGGGAAGAAATTAATTAGGGAGAGTCAATCAGAAAAATCTTTTCCTTAATCACATGTAGAATCAATTATTCCTCAAATTTACCATGACCAAAAGAGTGACCAGGATCAAGAAAAAATCAAATAAAGAGAAATCAAATAAAGTGAAATCATTACCTTAATTAACACACATAATGAATTGGCATACAAAATTGGTCTGACCTTACCATAAATAACGAGTAGCCAAGTTGTCAATACTAAAATCTTTTCCCCAAAATCAAGTAGCCAAATCAGTTATGGACTAACAAATCAACATTTTACCATGATTAACCAAGTACTAATCTGCTTTAATCCGTAAAAAGGGAAGAGAATTAATCAAGGGATGACGACATGTCGAAACGGATCAAAGTCTTAGGCCTGTCCCAATTTGAATTCCAGAATCAAAGTCGCCAAAGTTACTAGAAACAAACAAATACCAAGATTACTCATACACAAAAGGAAAACATAAATTATGCTTGACTGAATCAATTGTGACTTAGAGTAACCAAATAAATGAGCAAAGAGAATTCCAAATTCCATAATCAATCAAGATAACGAGATGCATAGTTTTTCCCAGACATGGATATAAGCTGTCTTTCTTAATTAACAACCAGTCATACCACAATATGGAGAAAGATGAGAATACGAAATGGTAATCAAAACATGCTTAGACATCCTTTTCACAACAAAGTAAGCTCATAATCGAAATTTCAGAATTGTAAGAATCATGAGTTTCCACATATCATAATAGACAGCCAAACACAAATAAACTTAATCGACCATGCATAAACATTCATAAAAAGGATTTTGAATCTCAGACCCTGTTACCGTGAAAGACGATACGCTCGAGCACACACACAAAAAAAATGAATTCCAAGTCAGATCTCAATTGGATTTGCCAGATCCGTTGTATGGCTCATCGGAGTCCTCCGTCGTTCATCGAAGAAAAGCAAAAACCTTTGGGTTTTGGGGGTGAGGGTTTCGCCGGTAGTTCATCAAAGAAACAAGAAACTTTTGGGGTTTTGGGCGGAGTTCGGGTGGCTGTTTAGCAGAGCTCAGCTGGCTGGTGGGGTTTTGGTAGTGATTTTTTGGTAGAGCTGAAGAGGTGATGGGGAAGTGGTGGAGAAGTGGTGGACAGGGCGGCGGCTTTTACTGGAGATGGGTGGAGAACGAAGAAAATGAGAGATAGGGATGAGGGGTTATGGTGGCTGCTTCACCGAAGATGGTGGAGCACGGTGCTTCGCCGTTTCGGTAGTGATGGCAGAGAGGGGGAAGATGATGGGGATGAGGGTGGTGGTGGCTGGTTTCGCCGATGATGGAGCAGCGGCGGAGGGAGATAGAAAAGAGAGAGAGGTGGATGGTGAGCGAGTGAGTTTTTGGGGTTAGGGTTTGGGGTGGGTGTTTGTTTAAAAGGAAAGAAGAAGGGGGTTTGATCTCAGCCGTTGATCGTATTAGATCAACGACTGAGATTGGATTAAACTTTTGGGATTTAAAATTGGGCCATTAGCCCAATTTAGGCTAAAATTGAAATAAATTGGGTAGAAAGAGGCTAGGATTTAAATAATTTGAGATTAGAAATTGAATTCGGACGGCTATTTAATAAATAAACTACTCCGGTTTATAGAATTTAGTAGATAAAATAATAATTAACGATAATTATCAAAAGATAAATTATTTTAAAAAATAAATAAATTACGTATATATATTGTACGTAAAATAAATGACATGTAATATCATATGAAATTTATGATAAAAATAGTAATAATAGAGAATAATTATTTATTTATATACTAATTTTAAAGTGTTAACACGTAATTTATTTAATAAATCAAGTAAAATATACAATAAGTTAATATTTAAAATAATTATTGTTATTAAAATAACAGCCCGAGAGGGGTATAGGGAGGTCAAAATTGGGTGTCAACAAGTATGCTGAATGCCAGACTTGGCATAATGATAAGGATGCATAAATATCTGCGGCATAAATATGCAAATGAAAATATCCTCAATGTTAGACTCTATCGTCTTACACGATCTTGGATAAAGATATGCTCTTGGGTCAATCCCACGCAGCCAGTGCGACTTAAGGACGCCTCTGAATGTCATTCTCTTTGAAATCGATCGGTAGAGGGACATAATATTTGCAGTAAATGTATCTGTGATATTAATGATGATAATGGTCTTCGCGACATGGTCCTCTTGACATGATCCTCTTGACATGCAAATATGATATGGTCCTCTCGACATGCAAATATGATATGGTCCTCTTGAAATGCAAATATGATATGGTCTTCTTGACATGGTCCTCTTGACATGCAAATATGATATGGTCCTCTTGACATGGTCCTCTTGACATGGTCCTCTTGACATGCAAATATGATAATGATGTGGATGATCATGCAATGGTATGCGTAGTAGTTGCAGAAAATATCACCTTTGATTTTCATATTGTCCTGTTGACTCCTTTGTGTGTACCTGTGCTCAAGGCAAACAATTAGTAGACACAACGTCACTTTTACTAGCGACCACAGTCAAACTTGAAAAACTTTAAAGACAACATCTATGAAGCTAATCAAAATAGCTTTCATTTCAAATGTGAATGAAATGGTCGTGCCCATTTCTGGGGACATCCATAAGTACCATTTTCGAACATCGTCTCTTCGTGTTGATTTCTGACTTGCTGGGGATTGGCAGAGAACATCGTCGATCTCTCATTTGGTGTCCTCATTTGAAGCTGACCAAATGTCCTGATCTACTTGGGAACTCGAGGACGCTGTCAGTCTCTCTTTATCTTAGTAGTTTCTGTGAACTATAAGAAGATTTGCCCG
Source organism: Jaltomata sinuosa (assembly GCA_003996215.1). Lineage (NCBI taxonomy): Eukaryota > Viridiplantae > Streptophyta > Magnoliopsida > Solanales > Solanaceae > Jaltomata > Jaltomata sinuosa. The sequence continues at coordinate 507,924 of QJPP01001016.1, read as the reverse complement.
CCCCAGGGACTTTTGCCTCTTAGGCTCCTTCCCACCGTTTCAGCTTGTATCGCCAAATTTGGTGCTTCTGGTCTCATTGCATTTCTTTGAACATGTTGGACAATGAGAGACTGCTTTCTAACATACTTTTGGGGACAACCTGCATCCACAAAAAAATTGTTAGTTTTTTGCCGAAACTGGTCTGTGTTGACCTCCTTCGATCTTCTGCTCTTCACTTTGTCTTCTCTGGATGCTTTCTACTTTTGTACACTCATCGTCCTCAACTCCCAGGGCCACGGTAGATATAAGACAAAGTCAAATTAGAAAAGAGTAAAACTAATCTGTTGTAAAGATTTTTCAAACAAGTTCTTTTGGAAAACAAAGGTTTTGAAAAAGAATAGTTTGAAAAAGTCTCTGCCCGTCATGTCATCTGCTAGCTCAAGGAATGTCCTTTACTCGAGGCCTTGATATTTCTGACATACCGTTGGTGGACTCTGGAGATTCTTTGTCATCCTAGCTGGGGAGTTCAAAATATGTTTTCGAAAATCTGTCATAGTTGGGGATTAATCCCTGTCGGACTTTGTTATAACTAGGGATTTTTAAGTAGATTTTGATCCCTCGGTGTTGGGGAACTCTTCGGAGTTTAATTTCGAACTCTTGAATGAAGCCTGGTGGAAAGTTTGAGGTCTTCCTCAAAATTTCTGCCCCAGTTAAAGGTTTTGCGATGAATCTCACTCCATTGGCAAGGGACTTGAGACTTCATGAGATTACGAGATTCTTTCTCGATATTCATTTCAGTTGCTCTTTGGCACATTCTGTATTCTGACTTGTTTGGAGGGTGATCTTCGCCTTCTGAATTTTCGAGATTCCTTCCTCCAAAATTCTACCCAGTTTCTATTTCCTGGGTGATATGACCGAGCTGTTATGGTGCCTACGTATCTCGTTGAGGCAGGAATCAGGTCAAATATAGTTCCCACACTCGTAGTGGAAAAATGTTGGAAATAAATAAAGACCGAAGCCGACAAAGGCCACCTACGTATCTCATTCTTGAGAATTCAGGTCAAACATAGTTCAAGGTAGGAAGGGGGGAAGGTAGATTTCCCTAAGGGGTTGACCAAAGCTGACAAAGGCCACCTACGTATCTTATTCTCGAGAATTCAGGTCAAACGTAGTTCGTACAAAGAGGATAGGGAATTTTTAAGCTATTATAAAGCATAAAGACGATTACCATTTGGAAGTGCAATTACAGGGAACGAAATGAAGGAAAAACTGACTTTAGGCATAGTATCTCTTCACATTGTCAGAGTTGATTGGCTTGGCCATGCTTGATTATCTATCTCAAACAAAATCAAAGCTCCTCTAGATAGCACTTTTTGGACAATGTACAGTCCTTGCCAATTTGGTGCAAACTTTACTCTGTCTCGTGGGAGGGAAGGATTAACTGTCCATTCTCTGGATTGAATTGTGGATTGACCAATAAGTTTTGGGAGATGATGTTTGTGCTCATTCTCGTCCTATTATTGTAGGACCAGTCAAAGATGTCGATGTATGGCTTGAGCAGGCTGATAAGTCCTTTTTTTGTGCTTTTGACAAATGAACACCAACGCTGATTTCTTCAACTTGACTGTTACCTCCCAAATTGACCACCTTCAACCCTTTTAGGTGGGGTCTTTCCTGATTTTCAAAGTTCTTGAAATTCTCGGTTGTTCATTCCAGGATCATGATTTCTTCAACATACCCTTCGAAATCATCATCGTCTAGCTTGGTTTGTTCGTTAAGCTCTTGACATGACATGATAGTGGCAGGTTTTATCTTATTATTACTGAAACCATAAACAAAACAAGTTAGATAATGACCAGCAAACATATAGCAAAGCTTTTGCAATAAGGGAGGCTTTTCTTTGAAATCCAAAAATATTTATAAACTACGGCTATAACCCGCATGAATGCGGGTCTGTGCTTTTTAGAAACGGTAAAATAGTACGAGAAAATTGAAAACATAAAGGGTAGGTCACGGAGCCTCATCCGGACCATCACTAATTTTTTTATAAAATAGAGTCTTTGCCTACCCAGACAAGTTGAGAGTCACGAGGGGAGTTGTGGCCCAGTTCTGCAATTCTTTACCAAGCTTGGCATCCCTGATCATAGCTGCTTCGAGGATTTCTTCTGTTATAGCATCATATTCCTCGAACAGATCTCCTATTCCATCCTCCAACCCATCGCTTGGGGGACCAATACGCACCAGGAATGACTGATATAAGTGAGGGAGTGGCTTCGGCAATTCTGACTGCTTCTTCTCTTCGACTTTTGCCTTATCGTCTTGGGCCATGTACCCTAATACATGCCTAGTCAGTTGTCTGGGAATTCTTATGGGCTTAGTCATATCGCCAGAATTCTTCCCCAGCCCTAAGCCTGGCTCATGTCCGCTGCTTAGCATCGTGGTTGCAGGCATTTTATAGATAGGTGGCATGGGAATTTGAGGAGAAAGATCCTCTCCAGTGGCATTGATGATCTCTACGTTGTAGAAATCACTTCCTCTCAGGATTTCTTCAACCACAGGGACGTAGCCATTCGGGCGGCTCAACTGACTTCCTTCTCCGTGTATCGCCACCTCATGTTCTTCCCAGATGAACTTTACCATTTGATGCAAAGTTGAGGGCACGACTCTATCTTCGTGGATCCATGGTCTTCCCAAAAGTAAGTTGTAGCTGGTGGTAATATCCATGACTTGAAATTCCACTTGGAACTCGGCGGGTCCCATCCAGATGTGCAAACTGACCTTTTTAATAGTGTCCCTTTGACCCCTATCGAAGGCTCTCACGTTGATCCTGCTCTGGTGAACCTTTCCCGAATCATAGTCTATCTGAGTGAGTGTGGATAACAGGCAAATATTTAGACCCGAACCATCATCAATTAAAACTCCATTTATCATCTTCTCTTGACATTTGACAATGACGTGCAGGGCCTTGTAGCGCATTAACCCTTCAAAGGGTAGTTTAGCAATGCTCAAAGTAGCTATAGATTTTTCCAGAATTTCCTACTTTTAGGGATAACCGACACTATTAACTTGCTCACAACCCATTCTTCATCGACCTCTATCATGTTAATAGTGGCTCCTCCGTGATTTGGGAGCGGGTTGTTATTAACATTGGTCGGTGTTGTTTGTAGTGTGACCACTCTTTGATCAATCAAATCCTAAATTTTGTGTCTCAGGTTAATGCAATTTTTGGTATCATGTCCAACTCCTCTGGAATGATAAGCACAATGTCGGTCAGCCCTGAAAACAAGAGTCAGGATTTGCAGGTTTGGGTGGAATGGGTTGGATAAATCCAGCAGCCTTCAATCTCTCATATAACTGAGTTTTGGTTTCAGCTAACTGGGTGAAAGTCCAAGGAGCTTTATTTTCCAAATTTGTACGAGGGAGATTTGCTTTGGCAAGAGGAGAAACCTGGTGATTATTCTAGTTCTCGGGAGCCTTTTTATACACTTGAAAGTTTTGGGGAGGAGCTTGGTAAATGGGCTGCATATCTGGTTGTGGAGTTTGGTAAATGGGTTGAGTATAGAAAATAGGTTGAGAATTTTGTGGAGCTGGGGGAGGCGTTGTTGGAACAAGTGGTTTTTTATAGTTAGCTCCAAAGGGCTTCTTCGGTTTCATGCTAGGACTGGAGGACACTGAAGATACATCTTCCCTCTTCTTCTTGGGAAATCCTGTTGATCATGCTGATGCCGAGGCCTTGGCAATCTTGCCGCTACGAAGACCTTCTTCAATAATTTCACCAATCTTAACTAGATCGTCGAATTTTGCTTTTACTGCTGATATCATTTTGTCGTAGAACTCTGACTCCTGAGAGCGCATAAACACTGCACATATCTCCTCTTTGGTCATAGGAGGTCTAACCCTTGCTACCTCCTTTCTCCACTGATAGGTGTAGTCTCTGAAGTCTTCATTTGATCTTTGCCTGATGCTTCCTAGAGAATATCGATCTGGGATGACTTTCACATTGTATGCAAACCTTTGAGCAAAGTCTCGCGCTAGGTCGCTCCACCTAGACCACTTCCTTAATTCCTGGGAGGTGAACTATTCTAAAGCCTCTCCGCTCAGACATCGACTGAAAAGCCTCATTAACAGAGCGTCGTTCTTCTGGGCACCAACCATCTGGTCACAATAGCTTCTTAGATGGGCTTCAAAATTCCCGACACCATTGAAGGTCTCAAACTTAAAAACCTTGAACCCTTCTGGCAGGTCCATTTCGGGATGGATACAGAGATCATCATAGTCATAGCCTTTCTCGTAGGATAATCCTTGAAACTCCTTGATCCTGGCTATATCTTCTTTCATTTGTGCCATGTCAGACTCATGATTCTTCTATGTGGCCCTTAACTATTTCTCTTTCTCTTTGTAGTGATCAAGCTCAAGGATTTTTGGGAGGGCGGCGTATGGTTTTATCATAACATGGAAAGCAGGAGGTGGCTTGACATGTGGAATGACATTTGGGTATGTGGGAGTATAGTTTTGTGGATCGATGGTGTTGGGATGGTTATTCAGGGAGTTGTATGTGTTTGGTGGCGTGTTCTGGTAATTTGGAGGGAGGTTTTTTGGAATGTAGGCACTTGGGTTGTTATTCTGGTTAGTGTGCTGGAAAGGAGGAGTATGAATTTGGTACGAGGATCCGATATTGGGAGGATTATTGGAGAGATGTTCATTGAAGGGTCTAGGTGCGGAGGCAGGAGGGATATTCCCTGGGCGGTTCTCAGTTAACGGGGAATTGAGTGGAGGGATTGGAGAGGAGGCTGGGAGTTACCCAGAGTCAGGGTGTTAGCGGCAATAGCCAAGCTAGCCATATCCTTGGCTTTTTGTACCTCTTCTTGCATTTTCTCTAGCCTCCTTGCCAGTTCGGTAATCATTTCACTCTGTTCAGCAATAACATTATCTCTCACAGCCAAAGCGTTCTCTTCTTCACTATCAGTCATTTTACCCTTAGCGAAGCGAGGGTTAGAGGAGGAATCTATTTGTACCTTTGTTCGGCCAGTTTTGTCAACACAGATCAGTTTCTATTACCTGTTGAAATAAAAACAACTCAAAGGCTGATATGTTAAATTCTGTTGATGACAAGCAATAGAAGGTATTCAACTGGAAATAAACACATAAAAGTTGCTTTTCACCAAGACGGATTGATCCACGGGGTTATTGACTCGAAGGTTTGATGGGCAGGAATTTGTCCATCGATTTTGGGTAGGTAGATTTTATCAGGAGATTTGACTTGTCGTGTCTTCATTTTTTGATTCTTGTCTTGTAGCACTTGATATGTCTTCTGAACATTTTGGCATCTCTGTTGAAGTGGGAAAATGAAAATTTCATAAGGATAGGGGGGTGGGCCCTGAAAGGATGCAGTTCGGATATGGTAAGTTCGTTTTCTGAAGAGGTAGAAATAAGTCTTAAAGGGGATTTTAAGAAGTCTTTGAATTTTTTCTGGGAAATTTGAAGAACTCCAAGAGCAATTTTGGTCAGACTATGCATAGTGGGCTTATAATCTGCTTACGTGTTCTAAAAATATTCAAATAGGAGTGGATCAATTCACCTTTGATTCGAGCAATGCACATAAGCACGTAAGACAGTTATATCACATAACAGTTCATAGCGCGTCCTATACGGATATGTGACCTTTTTATGCCAAAGGTAGGCCTAACGAATTTAAGGATATGTATGTCATTTATAAACGTTCCATTGCCCCAAAAATATATTTATACATATTGATTAAATAAAATGGGGATACAAAATTACGAGAAAAGGAATGTATATCAAAATCAGTCCCACGCACGGGTACAATCCTAAACTAGGCCGTCGTGGTTGGTCCTTTGTTCTCGAACTTCTTGGACTTCTTGCAAATTTCGAACGCCTTTTGGATGACAATATTCAAGACTATCTAAATGTATCCCAATCTCGAGGGACAATAGTTCGTACGACTCGACATCACATCCTTCAATTGAACACATAGGGGATGATTGTTCTTTCAGGCCGTGGGCCCTTTCGAACACAAGGTGGTCTTACTAATAGACTTAATATCCCTTGGATATTAAGACATCTTAGGTCAATGCCCATTTCGGGATTTGGTACTCTATCCTTAATTTCTAGAATAAGTTTCCAAATTGACCGGGAACCCAGGCGGACAACCAAGGCTAAAACAACAAGTGACCGTTAACCGACCGCGAGTCAACTACTTCACTCGTCTGTTTTGAAAATTGTGTGTTTTGTCAAGAACGATTGCAAATACTTGCATAATCGCCTTTTTACCTCTAATGCATTCTAATGCTTTGCCAAGAGAGGCGAAAAATGTCATGAACAATTTATATTTTGCGGAAAAGTAAACAAATAAGGAAAGCAATAAAGTTACTAATTATTACAATTCGAATAGTTAGTCAAATAAGTTAGTTGTAAACAATGAGGTTAGAACCTAGTTGAATTTTCTCCAGCAGAGTCGCCATTTCTATTTTCGAAAAAAAGATTTGATTTGAAAATCATTTCGAAAATTTAATTTAAAGTTTCAAAATATTTTCAATTCTAAAGAAGAGTCACCACTTAGTTTTATAAAAAGGAAAATCAAGAAAAACTTATAAAAAAAATCAAAGTCTAAAACAGATAAAGACTTAGAAATTTTTTGAGATTTTGGGTAAGGGTTCAAATTAATATCCCGAGAAGGTTTTAAAGGCACTCGGGATATCCGTTAACTCGCGGTTATCCGGACTTGTTTAAAATACAACTTATTTCGACTAACTTTTGAAAAGATCTTAATTCAATTAATCTTGAGAAAATCATCTTGTTTTTAATTTGATTTAAGAAAATATAGCTGATATAACTTGATAAAACGAAAGTGAATATTTTAAGAGAAACATATAAAGGGTTTGTTTAAGGAAAATACGCTCTTTTGATAATTCTTTAAAGCATGATCCATTTTCACATAAAGGAGATAGTAAGCGATTTAAAGAATTTTAAACAGGAAATGTTTACTCGTTTGGGGTAACTCAACTAAGTTTAGAATTAGAGTTAATTATACAAATAATTCTAACTAATGCAAAGTAAAGAAAGGAGAAAGAAGTTATTAAGCTATTGGATTAATTAGCAAATGGGTTTTAGCCCAAGACCTATCCTAGATCTAGTTTGTGGGCCTTCTTAGGCCCACCGCCGTTCCATTTGGACTTTTAGTCCAATTTTTTGTCTTCTACTCATTTTGGCTGACTGTTGCTGACCCATTTTCTCAAATTCAGTCCATTTTTGGACTGGTTTTTGCTGCTAATACACGTATGGGCTTGGCCTATTTCTTCACTTTTCCCTTCAACTTGTGACCTACTCCAATCCACTTCACGAACTCCGTTCCTTTTAGGACTCGGAGGGGCTGTCTTGAAGAAAGCTCATTAGGTTTTAAACCTGACATGAATATGCGATGAAAGATGAGCCCTTGTGGACTCGGGCGATTCATGCAGATAAAGAAAACGATAAAGATCAGTGAATCGATATGATTATCATATAACAAAGATAGGCAAACAAACTTCAAATAATCACTGATTTTATTTGCTACTTCATGATGGAAATAAGCGCATATAACATGACACTTATATAAGCGGAGACTTGAAAATCTGTTTTATCTCCTTAACAAAGAATCATTCTCAAGTTTTATAACGAAAGAGAGGCAATCAGTGAAAAGAAGCAAGCTGATTTATTCATTTAATGACAAAACATAATAGCATCTCAGGTTATATGGACTCTATTCTCAATTCCAAACAGACTAATGTTATCAGTAAATTTCGTAGTGAACGGGATTCTCTTTTTTTGGAACAAATTTAACTCTTTGAGAAAGTGACTCATAGGAACATAACCACCCAATTTTAACAATGCGTAGCAGCTACACAAACACTTCAATTTTTACTTGCGTAATCAAGCTTCAAAGTTCTATCATGTCTAAATCTTTCTACAAGGCAAACAAATGCAACTAACTTGACATGAATTAAGTTAGAAATCTATTCCACTGGATCAAACTAACCTCCAGGACACATAATTCAAACAATAGACATAACATGCTAACATGTGACCTCCAACGAGTTCAAATCAATCTTGAATGCAAGCATATTCATATTATCAGACCCATTTAACAACTAAGCCCATGATTTTCTCTTAAATAAGCCCTTCTCAGAATTTGAAACAGAATGCATTTAATCTATCATACTAACAACTTCTGGCAGCCATAAGAACATGTACTCTTTTATGCACAAACATGAGATCTTAGCCGATGAGAATCAACTGTGTCTTAGAAAGATATAAATACACACATTTAGAGAATTTTTGAACCTTGACATACTTTCACAGAGATGGTTATCAACCCAAGCCAAACTACTACTTCAGGAGTCTTATTCGACATTGAAAATCAAAAAGAACTCTCAGGGAGAGCCTTTGCACCGAAGATAAGCAATACTCATATGAACATCTAGACGGCCGTAAGCAACATAATACTAATAATTTAATAACTTTACAGTAGTTGGAAAACATACTCTAACATTTCCTCCTTAAAATTCTACCATAACAATTAGATATTATCAAACAAGACTAACCCAAAACCAACCTAGATATTAACAAATTCAAGTAAGGAAGAAATCAACCAAACTTGTTTTCATACTGTCAAGAATGGAAGAAAATCACAACAAAATAAATGAACATTCTTGACGAAACAACAACTCACATAACTACGCTACTCTTAAAACAACACAGAAACAAATAAAGAAAAGATGAGTTTACCTTTTCTGGAGCAGCGACTGGGACTGCAAACCTTGACAGGAACTTGACCACACCACCATCGGAGAAATGGATTTTTGGGACTCCTCAGCCAAGATCTATGCTCAAAATGAGTCTTTACAAGATCTCAGCCTTCGAAATCGCCTCAATGCTTCAGAACTCTTATGAGCCAGAGATCAACTTTCCAAAAAGACTCAGAGAATTCCTTCAGCCCCCTTCCAGCTTACCCACACTGTGAAATCAGTGGGGTTTATATAGGGGGAGATTTGGGTGAAATTTTGGGGTTTCACTGATTTGGGAAAGGGTTTTCCAAAGGGTTTTTCTGGAAATTTGCTAAGGATTTTTTAATTCCATTGAGAGGATAAGGATGAGATCCTCTGAATCTTACCATCGTGGACGACTTCGATCAACTTGTACAAAGGGGAGGTACGGATTGAGGACACGTAGCTGTCCTAGTACCTTCTTGGTATGATTATTTGTGCCTGGCACGCTGGATTGTACGGAGGAGCGAAGGGAAAATGTGGTGGATATTGAGGTGGCACTAGGGTTCGATTTATTATTGAGAGAAGAGAGAAGGAGTGAGCAAATGAGCATTTGGTTTGTTGTTGAGAGGAGAGAAGGAGTGAGAAAAGGGGCGTTTGGTTTGTGTCTGTGTAAAGAGAGAAAAGAGAAAGAAGAGAATATAGTGGTGAGTTTGGGCTGGAGCGGGTCAACGAAATAAGGGAGTGGGCCAGCGGGTTTTGGGACTGCTGTTGAGCCCAATTTGTTGGCAGATATAAGGTGATGTAAAGGGCTATTTAAAATATGGCCAAATTTGCAAAATGTGGCCATTTTAAGTTTAAGGACTGGCAAAATTGAGAGGAATTTAGGAAAAAGTCGGCTAGTATTTAAATGTTTTTAAGGATTTAGGCTAAGATAGGAATAAAGATGAAGTAATTAAAATTAACTGCTCAAGATTTAATAAATTTAAACAATTCAAGATATTGTTGTATTTAACACATAAATACCCCTTTATCAATTTTGAGAATTAATTTATTCAATTAATCTCTCATTTTGAACTTTTTTGGAGGAAAATCAAGAGTTTAATTTTAAAAGGATTTTCTTATGAAATTAAATTTTAAAATAGTTCTTTAAGTAAACTTATATAAATTACACATAATTAAATATGAAAGACATAAATTATTACTCAAGACTATTATAAAACTGATTTGGAAAAATATTTTATCCTTTTTACAAAGCAATTATTTCAAAAATTGTTTAAAAATTCAAAAAGGCTCAAGCTTAATTCATAATGTGGAGGGTAAAAATTGGGTGTCAACAACTGTAATGCTTCTTTGTCTGCAATTTCTTTAGTCTTACTCTTTTTTCGCTTATGTAAAACGGATTTAGTTCCGGAGATGTCACGACCCAACCTACCGGGCCGTGCGGGCGCCTACTCTATGCACCTAGATAGACGAACCCTTACCACCCGTCCAACAGGTAAAATACGGAAAAACTCAAGTAAAATCATAAACCTTCATTTTTTATACATGAAAACCTTACAACATTTTATTCAGGAAAACTCCTTTATGAAGAAAATACAATACAACTGTTTTACAATTTTAAAACACCCTCCCTAGGACCTAGTCTAAATAGGTACAAGAGCTACTACAGGATTTATGAAGAAAATGTAAAAGAGACATAACTTCCGTCATGGGATCGAAGGATAGAAGCTGTTGGAGATCACCATCGTTATGTACCTATGAAACATCACCAACCCTGCAACCAGACTATACCAAAAAGGTATAGCAAGAGTAGAGTCAGTACAACCACACGTACTGGTAGGCATCATCAGTCGACCCAAATCCACACATACCATCATATAGGAAAATAGGGAAAACATGAACATAAACAATATAGTTCCATCCTTCACCGTTCACTTTTTCCAGGCCCGATCTCAACCGATCGTCTACTCACACCCCTTACCTTAACCCTTTCTGTTCCTTCCGCTGCAAACTCCCTCACCCTCGAGACTTCTGAGTCACACTAAGCTTAGACTTACCAAGTCACACTAGCCTTAGACTTTCCAAGTCACACTAACCTTAGACTTCCCAAGTCACACTAACCTTAGAATTCCCAAGTCACACTAACCTTACACTTCCCAAGTCACACTAACCTTAAACCCGACCACTAAATCTAACCTTGATTGCCTCTTTGTTATCCTAGTCAACTCCCTCATGACTATGCATCCATGAAATGATCCCATCCTTGCCAATCCAGACCCACTACCCTCATGGTACTACTCAAGAGTATCTGAGCCCCACTAGGGTCCCTAGATAATAACCCAACGTAAAACCAGCTAGTAGTACGATATCTGACTCTCAGTCATTCCCCTAGCTTATTAGACACCTGTGATCCACTCTTATAACCATGGTCAACAATCCACAGTAAAACTAATTATACCGCGTTACATATTTCAGACCCACCTTGGATCCCCTCTAGACAACACCTAAGTGTCAAACATACAATCCGGTCTACACCAAGACCAAACTCATAAAGCAATGTAACAATCCGGCCTCTCAAGGACAAAAATACACAACCACAACTCGGTCCACTCAGGGAACTATTAATAAAGATGCAACAATGCAATAAAGTAAACCCGTACCAGGCGTGGTACCCGATCCAACCGTTAGTGTTATCCCGTACCAGGTGTGGTACCTGATCCAACCAGTAGTATATCTCGTACCATGGGTGGTACCTGAGCTAACCGTTAGTATTATCTTATACCAGGTGTGGTACCCAAGCCAACTGTTAGTATTATTCTATACCAGGCGTGGTACCCGAGCCAACTGAATGTCACATAAATCCATAGTCACAAATAATGAACAAACAACACTTGTAAGCCAACGAGCAATAATACCTAGTTCATTTCACCAGACTAGAAATAGGACTTTTGGACATTCCTAAATCCTTCCCTAAGCAATGCAAACCATACAAATACTTAGACCCAAGTACACAAATATACAATGCATACAGGAATCAATAACCAACACCTACCCTTTTTTCCGGGTACGTAACTCAATTTCTAACCCGTCCGAAGATTAAATCCCGTTTCCCCTTTTTATAACACATCTTAATAAATGCATTGATTACGAACCTTCCCGAAGTTAGTTATAATATGGGCAAGCCACCCCTTAACCTTGGTGATTTAACCACTCCTTATTATTCTACTCATACGCCCGAACCTTAATTAGGAATTTCCCCATTTTTGTTACCCAATTAGTTACCCCAAACATTTCCTGGTTCTCCGAACCTTTCCGACATCCCCATCCCTGGAATCGTATCATTCTTCCCATATCAATACAATATGTACAGCCAACAATTACATATTAGCAACTCACAATCTCAACCAACCAATTCCTAGTCCATACATAACCAATACCGAATCTGCCAGACTCCATGCCCGGAGGCCTACTCATGGATTCTCCTCTTCAACTACATAATAGTACAAATGTAAACAGGTCTATCTACTCAAATGAAAACCTAGCCTACCTGGACGCCAAGCAGCTGCGAGGATGTGTATCTGGCTCTGTGAAGGCGTTCCCAGCTAAATAATAGTTCTGGAATCTGCTTTTCTGCATCCCTTCAGCCATAATCCCTCCTCCCCATAGTTCTCAAGTCTTGGAGCAGCATAAGAGGGTTTTTGGAGAAACCCTCGTATGTTTTCCAACTTAGGAGGAGAAATCTTTTATTAAAATCTCATTCTGAGGCTACTGCCTCCCGTTATTCCGCTATAGCAGATGGCCTTCCGCTATAGCAGAGTGACGTCAGCCTGAATGATTTTCAAAAATATGAAATTTTCTGTCACGTCACCCCACTTAATACCAAAAATATTTTGATTCATTTTTTAAATTTCATGACATTGTGGTACTTGAAATAATGATGGATCCGATTGTTACAACAGATACCAATTTACCTATCGTACATCCCTGAACGATCTCAAAATTAAGAAAATGAAAGAAACTAGCCCGGGACCCTCACTGTCCTAAATTACCGCGTAACTTATGAACCTACGCAAATTATCAACCTTCCCTCAATTAGTCATACCGATTTGAAGAAAATTAGGCGATCCCACTCCCTCACAGAATTTTGAATTACCTATGAAAATTTACACGTGACTTTCCCGAGTACCCTAGGAATCTGGGGTCTCTGATAATGTCGGAGAAAAAGAATTTGAAAATACCTGGGAGAACCTTTCCTTTCCAAAATAGATTTTCGTCCGCTATAGCGTATATAATTCCGCCATAGCACTTTCGCTATAGCAGACTCAGGTTGAAATAGGGGGGAAACGGATTCCACCACTCATTCTCCCCATATTCGATCTAAAAATACCATATTCTCTCCCGATCACCCCACTCCTGACGTCAAAATTTTCAGGTAAGACTCATTTCTACTTGTTTCCTTACTTCCTTGCATGAATTTAGACATGATTTTGGTAGAAAAAGAGAATTTGGGGTATGCATTATAGTGGATTTTGAACTTGAACCTTAGGTTGGATTATTGTTGGATTCCCAAAGCATAGATGCTTCCCTTACGTTTACAATGCCTCTAAGGCATTATGGGCGTAAATATTACACTATGTTTGGCCAAAAGAGGCCAAAATAGGGTGGGAGGTGAAGGGTTGTTCTTGAACAAAAGTTGTGATTTGGGCAGAATTTAGGGGTTATAATACCCAATTTTTTGTAAAAAACAGTAATAGAATGCTTTAGGAGCACTGATCTGAACTTGGATTGTTAAAAATGGAGTTTTGGGTCAAGAGGCGCCATTGTTGCACCCCTTGAAGATTCGGGGACGATGAATATCGTATAGCGGCTGGTCTTCGCTATTGCAGTTCCGCTATGATGAATATTTTTTTGTTATAGAGGATGATTGTCTGCTATAGTGGAAGTTCGAGAACCAGTAGCTTCCCAAGCTGACACTTAGAAAAAATTTCCCCTTTTTTCTAAATCTTCTATGCCTTATCGAGTTCTAATCCAGTTTTCTTGCTACATTACAGGTTATACTTCCAATGGCTGAAGGATAACAATTGCCCGTGTATTCCTATGAGTGTTTCCCTGATGAAGCTAGCCGAGAGAGGTTCATGGATTACTGGAGACTGGGCATTTTCTATGAGAGGGGGTGCAGGATGACAGGTGTGGATAGAAATCAGAGAGTTTGGGAGTTCGGTTTGGAGTCCTTGCTAGTAGCTCCTCCTTTTGCACAGACAGGCTAGGTACGGGAGTTCTATGTCATTCTTCCTACAGTCCGTTGGGATGAGCCCAACCCCACCATTCGTATTTGAGGAGTGGACGTCCCCGTTGCAACACCCCAAAATTCTAAGCTAAGATCCAGACCATTTTCATATGTTGTTAGATTCGAACCAGATGATTTCAAATGGTAAATAGGTGTTTTGATCAATACTTATGTGTGGGAAGTGTATTAGATATGAATTAGGTTCACAAGGAACCTCTAGCTCAAAGTTGAGTTGAAAGCTTCCTTACCGATTGAGTTTTAGTGTAAGATTTTTCAAAGGTCAACTTCAAACAATCATAACTCCTAGAATATAAAGAGTTACGTGTCCTATGACCACCAAATTGAAGGTCTTCGAGTCTTCTTTCCAACGCCACCGACCGCGCATTAATTTGAGTTCAGAGTAAAAGGTTATGACCAGTTTACCAAGAAGACGTCTGTCTGACCAGAAGTCCATCGAATTTTGCAAGTTAAAACGGAAGAGAAAACGGACCCGTTTTCAGGACCAGGAACCCCAAAATTTCAAGGAGTTAAAACGCTCAAGGAAACGGTCCATTTTCTGGGAAAATGGTCCATTTTGGCGACCATTTTGGACGCATTTTTCCTTCCTAGACCAATCCGGATTTGGTTTGATATTGCCTATAAATAGGACCCTTAGAGTATTTTCATCACGTTTTCTTTTCAGCACTTTTCTTTAAACAAGTTAGTTTTCACTCAAGTCAGTTTCAAGGAGAAAAAGAGCGTTCTTCTCCAAGTTCAACCTAGGGCTTCCTTCTCCAAAGCTTCAGAACTCTTTCACTAATTCAAGAATCATCTCCTAACTCCTTCACTAATTCAAGAATCATCTTCTACCAGGTATGTGGGTATTCAGTAAGGGTTTAGTTCTCCCTTATGCCCAACGTTTCAGATTTTCATATGATTTTACAAGTTGTGAAACTAGGGTTCTTACCGAATCATGCTAAATTTTACAGAATTCAGTCCTTATGATTCCTACATGATTTATGTCTTATTTTAGGAGATTTACACCATGTTTTCAGTGACTTGCATGAGCCTTTACAAGAACTTTAAGAAATCGAGAATTTAGACTAAAATTATAGTATTTTCATGAGAATGGGTTTTCTTCAGAATTTGACCTAAATTACTTTTCAAGCATGAAATTAATCAGTTTTCAGTCTACAAGTTTTCTTCGAAACTTCTCATGAGTTAACTTCTCCTTCAGAGCTCAGCTCAGATTGTCAGCATTCAGTCTATATAAGTATGCATGATTTTCTATCCAGTTATTTTAGTAAGAAAGAACTATGCATGATTTAGCAGGCTTCAGCTTACCTTCAGTATGTTTTACAAGAATATGTTTAAAATATAGACCTTCAAGACATGCCATCAATAATGATGAACTTAGTAAGTTTCGTCATTAGCATGGTATCCAGATATTCCATCAATGATTACAAACTCAGTAAGCTTCCTAATTAGTATGACATCTAGATATGTCCACATGCTTTATGAATAGTTTTTAGTTATGCAGTCTTTCAGAAATCATTCAGTTTAGTTAAGTTCCGATGCAACATTCCAGAGCTCCAGTTTTAAGAGAGCTATTAGAATTTAGTTTCGGAGTAGTACTTAGCACCGAGTTGGACTAAGGTTCAGCGTACCTAAAGTCCCAAAACTACGTGCCACCGTAGGTTTTTTAGCCCCTCAGTTGGGCCTCAGAACTAGTGATCACATCAGCCATGCCTTTATACCCTGGCAAGGTATATTGGGTCCTCTCGATGGGGCGTATACATCGAACTCCATGTTTAGCTCATGTGGTTTATGTCAGTTAACAGACTCTCCCACAGAATTAGACTCAATAGTTGTGTACTAGGCCCTCAGTTTAGTTTTACAGTTTTTAAATTGCATTTTTAAGAATATCCTTACATGTCAGATTTTGTGCATATTATGTTTGGGCCTGAGTACTACATATGCAACTTACAGTTTTTAAATAGCTCATCAGTATTTTCAGCATGCTTAGTATCTCATAGTCTATGTATCTCACAGCTTACCACCCAGAAACATTTTATACTCTTCAGTAAAAGAGGCCATGTTTTATAGCGTTGACTTATGCATACACAGATATCCATACTTAGTCCAGCTTTCAGTTATGTTCTAGCGTATACATGTTTTCTCATGTTTTTAAAGTTAGAGCATTATCTCACATGCTCATTACATTCAAAGTACTGATCGCATACCTTTTTTTGATGCATCCTTTTGATGATGCAGGTTTTAATGCTAGCTCCTAGAATCATGCTCAGACAAATCGTAGCTTCCAGTCAGCAAGGAATGAGTTCTCCTTTTCTGGGAACTCCAGTCAGTTAGTAGTTATAGCGGTTATCTCAGTTGTTATACATTGATGAAAGATAGTTGGGGGTCATATTCCGGCTAACCATAGTTAGTGTTAGTAGAGGCTTCATAAATAGTCAGTCATTCAGTTGTATCAGTTTTTCAAAAGAGTTGTATTTCAGTTTATAAAACTTCAGTTTATTACAGTATTCTTTAAGAGCTCATCATATGTTTCAGCTTCCGCATAATATTCTTTAGTTTATCTATTTCTATTTAGTTGCTCATGAATCATGCCAGCAAGAAGGGTCATCTTGGGATCACTTGTGGTCTCAAGTCCCCTCTTACGTGTAGGGCCTAGGCTCGGGGCGTGACACCCGTGGATGCTCAATTGGAGTGCCTCATGTCTCCAATAAAGCCTACGAGGCTAAGTTACGGCTTTGGGACATGACTTGGTTGAGGGACACTATGGTGGATGAGACGTGTAGGGATCAGGTCTACTAGGTCAGCCCCGAGGGCATCACTAGTACTTATTTTTTTTGCGGAGGATAGGATGTGGCTCAACCTGGTGTCTTGGAGGATTTGCTCGTCGGGTAACAAGACCGACGTGATTTATGCCTCGGCCCTGGTGATTACTTGTGCCATGCAGGGCATTATTATGAATGTGAGGGAATAAATCATCTCCGAGTGGAAGGAATTCTACCGGAGTCATAAGAAGGGCCCCTACCTTCTGGGCTTGGTGTTTGCATTGTACAGGCGGGTTGGAGCGCCTGAGGACCATACTGACTTAGAGGTGGCTATGGACGACCCCTTCGACCCTGTCCAGGTGAAGGTAGTCTCAAAAAAGAAGAGAAAGGTGAATGAAGCAGAGAGCAGTCAGCCGATCGAGGAGGCCGACGATGATGATGATGGCGACATCCCTGCCCCTTCCCAGCCTCAGCCCCCGATCACTAGCACCCAGCTAGAGGAGAACCTAGCTGCTATCAGGAGGTTCATAGAGGGCACTGTTGCTGCTGAAGGTACAGCCCCACCCCCTACTGCTCAGGACTTTGCTGCACTCCGAAGGGAGTTAGAGGAGGAGAAGAAGAAAAGGTGCCCCCGGGATCGTGTGTTTGCTCGGATTTGGAAGACCGTCAAGGTCATGTTCTCTTGTGTTGCCCCGGGCAAAGAGCTTCCAACCCTGGAGCCCGAGGACATGCAGGAGTTTCCCTTCTTGAGCGATGATGAGGCTTAGGACCTCCCCCCTCCCCTTTTTTTTTCAACTTACTGCTTTTTGGGATTCACCCCCGTTTGGGGCTTGTGTTAGACAATATTTCCCTTATATGCACACTATGATAGTTAAATCGTTGTTTCCTTGTTTTACAAAGCACTTCGTAGCTTAATTCTTGCCTTTAGACTGCCCCGGGAATGAATGAAGAACAGGGGAAAACAGGGTGAGTCTTCTGCCTCACCCCCTTCCGCTATGGCGTTTGTCACTCCGCCATAGCGGTACTGCTGTAGCGGTAAAAATCCTGCTATAGAGGGATCTCCATAGCGGTACAGTTCCACTATGGCGGTCCCGACGGTGACAGCCCAGAAATTTGAAATTTCCAGCAAGTGCATTCCTTCCCCCTTCCCGATTATCATTGTCTAATACCGCCATGGCCTTAGACTACCCCCATGACCATTCCTGGCAGTGCATATATCAAAACTCAGCATCAATCACAAAAATCACCAATCATAACATATTTACAAGGACAATTATTCCCAACAATACCTTCCTGCTATTACACATGAATAACTCCTTTGTTCCCATAGTTCCCAACCAAGTCCCGACCATCCTGAAACCAAAGTTTCCCTACAGTCAAAATTTCCATCCCCTTATCATCTTAACCAATGATAAGTACTTTTCAAGATGTGATACAATTTCAGTCAATACAATTAACAGTTATGCACAGACCCAAGACACACTACTTTCAACTTATGACCCTCTACAGACTCAACATTCACATCAAGGTAACCAAGTACACACAACATTTTCACTTCAGGTCACAGCAAAAATTAAGTCACATAAATTCATCTTCTATTCGTATTCATGGATGACCATTAGCCGGTTAGCCATGTTTCACCACAACCTCTCAGGCCAGATACCAATTGGAACCTTCCCGGTTCCAATCTCTCTTGCTTGTCTTATCGCAATCGGAGTACAATGACTCCCTTTACTTCATTGAGATACTGATTGGGATCGAGAGATACCAATTAAGCTCAGCCCATGCAAGAAAGTGACAACTGCACGAAGGAATGAAAGAAGGGAGATGTTTCCTAGAATGCTTCATAGCTTCCCAAAGATTTAATGCGGACGTTGACACACCAATCCGTAGGACTCTATTCGATATTTTTCTCTTGTATTGGGAGATATAAGGAGTTGTAAAGGGATATTTAGAATATGGTCATATTTGCAAAATGTGGCCATTTTAAGTTTAAGGACTAGCAAAATTGAGAGGAATTTAGGAAAAATCCGGCTAGTATTTAAATGTTTTTAAGGATTTAGGCTAGGATAGGAATAAAGATGAAGTAATTAAAATTAACCGCTCAAGATTTAATAAATTTAAAAAATTCAAAATAATTGTTGTATTTAACACATAAATACCCCTTTATCAATTTTGAGAATTAATTTATTCAATTAATCTCTCATTTTAAACTTTTTTGGAGGAAAATCAAGCGTTTAATTTTTAAAAGGATTTTCTTATGAAATTAAATTTTAAAATAGTTCTTTAAGTAAACTTATATAAATTTCACATAATTAAATATGAAAGACATAAATTATTACTCAAGACTATTATAAAACTGATTTGGAAAAATATTTTATCCTTTTTACAAAGCAATTATTTCAAAAATTGTTTAAAAATTCAAAAAGGCTCAAGCTTAATTCATAATGTGGAGGGTAAAAATTGGGTGTCAACAACTGTAATGCTTCTTTGTCTGCAATTTCTTTAGTCTTACTCTTTTTTCGCTTATGTAAAACGGATTTAGTTCCGGAGATGTCACGACCCAACCTACCGGGCCGTGCGGGCGCCTACTCTATGCACCTAGATAGACGAACCCTTACCACCCGTCCAACAGGTAAAATATGGAAAATCTCAAGTAAAATCATAAACCTTCATTTTTTATACATGAAAACCTTACAACATTTTATTCAGGAAAACTCCTTTATGAATAAAATACAATACAACTGTTTTACAACTTTAAAACACCCTCCCTAGGACCTAGTCTAAACAGGTACAAGAACTACTACAGGATTTATGCAAAAAATGTAAAAGAGACACAACTTTCGTCATGGAATCGAAGGACAGAAGCTGCTGGAGATCACCATCGTCATGTACCTATGAAACATCACCAACCCTGCAACCAGACTATACCAAAAAGGTATAACAAGAGTAGAGTCAGTACAACCATGCGTACTGTTAGGCATCATCGATCGATCAGAATCCACACGTACCATCATATAGGAAAATGAGGAAAAACATGAACATAAACAATATAGTTCCATCCTTCACCGTTCACTTTTTCCAGGCCCGATCTCAACCGATCGTCTACTCACACCCCTTACCTTAACCCTTTCAATTCCTTCCACTGCCAACTCCCTCTCTCTCAAGTCTTCCGAGCCACGCTAAGCTTAGACTTCCCAAGTCAAACTAGCCTTAGACTTTCCAAGTCACACTAACTTTAGACTTCCTAAGTCACAATAACCTTAAACTTCCCAAGTCACACTAACCTTAGACCCGACCACTAAATCCAACCTTGACCGCCTATCCGTTATCCTAGTAAACTCCCCTATAACTATTCATCCATGAAACGACCCCATCCTTGCCAATACAGACCCACTACCCTCATGGTACTACTCAAGAGTATTTGAGCCCCACTAGGGTCCCTAGACAATTCCCCAACGTGAAAATACCTGCTAGTAGTATGACACCTGACTCTCAATCATTCCCCTAGCTTACTAGTCACATGTGATCCATTCTTATAACCATGGTCAACAATCCACAATAAAAATAATTATACCGTATTACATATTTCGAACCTAGTCTGGAGCCCCTCTAGACAACACCTAAGTGTCAAACATACAATCTGGTCTACATCAAGACCAAACTCATAAAGCAATGTAACAACCCAGCCTCCCAAGGACAAAAAATACATAACCACAATTCATAACCACAACCTGGTTCACTCAGGGAACCATTAATAAAGATGCAACAATGCAATAAAGTAAACCCATACCAGGCGTGGTACTCGAGCCAACTAATAGTGTTTTTCCGTATCAGGCGTGGTACCCGAGCCAACGATTAGTATATCCCGTACCAGGGGTGGTACCCGAGCCAACCGTTAGTATTATACCGTATCAGGCGTGGTACATTGTCACGACCTAATTTCTTGGTCATAATGGCACCTACAACCCCTGGTAGGTGAACCAATCCCCGTAGCCCAGAACAGTTAGTAATGGGCTACTATCTAACAAATAAGAGAGCAAGCCGAATAAAATAGATAACAGGGATATAAATATATACATATGCGGAAACTAAACCAAACCCCAAGACCTGGTATCATAATATAGAGCCAAACTACATACATGGAGTGCAAGTAACCAAAAGAATATATACAGATGTCTCTGAATGGTAATAGAGTACATGAAGCAAAAGATAAACTAAAGCTAAGCTCCGATCGCCAAGAGCTCACCCTCAGCCTGAAGTAGTCTCCACAGATCTCCAAGCACGAATCACATGATCTAACGGCGATGGCCCACGCTAGGATCTGCACCCAAAGATGCAGGGGGTAGGGGTGAGCACCAAATGCGAAGCATAAGGTACCCAGTAGGTATCATAGGCCGACTGGGCACATATAAGATAAAAGCGCAGTAATAGACAGAATAGAAGCAAGCAGTCACAGAAATCAACGAAAGGTACACAGGAACTAGCCCAGAGGGAAATCAACAGAACCACATATGAGGCTAGTAAGCAGAATATACACACCATAGGCACAGGTGGAAATAAGAAATAACGCACCTGGGATCCTTGCAATAACAGTGTATACAAAATAAGTTTACGAAATGGACGGTATACCGGTAACCTCAAGTGTAAGAAGAAGAGAGGAAGAGTAATGATAGACATGCTCAGAGACATGAATCAAGTCCAACTAATCATATCAATCTCACACCCAGCAACTAACAGTCTAGCAGTAACCAATCTCATAATTAGCCGTAACAGGGAATAATTCTACAAGTAAATAGAAAGAGTCTACCTACAGTCCCTCGGCCGCCCATACAACCGAGGAACACAAACAAGTGAAAACAAACCCTCCGGCATCCCATACTACCGGAGCGTACAATCAGCAAACAGCAAACAAGGGTGGAACCTCGAACCATGAATGATATGATGCATGAAGATCTCAAGTGCCATGGTATCTCTGTATGTACCTCCTCCGGCGCCGATCCGGCCCAGCAGGTAGGTTCCATGGAAGGACACTGCCCGTATACCTCTACTCCACCGTATACCCCTCCTCCCGACACACGCAGCCCGTAGCCCCTGGCCCGGATGGCAAGGTCCATGGAGGTCCCAGACCCATACAAACTCATCAGTATCCAAATAGAGACCCAGTCTCGAATATGCAATGCCCAGACCTGTCCAGGCTAATAGTAGGAAAATGTCTCAAAAACCCCTCCAAGGGTGCCCGGGCGTAACCGGGTCTAAACAGTAAAAAGTCATCTCAGGTGCTCGATCCGACCGAGGCTAAAAATCATCTCAAGTAACAAGAAAACTCAACTAGCACCCCGGCCCTGCCGAGTCTAGCGATAATCGTAAAACTGATGATTTTAAACATAATTTCACTTTCTTGTCCAAAAATATCCACAAGTTAAATCAAACCATTTTCAAATTATTTCCATCAAAAAGGACCCCCCGGGCCATGCAAGGTTTAGAAAATAGTGTCAGTAGGCCCGAAGCCAAAACCACAGTAAAACATGGATAAAACCTCTTTATATGCATGGAAATGGTATGATCACACACAATAGCTGCCCCGCAGCTCACAATCAACCTATCGACCCTGCACAGGCCCACAGCTACTCAGCAAGCATAACCAGCCTAGAAGAATAATTCTATGCCCGGGACTCGCGGACATTCCCAAGATCCCACTTTCTATGTTCCAGAGTCAACAAGGCCTCACAGGACCACAAGGGTAAATAAAATATATCGTCAAGTACTACAAGCAACGGAGAAACAAAAGTAGGCGGACATGAATAAAGCGGTCGAGGTCTGTGGTACCAACCTAATAAACCAACCCAAGGATGCCCATTAATACAATTTTATTTTATATATACGGAGTCTAGGGAAAATAAACCGTAACCTACCTGTCATCCGATGACAAGCTGCTAGAACAACGATGTCCAAGCTCGAACCACTCCAAGAAAATCCAAAACTAAATCGAAATCGGAATCGGATTTGGGATGGAATGACTTGACGTAGATAATTGATTTTTCTTTCAAAATCCAAATATTGAGTTAAACAATCTTCTCCATGAAATTCTCTTTAGCACGCAAGGTATAGATGTGCATAATGAAGTGTGCATAGTAGTATGCCTATATATATAAAACCTCACAGCAAAGTTAAATGTTGCCAATAATCATCACGCTGCCTAACTTCCAAATGATGCCACTACTAAATATACTAGTTGCTGCCTTCATCTTCCACTTACACGTGGGGGTAGAGGTGGCAACCAATTTCATCCCGCTAAGTATATACTCGGGTATTGCATAAATTCGTGGTAAAATAAATATAATATTTTAAATATACCATAATTAATAGAAAATCATTTCCAATAAAACCCACTATATTATAATAATAATTTTCAACATAATTAAATTTACTATCTCCGTTAAAATAATACAATGTATTAAAATTTATAAAATAAATACATATACAATTATAACGTTTCAAAAATATTTCCCATAAACCTTTAAAATATTTTGAAAAGGCAATACTAATATAGTTTTTACCAAATTCAACTTTTAAATAAAATATTTTCAAATACACGCACGATGCTAATAAAATTCTTAAGCCTAGGCTCGTAATTCACCAACGCACGATTTTGATACTCAAGAATTCTCTCGGGATCCTCCCTTATGTTTTATCACTGTTTCAGAACTGAAATGGCGTTTTAAAACGTGAAGTTGAGGCTTAAATAGAGTTTAACCCGACCCGGTTCGCAACCCGATTCGCAACCCGTTTTCTGCCAGACAGTCCGCGGTAAAACAGTCATAACTTTTTACTCCGAGATCAGTTGGACATGAGGTTTTGTGCGTTGGAAACTAGACTTGTAGACCTTCGATTTGGTATTTCGGGGGACTTCTGACTCTTTATATATTGGGAGAAAAGCCCAAAGACATTTTACCCAAAGTTCAGGAAATTTGTTAAAGAACTTACGATAACTTTTGTCGATTTGCTTGACTTCAAAACTTATTCGTGGAAATGACCGGAAGGGTCATTACATACACGAGCCAACCGTTAGTATTATACCATACTAGGTATGGTACCCGAGTCAAACGAATATCACATAAATCCACAGTCACAAATAATGAACAAACAACACTCGTAAGCCAACAAGCAATAATACCTAGTTCATTTCACCAAACTGGAAACGGGACTTTTGGACATTCCTAAATCCTCCCCTAAGCAATGCAAATCATAAAAATACTTAGACCCAAGTACACAAACATACAATGCATACAAGAATCAATAACCATCACCTACCCTTTTTTTTCCGGGTACGTAACTCAATTCCTAACCCGTCCGAAGACTAAATCCCATTTCCCCTTTTTATAACACATCTTAATAACTATATTGATTACGAACCTTCCCAAAGTTAGTTATAATATGGGCAAGCCACCCTTAACCTTGGTGATTTAACCTCTCCTTATTATTCTACTCATATGCCCGAACCTTAATTAGGAATTTCCCCATTTTTGTTACCCAATTAGTTACCCCAAATATTTCCCAGTTCCCCGAACCTTTCTGACATCCCCATCCCTGGAATCCTATCATTCTTCCCATATCAAGACAACATGTACAACCAATAATTACATATTAGCAACTCACAATCTCAACCAACCAATTCCTAGTCCACACATAACCAATACCGAATTCGCTAGACTCCGTGCCCGGAGGCCTACTCATGGATTCTCCTCTTCAACTACACAATAGTAAAAATGTAAACATGTCTATCTACTCAAGTGAAAACCTAGTCTACCTGGATGCCAAGCAGCTGCGAGGATGCGTATCTGGCTCCGTGAAGGCGTTCCCGGCTGAATGATGGTTCTGGAATCCGCTTTTTTGCGTCCCTTCAGCCATAATCCCTCCTCCCCATGGTTCTCAAGTCTTGGAGTAGCATAGGAGGTTTTTTTGGAGAAACCCTCGTATGTTTTCCAACTGAGGAGGGCAAATCTTTTATTAAAATCCCGTTCTGAGGCTACTGCCTCCCGTTATTCCGCTATAGCGGATGGCCTTCCGCCATAGTGGTTCTACTATAGCGGAGTGATGTTAGCCCGGATGATTTCTAAAAATCTGAATTTTTTTGTCACGTCACCCCACTTAATGCCAAAAATATTTTGATTCATTTTCGAAATTTCATGACGTCGTGGTTCCTGAAATAACGACGGATCCGATCGTTACAAGAGATGGATG
This sequence comes from Jaltomata sinuosa, assembly GCA_003996215.1. Lineage (NCBI taxonomy): Eukaryota > Viridiplantae > Streptophyta > Magnoliopsida > Solanales > Solanaceae > Jaltomata > Jaltomata sinuosa. The sequence goes on along the minus strand of QJPP01001016.1, from coordinate 482,872 downwards.
TCAAATGAGCACTTTCAATCCTCTCATGTTTGAGTCTATCCTCTTCTTGCACACATTGAGCTATAAGCTCATTCAAAGTCCATTTCTCCATATAAAAAAATTAATTGACTAAGTTATGCAGGAAGAGAGATTAAAACTAGGTGCATAAGTATGTCATGAGACAATTCAAGTTTAAAAAGGCCCAAAGTTTTATTACAAGATTAGACATCTCCATAATGTACTCCGTTATGTTTCTGCTGTCCTTATATCTCATGGAAACAATCTTATTAAGAATAGTACTTGCTTCAACCTTTTCGTTAGCAGTGAATTCGTCTGCGATTTCTTTTAAGAAACCTTTGACATCTCTATTCTCTGTTATACTGCCCCTTAAGGATTTTAAAATTGAGTGTTGTATCATCATCAAGCTCATGCGATTTGATTGTTCCCACTTCTCATATGCGGACTTTTGTTCATTAGTGCTAGTTTCGTTCAAGTTCACAAGACGATCAAATCTTAATACATAGTCAAGATCTATGCAATTAAGTACAATCATAATGTGCTCTTTCCATTTCTTAAAGTTTGTGCCATTAAGCATAGTAATGTTATTCATATTGACAGATATAGAAGACATTATAAGATAAAAGAAGTAATGCTCACAATTAATCAATCAAATAAATCATGTATATGTGAAGATAATCAAATTAAATAAAAAAAAATAAAAATTTAAAAAATACATATATTTATCAAACACATATACATGAAAGTGAGCTCATCTCAAGATACCTAGTACATCATTATCATTTAATCTTTGGATAAAAATAATTAAAAAAATGATACTCTTATACATAGTTCATGAATATTGACTACTAAAATAGTCTAATAATATGCCTTTATTTGGACCAACACATTACCAGCATGATATTACTAAATGTATCACATATTCATGACTATCCATAGTTGATCTGGACAAAATAATCTTCCTTTAGAATAATTATTTCGCATAGATAAAACATGCTTACATGTTCAATGTAAATAAATCTACACAATAGAGATTACTTTGGCAACATATTAATTCAATCTACTCACTTTTAAATAAGAAGCACAAACAAAAGGGTGTATAAAAGAATTAATTAACCATCTGCTTAAAATTACAGCAAAAGTAGTTGTAATAAAATATGTTAAATTTTTATTTATTTATTTATTTTATTTGAAACTTGCCCAAAACAAGAAATCCTAAAACTTGTTCAAAAGGGGCAAGAGAATTTTTTTTTGTGAATATGAACTAAACTTGCACAAAACAGAAAATAAAAAGATATAAAAAAATTTAAAAAAATAGACACATTAAAAAATCTAACCCAGTCATTGAAAAATCACAAGAAGATGGACAATTGGTTCATGTAACCCATCTATAATATTACTGTGATTACCTTTAAATATTTATATTATTAACCAAATAATCAAAGTAAAGATTGGGATAAAAAAATTAAAATTTATTATTATTATTATACACCAGCCAAATTGAGAAAACAAAAGTAGAAGCAAAAAATCTACGAATTCATTAAATAAAAAATTGCAGAATACTTCTGCTTCAAAACTTGACAACATTAATTAAATATGATGTGAACAAAATTGAATATCAATTTCAAAAGAATCTCTTTAAAAATAAAAAATTTCTTAATTTTTTTAAAAAAACGCAGAAGTAGCCACCAAAACTTGAAAAAAAAAATTGAGTGTTAGCTTAATACGAATTTGACACAAAAAATACTGAAAAAAAAAGAAGAATATGTCTAATGATCTAACAAGACCTTGTTCTGATACCACTTGTTAAAAAACATTAAACAATTCACACAAGATCACAAGTAAATCAATAAACAATGATGAATACTAAACTTGATCCATTATGGAGATAATTTATTAAAGATCTCTCTTTTGAAAATAAGTTGTAAGATCGTAAGTCTTAGTACGCCCTTTCTGTTGTTCTTTTCTAAGATTAGATAGGAAAAGAAAAAATTACGTATAGATTTAGGGATCATAACTTTATGTATTTTGACAACTCTTCAAAGATAACTTTTCAGAATAGGTACCTTTTCAGTATGTTTCGATCATACTTACAGAAAAGGGCAATGAGTTTTCACTTATTTAAATCAACCCTCATATCAATAAATATTTCCTTTTAGGCCCAAATACTTTAAACATGATTAGATCATACAATGGCTTCTTTATTGATAGCATATCTACGTATAAATATATTAATATATGAGTCCATAAAGAGAAAATTACTAACAGTATATTCTATTAAGCAGTTTAAAAAAATTAACAATTTTTTTCCTATTTATATGTATTACCAATATTTCAGTTTTACGGTATTGAGAAATTGTATTCTTCTTTTTATAAATGATCTTTCTTCCCCATCTATATTTATTACTATTTCATTTTTACGATATTGAGAGAATATATTTTTTTTTAAAAAAATTGCATTTTGTAGGTAGCACTCACAACTCATTAACTACATAAATTCTAAACACATTCTCAAATTAACAATAATTCACACATATATGACCTGGACTTCATGTAAAAATAATGGAACTTCAATTATTTTTGTATGAAGCTTAATCAGGGGCGGAGCCAATCTTGTAAAGTTATACGGGTTCAATAGAACTTTATAGTTTTTGCTCAAACCATGTATTTGTATGAAATTTTTTATTTAACATGTATAAATGATCTATTCAAAATTAATAAGCGAAAAGAATTTGAGGTACAAAATTTATAAACTAAAATTTTTGACTCTGCCCCTGAGTTCTTCAGCCATAGAACTTCATCAATGAGAACCCATGGGGGCCCTCTAATGTTGCACCAACTTTTATTTAGATACCTCAAGTAGACTTTGTCTGTTTTAAACACCTCAAGCATGGGCCAATTGTGTCATTTTGATACTTTTTTTATAATCAATAAAAATATTAAAGAGAATGTAATACACTTGTGATAATGTGATAAAAAAGCTAATTAAATAATTACACGTGAAATTTTAAGTAAAAAAAATTAAAGACCAAAACACATGGCAAAATGATCAATAAATTATTGATACGTGACATTTTTCTCAAATAATTACAAGACCACTTAAAAAAATATTTTTTGCAGATCTCCTCCCCCCAGATCATCTTCTTCGACACACCCAACGCCTCCTCCCCTCCCTCCGTTGATCGTCTTCTCCATACACCCAACACCCACCGCCTCCCGCATGGTCTTCTCTGCCATACCACCAAGCTCTCTCTGTTGTTTATAGAAAAATTCATTTGAAGTTTTTTTTTTAAAATCCTTTCTAACAGTAACTCAAAAAGTAAAGAAAACGATAGCTAAATAAATTAAAGATTTACAAATTCTAATCACTTAAAGTGTATTTTTTGGTGAAGGTTTTTCTTCTTTAAGAGTTAATTATTCTATTGATACATTTGTTTACTCCTTGTAATTGAATTGGAAACTCAATTTTTTTTATTTTCTTGTACAAATGTGTTCGGACAAATTTTTATTTTCTTGACTTTTTGAGTTATTGTTAAAGGTGATATAGAAAGAAATTTCAAATGAATTTTCTATAAGAGATACAGTGAGTTTAGAAGTACCATGAAAGAAGTTTAAGCTTGGGAAAATAGTGGAAGGTAGTGACTGAAAAAATCAGAAAAAAGAAGAGAAAAATAAATAAAAATTTGGCAAAATAAGCCTTCACGCGCTCAGAATAAATGTATTACACTTACCCTATCATGTCAGCAAAAAGTATCAAAATGACACAGCAGGAGCCTACATGATGTAACGACCTATTCCGTTGTAACGCATAAATTAGTCGTGTGAAATTTTGAGTTAGAAAACTTTTGGATTTGGGAGTTGAAAATTTTGGTCTAGGCTAGTCTAGGACGGATTTCAAGCGAGGTATGGTCTAGGGAAATCCGAGTGAGGATTGGGTAGAATATTTTAGGTCGAGCTAATTTTTTTGTTAGCCAAGACCTTAAGCAGTCCGGAAGACTTTTCAGAAGTGACTTCGGGTGAATCCGATATCAAAATTGACGTGAAGGGGTTATTTCATAACGTCAGGATTTGAAGTGTGTTGTAAAATGGACACTTATGGGGAATTTTGTGAGGTTCTGTCCCGTATCAACGCTATAGTAGAGAAATTATCGCTATAGTGAAAGTCAACGCTGTTCAACACCGCCATAGGGATTGGTTTCACAACGACGGCACCGCTATAATGGTGTACAGACTGCTATAGCAGAATAGGTCGGGATAAATGCAAAAAAAATTACAAAAATATTCAAAAATTCTCAAGAACATTTTGGGGAAGGGCAAAGGCAATTTTGGCAATTTCAAATCAATTTTTCACCAAATTTCATCCTAAAAGTAAGAATTTAGCTCCCCTAACTTAGTACTATGATCGCTATGCAGTAGAATCGTTAACTACGAGCTTGGGAGAAGGTTTGGGTTAGCCTAAAAATGTAAAATCTGGTGAAAAGGAGGATTCTAGGGTGTAGAATTCTTGGATTATGATTATTATTGTTTACTCATGCTTAAAATACCATAATTCGCTTGTTGTATTCGTAAAAATGATAGTTTTAGGTAAATTAATGATGGAAAAGCCTTGGGATGGGTGGAATGATCATAGATTGGTCTGAAAATTAGAATTTGAGTATAATCTGGGAATTATTAGGCCATTTGAATTGATTGTAGTTGTTTGTAATTATTTTAGACCAAAAAAAAGCAAAAGCTTTGAAAAATAGGAAGGCTCCGATCTAGTAGAGTTTTCAAGCTATTCGATTAGTGATGGTTATTATTTTTCGATATGCAATATGTGTTCATGTAACTATGGCTTAGTACTGTATGTACATTGCATGCTTAGGGAATGGGTTTATGAATGTCTAATTGTCCGGGTGTCAATCTTGTGAAATGATCTTGGTTTGATTGCTTGTTGATTTACAAGTGTGATTTGTTCATTGATTGTTGACTTGTTGGATTGTGTTTGATATTTGGTTGGCTCAGGTACCATGCCTGATACGAAATACATAATAATTGGCTCGGGTACCACGCCTGTTACGAGATACTTATCGGTTGGCTCGAATACCACGTCTGGTACAGGTTCTATATTGGTTGGTTCGAGTACCATGTCTGGTACAAGTTCTATATTAGTTGGCTCGGGTCCCACGCCTGGTACGAGTTTTATTTATGTTTGTTTATTTTATTTTGTTGAAGGTTTCATGAGTGGACCGGGATAATTTTTGATCTGTGATTGCTGCATATTAGCCCATGAAAGGCGGGTAGTTGTACTTAATTGTGGGATTAGTCCTTGTGTGAATCGAGAATTGCATGTTGAACACTTATGTGTCATTCCAGGGATCCTTGGTTGATTCGGCTCACCAAAAAGGGGGTATATGCTTGTTTTCATTGTTTACTATTGTGGTGGTTGTTGAACCTGTTCAATGTGACTGGAGAGTTAGAAAAAAGACTAAGGTCTGGTATTATGTTGTTGGCATGTATTTACATGTTGTCTTACTTTACTCAGTTTTAGTTTGTTGTTCATATATTATTGTTGGAACTGGCCGATAATCCTACAAGTACACGATAGTTGTGTACTGATTCTGCACTTGCTTTTCTTTTGTGAGTACATGACATATTCTGTCACGAACCAAACTGTCTTGAGTGGCACCCACCCAACTCTCGGATTAGCGAACCAGTAGAGTTCAACCCTTAGCCTAGACTAACAGCCTAAAACCAGCAAACAGAAAATAAACTAGCAATTCAGATAAGGCAAAAGGCCTTTCATTGAAATAAAACCTGCGGAAATTCCCCTAGAATCTGAAAGTCATCGTACCAAACACTACCAATACTAGAGAACGGGGATGCAACCCCAAAACTTAAAACAATAAGGAGATAGTCTAAGCCCGAAATAATTGGGCTACAACTCAAAAGATAAACACCAAGGCGACTTGGTCGAACAGCTCACCCTTGATATTTGGAACAGGCTGGCCTACAGGTGAGGTCATGCGTCAACCGCCAGAAGATTCCTGTACTCACAAGAAAAACAAGCAAGTACCGTATCAGTACACAACCACCGTGTACTGGTAGGATCATCATCCAGTTCTAAATAAAACAGTGTATAATCAGTACAACAAATCAAGTATAAGTACGAAAAATATACAACAAGTCAATAAGCTCCCCTAGACTATAAGTCTCTACCTAGCTTGTTCCCGCATGAAATCCACCTTTTATAACTCTAAACAACAATCACAGAATCAATAAATCATCCTTTTTGTCTAGCCCGGACCCACCCTGGGATCTCTTCTAAACAACACTTACGTGTTAAACAGATAACTCAGTCTAGTCCAAGACCAACTCAACAGATATAACAGGATTTCCGGTCACTCAAGGACCACCAATGGATATCATAATTCAATAAAACATCCCGGTCCACTCACGGAACCAATAACAGTTAATGTAATGCAACAATATCAATGCAATGATGCAGTAAAATAAACTTGTCGGTACCCGTTAGTATTCCGTACCAGGCGTGGTACCTGAGCCAACCATTTGTTATACCCGTACCAGGCGTAGTACCCGAGCCAACCGTTAGTATACCCGTACCAGGCTTGGTATCGGAGCCAACCGAATGTCAACAATCCATAGTCAAATAACAAATAAACAACTTGTAAACCAACAAGCAACACACTGTTCAATTCACAGACTGTAAAACAGGACCCTTAGACATTCTACACAATTCCTCTAAGCCATGCAATTCATACAAACACTTAGATAAGAGTACAAAATATACAACATTCATAGGAATCGTAAGCCATCACCTACCTCGAAATGATCCAAGCTCTACTCAACCCGAGCTTTCTCGTGTTTTGGATTCCTCTCTCGTTCTTGGTCTAAAACATTATACAAGTATTCAAATTAACAAACAAGGCCTGCACATTACTCGGATTACACCAGATCCCAGACCCCTAGGCCACCCAGGATCATCCTACCCTTTTTTCCGGGCTTCCCGCCATTAATTTCCCTAGTTATATCATTTTCATGGATAAAAATAGAGAATTTAACAATATACGATCATAATACCTTACTTTTAACAATACCCAAGAACTTTCATGCCTAGAATCCCCCTTCTTCCCCGGATTCTACCACCCCTAGGTTATTCCAACCTTTCTCCAAGTTCCCTCCTAGCAATTCTACCACGTAGGAAAAGTAGTACGAAGTTTGGGGAGTAGAATCCTCACCTTTAGGACGAAAAAATAGTGGAAAACTGGTAAAAATCACCCAAAATCACCCCCTTCTTCTCCCAAAATGTTTCAAGAAAAACTGAACTGTTTCGGAGAAGTTTCTGTATTAAATCTCATCATGCTCTGCTATAGCGGTCTGCTCCTCTATAGAGGTACCGCCATAGCGGAGTCGTCCGCTATGGTGGAGGCTGACCGACGTTGATTTCCGCTGTAGCGGTAATTTCATCGCTACAGCGGAGGTCGCTATGGCAGAGTGTTAACCGCTATAGCGGTTGACACGGGACAAAAAGTCATAAAACCTCCAAAACTAGTCCATTTTACAACACACTTATTTTCCCAATGTCCCAGAACAACCCCTTCACGTCAACCTCGATTCCAGGAGTTCTACTTACTCGAATTCGATTTCGAAAAGTCTCCCGGACTCCTTTATATGTTAGCTACGAGGAAACTTAGCTCAACACAAGACATCAAACCCAATCCTTACCCGAATTGCCCTAGACTCCACCTCGCTCCAAAACCGGCCGAGGGTAGCCTAGCCCAGAATTTCAAACTCCCAACCCGGAGTTTTCTAACTCTAAAACTTGGCACGATTAGACTACCCATAATGATAGACTCAGTTGTTACAACAGATACCAATTTACCCATCGTTCGTCCTCGAACGATCAAACCCAAACTTACGGAAATAAAAGAAAAAAAGTGTAGTACCTGAATCCTCAAACAAATGAGGGTACTTGTCCCGCATGTCCTTCTCGGTTTCCCAAGTGGATTACAAGTTAATTGTTCATTGTTGTGACTGTGAATTGTTGACCTTCGGTTGGCTCGGGTACCATGCCTGGTATGGGAATACTAACGGTTGGCTCGGATACCACGCCTGGTATGGGAAATTACTAACGGTTGACTAGGGTACCACGCCTGGTATGGGAAATTACTAACGGTTGGCTCGAGTACCATGCCTGGTACATGTTTACTTTACTGCATCATTGCATGAATATTTATTGCATTGTGATGATTGATATTGGTTTCGTGAGTGGACCAGGCTGTATTATTGAGAGTGATAATTGTGTATGGTCTTTGTGAGGCCGGGTTATTATTGTATCTGATTTAGAGTAAGTCTTGGTGTAGACTGGATTGCTTGTGAACACTTAGGTGTTGGTTAGAGGGGATCCCAGGGTGGGTCCATGCTATATAGATATGAGAGTGTGACTTGTATTAATTTTCGTATTGGAAGTGAATGGCATGTAAAGACAAGTTAGGATGAGATATGTAGTTAGAGGTGTTTGGTAATTGAATTACATGTTTCCTGTACAGTTACTTGATTCTTGTACTGTTCATACATTGTTATTGAAACTGGCTGATGATCCTACCAGTACACGATGGTTGTGTATTGATACTGCACTTGCTTGTTTTTTTTATGAGTACAGAAAATCTTTATGCGATTGACGCACGACCTCACTTGTAGGCCTGACTGTTCCAGATATCAAGGGTGAGCTGTTCGACCAAGCTGCCTCTGTGTCTATCTTTTGAGTTACAGCCCAATTGTTCGAGCTTAGACTATTTCTTATTATTTTAAGTTTTGGGGTTGTATCCCCGTACTCTAGTATTGGTAGCGTTTGGTACGATGACTTCCAGGTTCTAGGAGAATTTCCGCAGGCTTATTTAATGATATGGTTCCTTGCGTATTCGAATTGCTAGTTTATTTTCTGTTTGCTGATTTTAGGTTGTTAATCTAGGCTAAGAGTTGGACTCTATTGGTTCGCTCATCCGGGAGTTGGGTGGGTGCCACTCACGACGGTCTGGGTCGTGACAATATTTTATCTCCATTCTCTTTTAATATACTCTTGATTTTCTTATATCAAAAATTAAATAGAGATAAATAGATAATATTGGCCTAGATTTTATTTTCTTTTTTTTGTCCGTGTCTTCTTTTTTTGTTTATGCTTTTTAAGTTAATTTTTCAGACTTCATAACTTAAAGAATTTTTAAAGATAAGTGTAACACCGTGTAATAATTAAATTCCTATATTATGAATCAAAAAGGTTGATTTGATTTTTTTTTAATTTTTCATGAATACATTTATCTACAAATATAATTTTTTGTGAGTTTCAACTTGTTCAAGATTTATTTTTTTGAGGCTCTGTGGGATTTTATTCGATTTTTTAATGTAAAATTAAGATTTATAATATTTTTTAGAGGGTAATATTTGTCATTGTACTGATCGTATTTTTGTAGTTCATACTTTTGATATCTATCACCATTTATTTATTGTTTCGGGTATTGTATTATTGGGTTGTTGTTCGTGTCCCTTTCATGTAGGTGTTACATTGTTTCTATTATTAGTTGCTATATTTTCTTCACTATTTTTTTTGTACCTGAATTTGCCGCAATTGTACCTGAATCGGAAAGAAAAAAAGTCAGGCAAGTTAATCAGAAAAATAGATAGTAATGGTATCGATTCATTTTCTTGATAGGAGTATAAAAAAACTGGAAAAATATAACTGAGAGACAATGGTTGAGATACTTCCTTCATCCTATATCAAATGTCCACTTTTCTCTTTATATGCCCCTTATAAAATTATAAAAATAAAAAGAGTAATTTTATTAATTTACGCTTTAAATTTTTGTTTCGAAACTTTACAAATAACTTGATTTCAGTTTTTTAAAAACTAATTATAAAGTTAAAATAAAATAAAATAAAAATATAACTACTTCTATCTTAGTTTTGTAAATTAATAAGTAATTTAAAATAACTATTTGTAAAAAAATAAACAATTAATATTAGAGGAAGAGAGTATAAAATAGAGAGACAAATGCTAGAAAGAAAAATAAAATAAAAAAATAAAAAAGCCAAAATAGTGAACTGCAAATAGGGAATTGAAGGAAATATGAATACATGAACCACTATTGTTGGTTGTGTCTGATGCATATTAAAATATTTCGTCCCCCTCTCTAGACACAAACTCTCTTCTTTGAAACGATTAAGTTGGGCCAGGCTTTTCCTAGTATAGCGTAAGAACAGTGTGTCAACTCACTCAAACATTTACCAATTGGCCCAAGTCCCAACCCAAGAAATGGCGGCACCGAAATTACAAAAATATCCCCAACAACATCTACGTGCTCAAATCTAACTGGTCAACTAACGGATCCTCTTAAACCCTAAATTTGAACACGCCATAGTCGCAGGGTTTAAGCTCGTACATGAGATTGAGATTTTAGAACTCTGTTTAGCTTCATAGTAATGTTGCACTCAATCTTCTGTTGAGAAAATTGCTTTGTAATAATGGCTGCTTCGAAGTTATCTTCAATGGCAGCTGCAGCTGCCATTGCTGCTACATCTTCCACTTTCCCCAACAGCGCGTATGCCGACTCTCCTTTTCGCTTCTACCCTTTTTCATCTCCATCTTCTTCTTCGGAGACTCCTCCTCCTCCTCCTCCTCCTCAGTCGACGGACTCTTCCGAGTCAGATGCAAAGGATTCTTCTGAAGATTCAAGAGGTGGGTTCAACCCGGAGTCGTTAGAAAGGGGTGCAAAAGCTCTTAGGGAAATCAATAGTTCTCCCTATCACAAACAGGTGAGTGAGTGCTTTCTTTCTAAAATTTTCGTTTTCTTTTTTTGTTGTCTTTTTAAGCTCAGGTTCTTTTTGGTGAACGAATTAATCTAATTTTGGTTTTCTTTGCTTTTTTGTTAAAGGTGTTTGATGTGATGAGAAAGCAGGAAAAATCCCGGCTTGCAGATATTGCTGCAGAGAAAGTTCATTTTGAGGCAATCCAGGCTCAAGCAGATATTGTAAGTCTTTTTAACTACCACATCTGCGTAGCACCTAAACTATGTTAAATGGAGATCAATTAATAGATGATAGATGTAATTCTCATAGAATTCTGTAGATAGCAGAAAGCAAAAAAATTAAGAGAAGATAGGGAACATATTAGTTATCTTATTTTTCTACGTTGATAGAAGTAAAAAGAAAATCCTTAACTAAAGCATCTTTAAAACATAAACCAGTTTTTTGTTTGTTGGTTTCAAACAGAACAATTTGGGAAAAGCCAAATTATTTTAGTTTTAAAAAATAGGCAGCTAACTGAAACTTAGTTTTGCAAAATCAAGTCATGTTGACTTCCGGAAACAATGAAATGTAACCAATGTTTTTTTTTTTAGTAAAATACATTAGCCAACCATTTATTTTGAGTAACAATCTAGTCCAGATACAAGGCAAAATCTATAGTCCAAACAAGTAATTGTTTTAAAGAATATTTCGAATACAGTTCTTCCAAAACCTAAACCAAAAACCAATGAGACTTAGTGTACATTATTGCCTCTTAAGATGATGTGATTGCTTTGATTCTGGTGTACATGCTTAAAGCACAACGTCGTTGTTATATAATGCCGACACATTCAGCTTTAAATATCCATTAACTGTTTGCTTAGATATTATCATGTTTCTTTTTACACTATATCAAACACACTTGTCTAAATGCAGGATAAACAGCGACAATGGGGAGAAGACCAGCGGAATCTTTACCAACAACAATCACAAGCCAAGGCACAAATGCTAAGATACGAAGATGAATTGGCTAGGAAAAGAATGCAGGTGTGTAGAGTGATTTGCTTGCTTAGTTAGACTCGATTCAGCTAGGACATGTCAGCTTGAGTATCAAAGTACTTGGGAGAATTATAGTTTATTAGAAGGTGTAATATAGAACTCAAGTTGTATACCTGTGCTTACATTTACCACGTTGTATATCTATGCTTACAATTTTGATATTTGCAATTTAAGTTTAGAAGTAGACTTTATCAATGATAAAGGGCTAGAGAAGAGAACAAGTTGGCCTAAGATAAACAGGGTTTCATCAGTGTAGCTAAACAATATCGTCTGAGGATTATAGTTTTTCAAAGTCTATGGGGATCAGTTAACAGTAATCATTTAAAAACGAGGAATCCCAGCACCATCTCCAGTACCACTAGTTGATTCTTGAAACAAACCAACTTTAAAGTGTTCAAAAGGTTATGCTTTAATACTCAGCAGCACCGCTGATGCTCCATGCTTCTCTTCGCAAAAACTCGACCAATCATGCCGCAACTTATTCTATTATTTGACAGCTAAAGCATTGGATGGAAATAGGGCAGTAGAAGAGGAATAGAGTACTCCACTTAATATATGTGACTATTCTCGTATAAAAATGATATTGAGCCTCATTACTTTTGCTGAAAACTGTGCACATTGAAAATCTGCATTTTTGTAAATTTCAGATAGCATAGAATGTGTATGTTGTTGTTCATGAATGCTGAAATGATCTTACACCGGGACATAGTTGACTGTTCTCTATATCATGATTTCAGACAGATCATGAAGCTCAAAGGAGACACAATGCTGAACTGGTAAAAATGCAAGAGGAGTCATCACTACGGAAAGAACAAGCAAGACGAGCAACAGAAGATCAAATTCAAGCACAACAAAGACAAACTGAAAAAGAAAGAGCTGAAATAGAACGAGAAACAATAAGAGTGAAGGCCATGGCTGAGGCAGAAGGTAGGGCACATGAAGCTAAACTGACTGAAGATCATAAAAGGAGGATGCTGATAGAAAGAATAAATGGTGAAAGAGAGAAGTGGCTTGCAGCTATTAATACAACTTTCAGTCATGTTGAAGGTATGCTAATGTTGTTACTCTATTTGTACAAAAAAACTCACTGACGTCTTGTGCATGAAAATACCATATCCAGTGCTTCTTTTGGTAGAAACTGTTATCACTTTGTACTTGTCCCAAAGGACCCATCAGTTCTCCAGTACTTGCTTACGTATGTATTTCATCTTTTCTCTGTTACTTTTTGTAGTTTTATCATCATATTAGCAAATTGTTCCTTATGATAGACAGTGTTGTCAAAGGCACGCTTAAAGCGCGCTTAAGCACTAAAGCGAGGCTCAAAACACGTTGAGTGCTTTGCCTCGCTTATTGTGCGCTTCAGTGTCATCATCAAGGTTCTAAGACATACTTTTCCTTGTGAATGAGCATTTCCTGAAGAGGTGATGCTAAACCATTGATATTTCACTTTATCATAAAAACAATCAATTTCTTTGTCCATATATTTGTTATTCATACTTATAATTATTAGTCTTGGACTTAACATATGTAGATTTGTATGTTTTCTCCATTTGCGCCTTTTCTCAATAAAGCTCATACTTTATTTGCGCTTAAAGCCCCAACAAACCTTAGAGTTTTTTTGCGGTTTTCGCTTTTGATAACACTGATGATAGACCAGGATACAAGTACCTAAAAAGAAAAGAAGTGTGATGGTTTTTAGGAAGGCTTTAGATGATGAACCACACAAATTAAAAATGTTCTGCTATTTACAGTGTTGATGCATTTTAATGATAATCTTTACATATTAGAGCTAGAGTTAATGGAACTGTTTCTCAATCCAACTTGCAGAGGGCTTCCGGATTCTATTGACTGATAGGAGTAAATTGGTGATGACTGTTGGCGGAGTCACTGCATTGGCTGCTGGAGTTTACACTACCAGGTCTATATTTCTACTCTTTCATTCCCTTTTCCCTTTCATAAAAGTCAAACTTATGGCAGTGAATCAGTGATACTCAAAGTGTGTACTTCTGCTGCATTCCTAGATCCAAGATCTATACTTGTCTTTTGGTATCAATAGATGTATGACAGCCACAAGATCTATAATACCTCTAGTACCATGGTTGATTGTGGAGTGATGCGATATGTGAACTCCAAATTATATTTAGTCTGTTTGTTGATGTATATTTTTCCTTGGGCAGTTCTTACCATATTCTCTTAAAGAAGTTTGGTACAGGGAAGGGTTACTGAAATTTTTTGACAATTGATGCTTGTCTGTACTAGATTAGTTTCTGTGAGCATGTCCATACTACAATATGAAAAGTATGTCTCAAGCCTGAGCTAGTTTAGGTCGGTTATATGAATCCTCACTATCCACATTGCTCCATTGAACCTCTCTCAATCCAATATTCAATAGTTCAGATTTCTCAAGACAAAAGATCTTGGCAGGATACTTTTTAGATTTTTTTCCTTTGCTCATTCATGTTGGTTGTATTTTCTTTTTTTTTTGTCTTGTTATTTTAGGAGGGGATTTGCTAAAATTAAAGAGATTCTAGGTCTTTCTACTAAACTGATGGGTTTAGAGAAGTAAATATCAACTTACATGTGTTTGAACTATTCAATTGAATGTGAGAAAAAAATACATGTATTGACATTAATTGACGAAAATAAGTAAACAAATTGAGAGCTTTGTTCTCCATATGGGAAAAAGAGGAAGAAGGCATCATTCACATTATTTGCCATGCGAATGACGTGGCTGGAGTTTTTACATAATTATATATTACTACTCAATTAACCATGTGACATTTCTATGCTTCCCTTATTTATCACCTTATTTTGTTACTATAATCCCGGGGACATTTAACTGTTGAACATGTCCATTTGTATCCCACTTGATAAACAGTGTCAACTTTTGTTGCCCATCTACAAGAGACTTGTTTTTCGCGTTGATCAATAATCTTTGACCTCATTCGCCCTGGAGGTTGGGTTCTTTGAGCTATAATTTGGACAGGAGTTCCGATTATTGCTGATTTGCGTTCTATTCATTCATAACATATAAGCAAATAAATGGATTTTGACTCGAAGACAATATATTAATGTAGCGTTATTCGTTTTTTGATTTTCTTAGGGGAAATAAATTGCTTACAGAGATCTGGTAGTCTCTTTGAGTTGGTCTTATGTGAGAAAATATTCATAGTCGACCTACATTATTTCTAGGCCAGATACATTGTTAGACCCTCAAACTTGCCACAATTTTTCATTTTGGTACCTTATCTCTGTGTGGTACCTATTGAATACTTCATGTTAACTGTTCTGTTAAACCCTTCACTAACAACTAGTAAACAAAATACAAAGCGTGCTCTCTACGTGCGATTGACCTGCAAAATGGACGAATGGAATGATGACACGTAGATTTTAGGTCTAAAAATACTCATTTTTCAGAAACCTCCCTCCCCTTCTTCTTCTTCCACTACTTCGTCTTCTACCCCAAGAGAAATATCCTTCACTTATGAAACTATATTCTTCCTCTTTGTTCTTCTTTTTCCTTTTAATTTCTTTTCCTTCTTTCTTCTTCCTCCTTCTCTTTCATTTTTTCTCTTTTGGAACTCTTTTAAGGAAAACATAAATATTTAAAGTTAATTATGAATGGGTTTGTACTAGAATCTTAGTGCCCGTTTGTCCATGAAAACCAAATACAAATTGGAGTTGGAGTTGGAGTTGGCCATGAATATAAATTGGAGTTGTTTTTGACTTTTTGTGAGAGAAGTGAGAGTGAACAAGTTTTTCTTGTTTTTCAAATTCCGGAATTCAACTTAATTCCAGAATTTGTTGAATTCCGGAATTTTCCAAATTTTTATGGCCACCATTTTCGGAATTCAACTCCGGGAAAAAGTAAAAAATTTCCATGGCCAAACGCCCACTTAAAAGACCCATTATGAAAACTAGAATCTTAAAAAGATCCACCTTGAAAGGGGTTTCTTGTTCTTTTGGTATCCATTTACAGTGAGATGAATGGGGGAAGAGCCAAACTTCAAGAATGTTAATCAAAGAACAATTTATAATTCTTTAAATGGTCAGGAAAAAAAACATTCTTGAAGTCGTGATTATCTTTGGAATTATAGGGTCAGCTGTGAATTTTGGGATGGTATTGTGGTCGGGAAAGGTGTCCTGTAGGAGGTGAATTTTGGTTGAATCTTGTGAAGGACGTCGTGGGTGACCGTGAGGGAGAGAGTTGTGATTTTAACTTGCTGAAATTTTGCCAGAAGAAGGTGAGCCAACTGTTTGTTTTGATGAGCAGAATGTTAGCCTCCAGAGCAAGACAACGTAAATCATTTGAGATGTAACTAGGTTTTTTGTGATGGTTTGAGTAATGAAGAAGGTGGTGGAGGAATTTTCTGGAGTTTCCACATGTGGTTGTTGGATTTAATGGAGGAGGAGGAAGAGGTGGCGTGAGCATAGGTGCGGCAGATTTGAAGAAGAAAACAAGGGTAGGATGGAGGAACGCAAACCTTATCTCTACCTTGTGAAGGTAGAGAAGGCTGTTTCCGATAGACCCTCGGCTCAACTAAAGCATTTCAAAGCAGGTAGGAAAAGGGAATATAGTAGTGAAGAAGCCATGATGAAAATAATGGAGAAAGAAATGGCTAAAAGAAATAGTTCAAACTTTTTACTTTTTCCAGTGAGGTGTATAACTTAGGCTCTTACGCTGGAAGAAGTGCCAAACACGCAGTTTTACATGTCCGCAAGATGCTTAAAGGCAACATGAGGTATTCAAGGTACCCTATAGAGATGAGGTGCCAAAATGAAAAATGGTTACGAGTTTTGAGGGTCTGCTGGTGTATTTGGCGTTGTTTCTAACTTTAGTAAGTCTTCATTTCTTGATTATTTGTAATATATGGTCATTAGTTTAATCATTGAAAGCACCTTACAGCTAAGTTAGTCTTGTTTATGTATAAACATTAAGTGTTAGGAAAGACTTGCACAAGTAATCAGACGATCATCAATTTGCTAGTCTTGAGAGGATTTGACTGTGGGTCTTGTCTGCTGATCAATTCGTACTTAATATCCTATTTTAATTATATCTGCTGGCCCATTGGTATTTTGTCTTTAGAGTGGTAATTATACGTATTTGTTCTTATTTTTTCTGTTAATGCAGGGAAGGTGCAAGAGTTACCTGGGGATATATTAACAGAATTCTTGGTCAACCATCATTAATTCGTGAATCATCCATGTCAAGATTTCCTTGGTCAGGAATGATTTCTCAAGTAGCAAACAAAGGACTCAAATTTGGTGCAGCTGCTGGTTTGCCAGCAACTGGACAAAGTAAATCTGCTTTTGGAAATATTATTCTGCATCCTTCTCTTCAGAGGAGAATAGAACATCTTGCTAGAGCCACAGCAAACACCAAGTCTCACCAAGCACCGTTTCGCAATATGCTCTTTTATGGTCCTCCTGGTACTGGGAAAACAATGGTTGCAAGGGAAATAGCAAGAAAATCGGTACACTTCTTGTATTTTTCCATGTTCCTCAACTATAACTGATACTCTACTAGTTAATTATGCAATAGATAAATAAGTGAAGTTTTCGTGCTGTTAATACAGGATATTTGGACAACCATCATTAATTGCTCCTTCCTTATTTTTTAACGGAAATACCCTTTCATCTATTGAGCAGGATGAATAACCGATTCTAGCAATAAAAGGACTAACTTCTCACTTCTGAACTATAGCCAGAAATTAACTGCTTTCCTCCCTTCCTCTCTCCGCGATCAAATTTATTGAAGGGAAAAAAATCCTGCTCCCCTGACTCCTGCATTTTTGAAGTGAACGAACTAAAGGAAGGAAATAACCTTTTGTTTGTTTCAGTTTTTCCTCTTTTGATTCCAAAAATAAGTCTAGCTAAAAATTGTCTGAATATTACAGGGTTTGGACTATGCCATGATGACTGGAGGAGATGTTGCACCCCTGGGTGCACAGGCTGTCACCAAAATTCACGAGATATTCGATTGGGCCAAAAAATCAAAGAAAGGCTTACTACTTTTCATTGATGAGGCTGATGCATTTTTGTGCGAGTAAGTTAAATTTAAGTTCAGCTGCTTCCTATTAGAATGCTACTTATTAACTGGTTAATGATAATGATATGTTGCCGTTTTTGAGTTAGTTTTCTAAATGTTGCACCAACTACTAGAAAATACAATTTTAAAGGACAGTGCTCTTCTTTGATCGCAGGAGGAATAGTACATACATGAGTGAAGCTCAACGAAGCGCTTTAAATGCTTTACTCTTTCGAACAGGGGACCAGTCACGAGACGTAGTTCTTGTCCTCGCTACCAACAGGCCAGGAGATCTTGACAGTGCTGTCACTGACCGTATAGATGAAGTTATTGAATTCCCTCTTCCTCAAGAGGATGAGCGTTTCAAATTGCTGAAGCTCTATTTGAACAAGTACCTTGCTGGTGAAGGTGACAGTGACAGTGACAGCAATACTAAGTGGGGGCACCTCTTCAAGAAGAGCCCGCAAAGGATAACTATAAAAGATTTGTCTGATGACGTGATTAGAGAGGCAGCTAAGAAGACAGAAGGATTCTCTGGGCGCGAGATTGCAAAACTTGTGGCAAGTGTTCAAGCAACTGTATATGGGAGAACAGATTGCGTTCTTGATTCTCAACTGTTCAAGGAAATTGTAGATTACAAGGTTGCCGAGCATCACCAACGAATAAAACTAGCTGCCGAAGGGGTTGAGCCATCCTACCAGGGGAGTTAACTAGCACCACAAAGATAACAAGTATTTTCCATTGAAGTGAACTGTTGAAATTTTGTTCATCACCTCTTTGGTATTTAATGCATTCAAAATTCATTTTTTTTCCAAAGTCAAGATTATGTAGTTTAGGGTCTACCTTTCCTTGCCGGTGTCCCTTGGGCTGTAATTGTATCGGTTTATTATGCACCACATGCTCCATCAAAATAAGTTCATTTGCTACAATAGCACATCTTTCGTGAAGGAAACTAACTTGTGAAATGTTTGGATAATATTAATGAGTAGAGGTGTACAAAATCGAATCGCAAACTGAATCAAACCGCAAAAAAAGTTCAACTAGTGGTTTGGTTTGACTTAGTTTGGTATTGAAAAAAAAAAAACTCGACTATATTTGGTTTAGTTTGGTTTTAACTAAAAAAAGTCAAATCGAACTGAATTAACCCGATATTACATGTATACTATTTTAAAAACTATTTTATACATAAAAATATTTATTGTTATGTAATTTATAAATATTTCTTCAACTTTTTCATAGTTTTAATCTTTCAATATATTATTTCAAGTTTAAATTTAGAATTTTAAATGGTCCAATAAGTCTTTTTACAACCCATAGATATTAGGGAAAACTACACAAATTGGACCCAATTGTGAAACTATTTACTCAAAATAGACCCAACCCAAAGTATTTACCCTTAATAGACCTTCAACCCAAACTAATTACCCACTTGCCCACTTTCTCTTTTTCTTATTTCGCGCATGACGTCAGCATCACTATCTTGAATTAATCCTCTGTGATACTCTGTTGGTATATTGATACTCTATCAGTATCATATAGGACTGAGCTTAATCCTCTATGATACTTCATCGATATATTGATACCCTGTCGGTATCATATAGGACTGAGTTTAATTCTCTGTGATAATCCATCGGTATATTGATACCATGTCGGTATCATATAGGACTGAGCTTTTTTTTAAGAAATAAATAAGAAACAATTAAGAGAAAATTATTAAAGTCACAAGCTTATTTATTGAACTCAAAATTAGTAAAAATATATTTTTATAATTTTTTCTCTTTTTGCAAATTAAAAAAATTTGTATCTAAACTATGATTCTTTTTTTAATTATTTTTAAATTAAAATATTGAAGAACTGAAACATACCTCAACGATACCATGACAGTATGTAGATATACCGTAATGGTATCATGGATGATTGAGTAATTTCATCGAAGGACTGAAGCAAACCTCAATGAAACATTGTTCAGTTACTCTTTGATACCACCAGAGTATATTATACTTTGATGGTATCAAGGAGGAAGAAGTAGTCCTTCAATGAAGACACTGTCCAGTTAATCTTTGATACCATCAGAGTATATATATGCTGTGATGGTATCAAAGAGGGAAAAAAGGGTGGGCGCTGACGTCAACATGATGTCAACCCGCGTTTTTCTTTTTTTAAATAAATACAATTTTAGGATAAAAGGGGTATGAAAGTAATGGGGCATTTGAGGGTAAATAGTTTTCTTTTTTGAGGTATAAATGTTCTTTTCCCTAGATATTAGTAACTCAAATAAAACCCATATCAATACGAATGTTAACAAAAGATTATTCAATCCAACATTAAGAATGACAATCATGTTAGATATTTATTCTTTAATTTTACATAAATACATAAACTAATTTATTTTTCTGTTTAATATTTAATCATGAAATTAATGTTTATTAGACTTATTTTAGCATGAGTTAATACTTTTAAATTATGATTATTTTTATTATGACTTATTAATATGCAATATTTATTCTATGCAATTTCATTATTTTTTTGGTTGAATATTTTATTATGATCACTCACTTCATAAATTTCAAATAAAGTGAATATATTTTGTGTTATTTTTCTAAGAAATACCTTAGATAGTCGTATTTTGCTCGGACTAAAGAAATATTTGAAGCACAAGTTAATTATATGTTTGTATGAAGACTTTACCGAAAAAAACTCAAAAAAACCCGAAAAACCAGAGGTTGGAAAACCCGTCTTTTATTGGTTTGGTTTGGTTTATAAATTTAAAAACCCGACACTAATGGTTTGGTTTGGTATTTAAAAAATATGAACCAACCCGGTCCATGTACACCCCTGTTAATGAGGATGTGAATTGCCCTTGCCGAGTGTTTATCAAAAACAACCTCTCTACTTCATAAAGGTAGGGTAAGATTTGCGTATATCCTATACTCTCCAGATCCTACTTGTGGGATTATAAGTCGATATTATTGTTGTTGTTGTTGGGTGAAATGTCCTTGCCATGTTTTTGTGGTGCGTTTTTGAATCAATAAAAAGTTAGTCACCTATAGTTGTGTGTTATTTCTGAAAAATAAAGATGGATGCTAAAAATGATATGAAAAATAATAACACAAAATAAGTAGCATGATTTCTTAAAGAGGGAATTGCAGATAATTTGAATCATATACATACATTGCTGTCGTGTTATCCCCTGCCAATGTAGAATTTTGGACCAGATTCTAGCAGAAATATCACATTTGAAAAACAAGTGACCAATACTCTCCTGTTCTTTCTCACAAAGAGGACAGATTGTGTCTACCTTGATGCCCCATTTTATCAATCTGTCTCTAGTGTAAATCCTGAGAGCAGCTATTAGATGTAATATAAACATACGTTTAGGAGCTCCTGGCGTATTACAAATCAGTCTGCTCCATTGCACTTTGGTGAAGGCATCCAACTGCTTAATAGAAAACTGATGGATACTCAATAGGTCAGCTTCACTTAGTCCTGCTTCCTCAACATACTTCTTAGCTTTGAGGACCTTCTGAACTATCCAACATGCTTGTTTGGGTCTTTGACCCCACAGTGAGCCTCCTTTCCCATAGTATATGTGAATCCATTGAATCACAACACATCCTTCTTCTTGCAAAGGTTCCATAGCATTTTACATAGGGCAACTTTGTTCCAACTTCCATATATGAATGTTCACAACATTCATTCCACCAGCAGTTTCCCAAGCGATAAGGGTTTTCTTTAGGTATCAATGCCACAAGTCCATAGGAAAGTTCAACATATTTAATCAATGATCATCATAATCTTCTTAGGCAAGAGAAAAAATTGGGACCAGTAAGTCTGAATAAGGAATAAAACTGCCTTAAGAAGTTGGAGCCTTCCTGCATAGGATAAGAATTTAGGGGTCCATGAGGTGACTTTTCCCAGCATTTTATCGATAAGGGGCTGACATTGTTCTATGGCATGACTCTTGGTGCTCAAAGGCACACCTAGATATCGTATAGGTAGCTCCCCTCTAAGCATTTCCAACACACCCAGAATTTGATCCTGTACAATTTGTTTCACTCTTCCAAAATATATGAAGCACTTCTGCATATTATCATGTAGGCCAGATGCTTGTAGAATTGATTGAAGCAGTGAAATAATGCTTGCACAAACTAGACATCTCCCCTGCTAAATAGAATCAGATCGTCAACAAAGCTCAACTGCACCTATTTGTATCCAGGGTCTTAAGAAGCCTAGTTAGATACTCCATAGCAATTACAAAGAAGTAAGGAGACATGTGGTCTCCTTGTCTCAAGCGTCTCTTGGCATCAAAAGGTGGGGTAGGTACACCATTTATATTGACTGTGTAGGATGTTGTTGTGAGGCATGTCATGATCCATTTGATGAAGAGATCCGGGAAGTGAAGGCTGATTAGGACTTGCTCCACAAATACCCACTCAATCGAATCATAGGCCTTTTGGAGATCAATCTTTAGCATGCACCCAGGTGGTATACCCTTTCTTGAGTACCCGTTGACCAACTTATGACTTAGCACTATATTATCTGAAATGACCTTTCCTGGGACAAAGGCTGCCTGGCTCTCATCAATGCAATCTTGTATTACTTCACTTATCCTCTTGGTAATGATCTTTGCAATAACTTCATAGAAGACATTACATCAAGATATGGGCCTTAATAAAGGTGGGATGCTTCACTTTGGGAATGAGAGTAACTGAAGTACAATTCAGTGGTCTGTAGATGGTACTAGTATCAAGGAATTCTAAGACTGCTTCCACAATATCATCTCCAATTTCCTCCCAAGCCTTCTTGAAGAAGAAGAAGGCGTTGTAGCCATCACTCCCAGGTGCTTTGCTATCCTCAATATCATTTATATCCTCAATTACTTCAGTCCTTGAAACTGGTTTTATCAAATTGAGTTGTTGGGATCTGGATAACACCCTCCCTTGCTGCATTACATCATTTTTAATACTAGGGAGTTTCTTAGCTATTGTTCCCAACAACTTTTTAGAGAAACCAATCATTTTCTCTTGCACCTCAGCTTCACTTGCACTAGTTTTCCTTCCACAGTGGTCAGACTTCTGATATGATTCTGTGACATTCTATTGCTCATACAAGCATGGAAATAGGCAGTATTAGAGTCCCCCAAATTTTAGCCAATGGACTCTAGCCTTTTCTTTCATTGCACTCTCCTGGATCATATACCACTTTCGAGATTTGCTTTCAGTGTAGCATGTTCTTCAAATAACCTCTGGTGATCTCTAGGTTGGTTCATTTGTACATGGATTTCAGTAAGTTTAATTTTAGCTTCTGCTATTTTGTCTTCAATCCCCTGAAATTCCTTAGTATTCAGTTTTTTGAGCCTGTGTTTCAGCCTTGCCAATTTTTTCCAAATAATTTCCATAGGTCGACCATAGCATCTTTGTCTCCAATTCTGCTGTAAGATCATCTTGAACTCAGGATGTGTTGCAGGACAGTTAAAATTTTTTGAATGGCCTGGTGTTCTGCTCTTTTCTCTCATCGAGTGTCATACTAAGAGGAGAGTGATCATAGAAACCATGTATCATGATAATAATCTCTAGTGCATCCCATGATTGCACCCAATTTGCATTTACTAGCCCTCTATCGATCCTGCTAAAAACATGAATGTCCTATTGTCTTCAATTCTATCATATTAGCTATCTGCATAAATTGTAAGAAGTCTGCCACTTCACTAGCCTGGAATGCTAATCCCATGACTGTATCTGTAATGTGTAGTACCGCATGCATTGAAATCCTCTATTATTATCCAACGAATGGTAATGCCTTGTGCCATCAACAATAAATCCTCCCATAGTGGCTTTCTATCTTGGATAGTATGCATCTCATAGACTGCACGAAAGTAGAAGCTCTTCTTGGTATCATATCTTTCACTAACCCATTAATGTACTAGTTGGTCCTGCATTTAGGTGGGGACAACTTCATAGTATCTTGGGTTTCAAATTAACCATATCCTGCCTTTGAGTAGTTAGTCACCGATTCCCAACCATAAGTAATCTTATTAATAATAGGAGAGGAAGCTTGTTTCGCAACTCTGAGTTCCATAATAGCTAGCATATCTACTTTATTATCTACTAAGAACTTTTTCAGTTCTTTATGCTTATATACATGACTGAACTCCCTCACATTTCATGTTACCACCTTCATCTAAATAGAATGGGAATTTAGAGATTACTAGTAAGTACCCCCTTTACTAGTCTACCCTGCAGCTGTTAGTGGCTCAATATCTAATAGTTCACTATTGATGGTTGATCAAAGGATTGAAAATATTGGCATTATTAGATGTATTGGGTTTTAGATGTTGTGGTGGTTCTGGGGCATCCCTTATCTTCAGGTTATTCATCTGCTTTGCAGAGGTGGTTGTGTCGATTAAACCATAAGTTTTTACATATGTAGTTTATATGATTTTTCTATTTAGTTCGTGTATTTGGAAACTAAAGCAATTATATGATGGATGGCTCCTGAAGAATTGTGGACTATTATTGTTTAGTGCTTATTGGTTTGCTAAAGAGAGTGTCATGCTTCCTAAAGAATGTTACTTGATTTAGCAAGTATTCCGGACAAGAAATGATGATCTAAAAGGGAAAATTTGGATAATTATCAGTGTCATTGAATTAATTAGTAAATTATAGGATGAAAATTAACAAAGAGACCGGAAAGTTATCCAGAAAAATACATGATCTACTATCATAACTGTTGTAAAACTAAGCTAAAAGAGTAACAATATGAAGTAAGAAGTAGACAAGAAATAAGAGATCAAGAGAAAAGAGCTTTTCATTCATATATTTCAAGTGTTTTTCAAGTCTTTCAAGTGTGTACAATGTAATCCTTAGTACCTCTATTTGTAGTATTAAATAGAGGTAGACAAAGAGAATGTCATAAAGATGACATTAAGAGAGAGATAATGGAGGAGGTTATGAAATTGTAAGGTTATAAGATTAATGGTGATGAATAGAGGAGGTTATCTTCATAATGGAGGGAAGTAATGAGAATAAGTAGTGGGAGTTACATTTGTGTAATGAACATCTAGTAAATATATTTTACAACACTCTCTTGATGTTCAGTAACATATAATGTCCCTCGTTAAAACCTTACTAGGAAAAATCGTACGGGAAGAATCCTAGTGAAGAAAAAGAGTACACATATCTTGTAATACGCATTGCTTGCTGCCTCGTTAAAAACCTTACCAGAAAAATCGAGTAGGACAAAATCTCAACTAAGGAAAAAAGAGTACAACGCGTATAATTCTCCCCCTGATTAACACATTATTTCATTCTTGCAAATGATGCCTCACAATCTTATATATTTGGCTTTTCAAATATTGATATTGACAAAATCTTTGTGTGAGCTCATCCTGATATGTCATTTCTTATCTTTTGAATATGTTGAGTCTTTGAACTCAACCAAATACATTCTTGATAATCACTATGTTCGTGATTTTGTCATCGCAGATAAACTGCTCATTCGACTTGTTCGTAGCAACAATTGAGTATCAAACACTTTCCTTTTCATGATAATAAAATTGACTGCCTTGTAGAATCATATGATATGATAGTATTCTCACATGCAAATAGATTACTTTCTTGAGATCAAACTTCATATAAATCAAATAATTTTCCTGCACTTTCATAACTAATGAACCTTGAAAAAATTGGTTAGAATAAATAAATCCATACTAATATTTGATTTAACTCAAATATCTCCACATGAGATTATATCTTGCCTGCACATTCAGTGGCGGACTCAGATTTTTATCAAGTGGGTTCAATAGATAAAAAATAAATACACAATGAAACAAACAAAACAAAGTTGGATTAATTAAAACATATTGTTACAATTCTATTCTACGAGTTTTCATTCTTGAAACCTATTCATAATACTCTCATCAAAAACAGTATTAAATATTTTTTTTACATAAGGCACCATACAACTACTCATGAAATCATTATCCATTCGATTTCTCAATTCACTCTTGATCAACTTCATTGTCGAAAAGTCTCTTTCAACTGTAGTTGTGGCAACAGGTAGGAGCAATGCAAACTTTACAAGGAAAAACACAAGAGGATAATTAAAGTATTTCTTTGTATTAACTAGCTTCTCAGAAAGGTCACCAAGTCCTTTTAGATTAGAGAACTTTTCATCAACTTCACGAACATCACAATATAAGACTCTAACTGATTCTTGAGAGTAACCATTATATTTTCTCTAAAATTATCAGGATATAATTTAGTCATTCTCAATATTTTATTGATGTCAAAACTAGAAAATGAGTCATCTGGATTCAAGCAAGCAACTTCAATAAGCAAATCTGTTCTCACCTCATTAAAACGATCATTGAGTTCTTGAAGTTGCCAATCAATAATCTTAAAATATACTTCCACGCGATAGTGATGTGAGATAGTATACTCAACAACTCTCCGTCGAGATCTTCCAAGATTAACACAGAATTCATTAAAATTGAGTATCAAAATATCATACCTGACACAAAATGCAGACACATTCTCGATAAGTGAATCTCATCCTTCATTCCTTAAATCTTGCAATTGTTTCTTCACCACTTTAACAAGTAGAACGACATTTGCAATATCTTATTCTTTTTTCTGTAAGGATTCATTAAGATCATTTGTGATCACCAAAATATCTCTCATTAAGTGCAATATAAAAGCAATCTCAAATGTTTGACAAACTCTGAGATATCCTGTTGTCCTAGCTTTTTCTTCAACAAATTCAGAATCAACAACAATAATATCAAGGACATCCGTAATAGAACCAAACATACTAATAAAGTTATTAAACTATTTATAGTGTGAACCCCAACGAGTATTAGCAACTCTAGCAAGATCAAGTTCTTGATTCAAGCCCTTACCAGTTTCAACCTCGCCCATATCTAGCGCCTCTTGAACTTTTTCTTCTTGAGCTTGTCGAAGTTCATCCATACGTTTAAAAGAACCTCCCACTACATTCAATACATTGGAAATCAATAATACAAGTTCTCCAACTTGAAGACATTTTTTAGATACACCAACAAGAGTCAACTGAAATTGATGAGCAAAACAATGAATTGTATGCGTTGATTTTCTTTCTTGTTGAATCAAAACTTTTAGGCCACTTAGACGCCCTTGCATATTGCTTGCTCCATCATAGCATTGCCCGCGTATACAAGATAAACTCAAAGAATGTTGAGTAAGATAGTTAACAATTGCTTCTTTTAACAGATTGCCATTTGCTCCTTACGTGATGCATCACAAGATTAATCAACTAGAAGTGAGAAATAGTCACCATTTAGATCCTCCATAAAAGCTTTAATTGTTTCAAGCTTACATGCAGTGACAATATCTTTTTGAATCTTATGAGAAGTCAACTGATTATTTTTTGGAGCCTTTTTCAACGCAAGATCTCTAATTTTATCACACCGCCTTGCATACCATGAAAGAATTTCAAGAAAGTTACTCTTGTTTAATGATGATTCATCTTCACGATATCTGCGAAATGTCAATCCTTGATTCAAAAGGAGTCTCACCACATCAACAGAATTTTGTAAACGAATTTTGTGTTCAAGCTTGGT
The DNA here is from genome assembly GCA_003996215.1 of Jaltomata sinuosa. NCBI lineage: Eukaryota > Viridiplantae > Streptophyta > Magnoliopsida > Solanales > Solanaceae > Jaltomata > Jaltomata sinuosa. Next base: position 455,411 of record QJPP01001016.1, on the reverse strand, counting down.
TTGATTGGATAGCTTCACAAATGTGGCTTGAATTGACTGTTCTTGTTGCACTAAATTTTTACACTTCTTCTTTGTCTGATCATGATCACTATTCAGCCGGCCAACATGTGTATCTAATCTTTTCTTGTTGTGCCAACTTCTGAACCCTATATTTGAAAATGTTTTACCTCCACCTTGATGAATATTTTCATCTTGAAATAAATAACAACACAAACAATAAGCGACATCTTCAATCTCACTGTACTCCGACCAATCATGATATTTTTTAAATCATTTACGATTAAAATAACGTTTTAATCCAAAAATATCTTTTTGAGAAAACTCGCGAACTCGAGGTTGATGAGGACCTCTTTTGATATATGCTCGTCTAATCTCATCACGATCATCTGGATGATAGTCCCAAATGGATTTTCTTTCTTTTGGATCTGTCGGTAAAAAATTCAAGTTTACTCCTTGCTTTTGCTTTTTAGCAGAATGATGATTTTCTTCTAATTGATTCAAGTTCTCTTTCACGCGAGGAGTATTTTGAGCAGATGAACTTGAGTGTGGCAACTTGGATGATACCAATTTTTTTAATGAATCCTAACTATTACCATTTTCGATTATGGAGATAAAATATCTCTTTATTGGATTTAGAACCTGTATTGCCGAATTAAAAGTATTATTAGAAAATTAAGAGTCATTACAAGCATTTGAATTTTGAAAGATTTGTAAAAAAGTGACTAAAATTTAAGAAAAAATCAATTGTAGTTTTCTTTAATTTTAAATAGTAAGAATTTTTTAAGTTAAATAAATAAAAAATAACCGCATAATTATGAAAGATTCAAAGTAGAGAATAGTGACCAAAAAACAAACTCGAGAAATTTCTTTATGTTGAATTTGATATAAGATCGTTTTCTTGCTTCGACGGTATTAACTGTAGTTTTTTTCGTTTGTTTTACACCGTAGGAATTGCCGAATTGGAAATTAGGGATTAGGGATTAATGGGTTTGGGTCTTGAAAAATGGGAATAGTGGGGATTCTAAATAGGATAAATTACCTAAAGAACTAAACACCCCTATCATATCTACTATTTCTCCCATCAGTTTATTTTAATTACTCAATATACCACATCTTATTAAAAAAATCCTTCTTTATATCAGATACATCATCAAAGTAGATCCCTTATTTAATGGAATAAAATTCCAGATTCAAATCACCCAAATCATAGTTAATCTATCTCCCTCTCTTCCTTTTCTTCTCTTCTCCCTCTGCTAAAAATAAAACCACCCCGCCTCCACCACCGCAACCCCATTGAAAATCCCAAAGTTCCTCTCACTAGTTCCTCCTTGTTTCTTATTTTCGTTGAATAAGGCAAACACAAAAACATCAGATTATACTATTTGCTTCAACTTTGATCCAAATGCTTATTTTGAGAATACGAAGCTTTAGAAGACGTATACCTTCCATGAAAAAGATGGATGTACTAAAACTACTGCATCATCAATTCAATGGGCAGAAGACAAAGGAAGTTGACGAGGAAAATTTCTTTAGGTGGTTCAATGAAGTTAATAAAATGGATGACGTTGGTGATACAAATATGCATGTATCCGAACAACCATGTTATGTGGCGTGAACACTTTGATTTTGTGGTGACGGATATCGTAGGGTGGCAAGAAGGAGGGTGAATGTACTTGTGTACCCATGTATCATAGTCAACTAATTCATATTGAATATAAAATTTAGTGTTTGTTCATATACATATGAATGTATCTATGTTAGATTTGTGCTTCTTCTTCTTCTTCTTCTCCTCCTCCTGCTCCTCCGCATTCTTCGCATGTATCTATGCACATATACATGTATCAAAAGTTTCAATGGGGCAACCTCCTCCTCCTCCTCCTCCGCATTCTTCACATGTATCTATGCACATATACATGTATCGAAAGTTTCAATGGGGCAACTTGATACTAGATACATGTATTTTGGATATTTATATTGAATACATCAAATTAATACTGGATACACTAGATTACTTCTTCTTCTTCTTGGCATTCTTCTTCTTCTTCGCATTCTTCGCATGTATCTATGCACATATACATGTATCGAAAGTTTCAATGGGGCAACTTGATACTAGATACATGTATTTTGGATATTTATATTGAATACATCAAATTAATACTGGATACACTAGATTAAGTCGATTATGGATACATGTATTTTTGGATATAATATATAAAATTGGTACTGGATACATCAATTCATTATTATATTTGATACATAGAATTAATACCGAATTTACTGTATTTAAGATATAATGTATAAAATTGATACTGGATACATCAAAGTAATACTAGATACATATAAACATATATATGAAATTAATATTAGATACATACAAATAAATACATAAAATTTATACTAGATACATATAAACATATGCATGAAATTAATACTAAATACATATAAAATGATACATTAGATGAAAAGTAATCAAATTACATAATCAAGATATACATATTTCGTCTTATATTAATAAAATTAATGAATTTATTATTTTTAAAAAGTAAAAAAAATAAAAATTAATTGAACATATATACATGCCTTGATTTCCGCCTTGATTTCCGCCTTATATTAAGGTATTTGATTAAATAAAATTTCCATAATTAGTTGTCCATGTATCTGAGATACATACAATCAGCTTGAAATATGCATGTATCCGAAGTATGAAAAATGGTAAAAAATGTAATTAGGTAAACTAGTGTCTTAAAAAGTAATAAGGTTCTAAAGATGTGTGTTTTATGAAAGTTACCCTTCTAAATATGGGGAATTGGGGATAATTAAAATAATAAAAGAATTAAAAGATAAGTAGTAAGTATAAGGAATAATGGAGATTCTGAATATGAAAAATTGGGGATAATTAAAATAATAAAAGAACTTAAAAAATAAGTAGCAACTCGCGATTCTAAGATTAAAGCTTGAACCCACTTGGCACTAGGCTAACACTACACCTATGCATAGTGCGTTCTAGAATTAATATATAGGCTATATATTTTTAAAATTTGATTATATATATACATATATATATTGTGTAATTTTTTGACAAAGTGGATTCATATAAACTCACTTGAACCTATGTGGGTTCGCCCCTGTGCACATTAATAAGAATATTATCTCATGGATATATAATAGCAGGATGTGCACCAAATGCACTAAGACATGATATGTTCTAACTGTTTTCATAAGATCAAAATTGATTTTTCTTTATGTTGAGGGATCTCACAACCATTGGGGTATTTAATGGATCGAATCGCTTTAAAATATTTTAAATCCTTCAAAGATTTTCATATAAACATCATTGTCTATCTAGACATGAAAACAATTTCATTATACGCATTCAAGTTTTCATATATTGTTAGACTGAATAAAACTTTATTGCATCCACCACAGGAGAATTCATCTCCATACAATAATGTCAGAATTTTTGCGAATATCTTTATACCCCAAGGCACAAGCCATATTTTATATCTTGCGATTATACTTTTTACACAATAATCTATTTGTTTCCCACTGATATTATACCTTGGTCTATGAACTATAAGTCTAAAATATTACTTTTCAAGTGAAATAAAATATACTTGAAGTTTGCGTATTTTTATGTGGCCAATCATTTATCTGTCCATACTATTTGACAGATTTGAATTCAGGATCCTCATTACCAATTATCATTTATAATGATGAGCGCTATATTATATCAAAAATGCTGTTGACCGTCATTTGATATCGGTTTCAATACGACATAACTTATCGAGATCTTTTTATTTTTCATCATTTTCAGGTACCTGAATCTTTGCCAAGATTTTATGAAGTGTTATGTCATATTGCTCTGTCTGTTAATGAACTTGCAATATGCTACAAATCATGAATTATCTCTTGAACTTCAAGTTCACTTTTTTTTCGAGGATCTAGATAATTCATTCCACGCATTTTCAGCTGCTAATCATCTCTCCTCCTAATGTTAAAAAATTTAACATTTATCATCAACTTTGTTTGGGAACTCATCTTTGTGCGTGGTGAAGCAATTAAATTAGATACTGTACATTTAAATTTTTAGATGAAAATTATTTGATTTCTGACCGTGAATCAATTGTGATGGGGGAATCTTGTTGGCTTGATGTGTACATGTGTTGCTACATGTTGACTAAACTCATCTCATACCAAAAAAAAAATTGAGAGATTTATTCTCATAATCAAAGATTTAGCTATAATTGGAGGCATACAATTTTTGCTAAACCAACCAGCATTAACAATATAATTTTATAATTTGAAATCATGTTCTTAATTTAACAATTTGAGCAAACAACCTTGTAAAAATTAAATTGCAAGTTGATACGAAGCACACGTGATCAACCATAGATATGCATCTATTTTAATAATAGTAAACGATCTATATGACAGGTGAAAGAATCCATATTCACATTTTTGTACGTTCCAAAATTCAGGGGATACAAGCCCAACCTTAACTGGTATGATAATCAATTTATCATAAGAACAAGCAATACATGAGAATTCATGAAGAACCTTTTATTTTTTAACTATAACCATATGAATTTTTAATTATTTTTGCATCATATAAATCGGGATGGTCAATCGGTCATGCCAACTAATATTTATTTCTGTATATTTTTAGTTTACTATCTCATGTGATTTCATCACCATGTTCATATTTGTGTACTCCAAATAGGAGAAAAATGCGGGTAACCTTTCACATAAAAAAATTATAATCCCCTTTGATTGTAGTAATATGAAGATATAAAATCTTTCCGTAATTTATAGTCTCAATATAACAAAAAATAATAATTTATCTTGTCAACTTCTTTTGAAACTTAAAAAGTTTCTTTTGAGACTTACTACAACCCCAATGTCATATATGAATAATTTTATTCCTCCACGTAGTAACACATTAGATCTTCTAGAGCTTCAAATTAATTTTTATACTACCGAATATTCTATAACACCATACATGTGGTGAACATCTCTTTTAAGAAGAAAATTATGTCACAATCAATGATAAATTTGTGTAGCCGCACAATAACATTTTTTTTTTTGGTCATGATCACAACATTTATATGAAAGAACTATTTCTTTCTTTTGCCCCTCGGTAGTTTATAATAAAACATATCACAATATTTGTATAAGATTATTGCTTTTACCCTTGGGTAATCCATGATAAGACATACCACAATACTTGTGATGTAATAAAAGTACATTATCAATGATCATTAATATCAAAATATTTTTGTTTTTATTTCTCTCAAACTTCCCATAGAGGTGAGTTGTGATATTTATCCAACCATATTTAAGTACGTCTTTACACAATAATTTTTACCACATTCAAAAAATTCACTTTCAAGAATGAATTGACATTTTCAATGTTTATCACAAGTCACATTCTCTTCCAGGAGTGAACTAAATGTATGTGCTTCATAATTTTTCATTATAAGCTCATTTTTCATGTCTTGAAATTTATCATATTTGCGTGAAACACCTCAACATCACATTGAAAGGTTAAGTGTATCACCACTTAATATTCTTTTATTTTGATGGAGGATTTATAAAACTTATCAAATTTGATCACACTATAATCAAGTGCCCAATACCTTGCATACCAAATTAATGGTAAACATAACCTTCATCTTTTGAAGGACCATTTTAAGAACCCATAACATTCTTTTTTTTACAACTACCACAATGATGACAATTATTATTTTGTTCCTTCGCGCCCACATACATTAAACCACTTGTCTTTTTTTAGATTTATTATGCACTGCTACCATATTCACATAAGAGAATGGAGTAAATCAATTGGGGGAATTTCATAACTTTTCATCAAAAGCACATTATGTTGCCTTGATCATCATTGTATCATCACTATGGGACATTAGGACTTAAACCCGATGTCTTATCCATATAAAATAGTCTTAGACCATAATTCGTTGGGATCCAACCCAACTTCTTATTGTTATGATGCACTGGGACTTTTACCCGATATCTTACTCTCTTGGTGCGATAGGACATGAATTCACTGTCTTACCCGCAATCAATCACATAATAGATTAAAGTGCAATATGACTCATCCTTGAATCTTCGAAAATTATTATGATCATTTTCTTGGTTATAGACAGATAAATTTAGCAACAACAAAATTCGAAAACATAATCACTTTTGTAAACTGCAACTCTCAACAATATAAGCAGTGTTATAAAACTTTTTCAAATCATATTTACTCTTCAAATATTCTTTGGCCATGTATAGTGGTAGTGGCATATGGTGGCATCAACACCCAAATTATTACATTAAAAGAGAAATTTCTATGACATGCGATATATAATGGGAGGAGTAGTGTCCTTGAAATAATTCAAACTAATGTCAATTTTATTTTCAAACTGCTAGTACAGTAATAATTTTTTTAAAGCATGGCAATAACATGGCAGAAAACTAGTAGATAGTAGTTATCAAGTTAAAATAATATGAATTACATAGCATACCAATTGAAATGAATATGCTATCAAAGTTTGCCAATTTCAAAATGAATTCTTCATCAAATTTCTTTTTCAGGATCTATTAATACTCTTAGTCAAATCCTACGCATAATAAGAAATATACCTTTAATTTGTGAGCTTCGTGCCGATAACGTGTTATAAAACTAAGCTAAAAAAGTAACAATATGAAGTAAGACGTAGACAAGAAATAAGAGATCAAGAGAGAAGAGCTTTTCCTCCATATATTTCAAGTGTTTCCCAAGTCTTTCAAGTGTACAGTGTATAATGTAATCCTTAATACCTCTATTTATAATATTACATAGAGGTAGACAATGAGAATGTCATAAACATGACATTAAGAGATAGATAATGAGGAGGTTATGAAATTGTAAGGTTACAAAATTAATGGTGATGAATAGAGGAGGTTATCTTCATAATGGAGAAAAGTAATGAAGATAAGTAGTGGGAGTTACATTTATATAATGGACATCTAGTAAATATATTTTACAACAATAACAATTTTTTTATATATAAGTGTTATTTATGTAATGGACATCTAGTAAATATATTTTACAACAATAACAATCTTTTATATATAAGTGTTGCTACTGGTGCTACTCCAAGCTTGACTGACAAGGCTTCAATCCATTTACGCGTAGTACTATGAAAAGTGTACTCAAATTATTAAATATTCTCATAATTTTAGTGTATTTTTATTTAATCATGTTATACTTTTGAGTTGTTTGTAACTAATTATGATGTTTAAAGTTCAACAAAATGTTATTTGAAATTGTATTTACATAGTTTGTTTCCTTTAATTTTAGAGAAAAGACATCAAAACACCTCTAAACTTGTCCGATAAATTTACTTTAGATCTTTAACTTCACGGGCATTTAAATACCTCCCTAAACAACTTTCAAGTAGTTAAATACCACCCTGAAAATATAATACCAGATTCATAAGGTGAGGTGCATTACACGTGCGTGCCACGTCAACTCCATGTCAGCAACGTTCGTGCCAGGTCATCAATTCATTAAAAAAAATTAAATTTTCATTTTATTTTCTTCACACCTTTATTTCTTTTAATTATTCTTTTTTTACACTAGTTGAGAGTAGATAAAAGATGAACAAGACAAAATTCATTGAGACGTGTGTGAACGATTTGGAATTGGACGGAGCGAATCGTTTGGTTCCTCTTAACTTCAATTTCAATTTCTGAATACAAAGAGAACAATTTGGTTCAATTTTTTCAAAAATTAGAATTTTTTGTTCTTCTTGTTCTTTACAGTGAATAAACAGAGGTAGAAGAGAGGGAAAATAGATTATCATTAAGATTATCACCACAAAAAAATTGTGTTAAAATTTATGTGTAGTGGAGATCTATTTTTCATAATGAACAAAACAAAATTAGTCACAATATTTTTTTTACCATAAACTATCGTCTTTTCTCTTCCACTCTCATCTCCCTCTTATTATCATTGCTTCATCAGTGACATCCTCGTCAAAAATCTCTTTTGAAATTGACATTACAATCTCTTTTGGATCTGCAATTTATTCCCATGATAAACTGGTTTGAGTATTGTAATAGATCTCTTTCTTTAATATTATTTTAAGAGAAACTTTTGTTAATTGATAAAGAAAAAAAAACTAAAACATGATTGAAAATGGTGAAATCAGGGAAGAAGAAAGGGAGGAAGGGGTGGGGGTGGGGTGGGGTGGGGGTGGGGTGGGGGTGGGGTGGGGGGGGGGTGGGGTGGGGGATCGATGAAGATAAAGAAACAGGAAAAGGGATTGAAAATTAAAAGTGGGTTCACTTATTAATTTTTTTCAAATTAAAAATTAAAAATAATGAAGATGGACCCACATTTTCATTTTTAAACTTTTAAATGCGTTTTTATTTCTTTTTTATTTAAGTTTTTATCCATGTCAGTATTTGAGTGAAATCTAATCCACTTAAAAGTTGCTTAAGGAGTATTTAAATGTCCGTAAAATTAAAGGTCTAAAGTAAGTTTGGCGGACAAATTTAGGGGTATTTTGAAGTCTTTTTTATTGAATATATAACATTAGAAAATAATATTATAGTTAGATACTTGTTAATTCAATATGATTTAATGTATTCAAACAAATAAACATAATTATAATTTATAAAATTTAATAATGTCCGTGCATCACACGGGTACTTTACTAGTTAATAATTATTACAAAAGGTAAAATAGAAAAAATGTACTCAATTATATTTTTATTTTTTAGAATACAACTATATCTTCAGTTCATTTTGCTTGTTCAGTATTGACTAGGCACTCCACTTTAAGGAGCAATAGATAGAATAACAATTTTACTGTATCACCTCTTAAATATAATAAATTTAATATTTTGGGACATGCATTAGAAAATGAATACAATTAATTATAAGGATAAATTAAAAATAATTAAGTAATTAAATATCCCTTGCTTTTTTAAATCAGATAAATATATGTGAACATCTATTTTTAGTATAATGAACAAATAAAAGTGAACAGATGAAATATTTTGGATCGTCTATTTTTTGTAAGGATAACAAGTAAAGTGACCGGGAGAAAGTAATAATGTCGGATTAGAGTTTCAATAATTAAACTAAGATAAGGCTCATTATTATGATTATACTTAAACTTCTCTACTAGCTTTACATGAATGTAACACATGTGGCAAAACCTTAATCATGGCATCATTAATCCAACTTAAAAACTCTAAGTGGGCGTTTGATGATGTTTTTTTTTTTTAGAATTTTCAAAATTAGAGTTGGAGTTAGAGTTGTTTTTGACCATAATTTTTACAATAATTATATAGAATTTAAATGTCTTTTCTAAAAGAATATAAATATGATTTTAAAATAAAATATAATTTAAATGAGGTTATTTTATGAAAATAAGAAATTTAGAATTCTTTTCGAAAAGAAAAGTGGAAAAAGTAAAAAAAGTAAAAGTAAAAAACAGTGAAAACAGGTATTGGACTGTTTTTATTTTTTTAAATATAATTTTAAATTATATTTAAAAATTTTATGGCCAAATAACAATTTTTGAATAAAGTAATTTTTTTTTTAAAAAAAAAGTGAATTTCTTATGGTCAAACGGCGCCTAATTATATTTTCTGTTCTTTCTCTCTGCGTGTGTTTTTCTTTTTGATTTTGTCACGACTCAGACCGCCGTGAGTGACACTCACCCAACCCCCGGGTGAGTGAACCATCACTTCCCCGAAATTAACCATTCTAACAGCTCAAAATCAGTGCATAAAAGTAAACTAGCAATTCAATAATAAGAAAAATACTTTCATTAAGTTTAACCTGCGGAAATTACCCCCTAGAATCTGAAAGTCGCAGTACCAAATAATTCTACCAAATCTAGAGTACGGGGATGCAACCCCAAAACATAAGAAAAATAGTTTAAGCCCGAACCAAATGGGCTAAAACTCTAATGATAGGTGAGGCAGCTCGATCGAAACAGCTCACCCTTGAAGTCTGGAAACGCTGGTACTACAAATGAGGTCGCGTCTCAATTGCCTGTACTCACAAGAAAGAAAAGCAAGTGCAGTATCAGTACACCACCACTGTATACTGGTAGGATCATAAGCCAGTTTCAAATAAATAGTGTAAAATTCAGTACTACAAATCAAGTACAAGTACGGAAAACATGCAACAAGTAAACAGGCTCCCTTAGACTACAAGTCTCTACCTAACTTGTTTCACATAAAATCCACCCGTGATAACCATAAACAACAGTCACATAACAAATACCCATCCTTCCTTCCTAGCCCGGACCCACCCTGGAATCCCCTCTAAACAACACCTAAGTGTTAACAGACAGCCCGGCCTAATCCAAGACCAATTCAACAGATATAACAGGATTCCCTGTCACTCAAGGACCACCAACCAATATCACAATTCACTAAAGCATCCCGGTCCACTCACAAAACTAATAACAGTCAATGCAATGCAATCAATAACAATGCAATGATACAGTAAAATAAACTCGTACCAGGCGTGGTACCCGAGCCAACCGTTAGTAACGTACCAGACGTGGTACCCGAGCCAACCGAATGTTATACCTGTACCAGGCGTGGTACCCGTGCTAACCGTTAGTATACCCGTATCAGGCGTGGTACCCGAGCCAACCGAATGTCAACAATCCACAGTCAAATAATGAACAAACAACTTGTAAACCAACAAGTACACACCGTTCAACTCACAGACTGCAAAACAGGACCCTTAGACATTCTACACAAATTCCTCTAAGCAATGCAATTCATACAAACACTTAGATAAGAGTACAAGAACATACGACATTCACAGGAATCGTAAGCCATCACCTACCTCGAAATGATCCAAGCTCTACTCAACCCCAGCTTTCCCGTGTTCCGGATTCCTTTCTCGTTCTTGGTCTAAAATAATATACAAGTACTCAAATTAACAAACAAGGCCTGCACATTACCCGGATTACACCAAATCCCAGACCCTCAGGCCACCCATGATCATCCTACCCTTATTCCCAAGCTTCCTGCCATTAATTTCCCTAATTCTATCATTTTACGGATAAAAGTAGAGAATTTAGCAATATACGATCATGAAACCTTACTTTTAACAATACCCAAGAACTTTCATGCCTAGAATTCTCCTTCTTCCCTGGATTCTACCATTTCTAGGTTATTCCAACCTTTTCCCAAGTTCCCTCTTAGCAATTCTACCGCATAGGAAAACTATTACGAAGATTGAGGAGTAGAAACCTTACCTTAGGGAAGAAAATAAATGGAAAACGGAGGAAAATCGCCTGGAATCGCCTGGAATCGCCTTGCCCTTCTCCCAAAATGAAATTGTGAAAATTGAATATTTTGGGGAATGTTTCTGCATTAATTCTAGTCGAGCCTGCTATAGAGATCCGCTCCGCTATAGCGGTACCGCCGTAGCGGAGTCATCCACTATAGCGGAGGCTGACCGATGTTGACTTTCACTATAGCGGTAATTTCTTCGCTACAGCGGAGGTCGCTATGGCAGAGTGTCAACCACTACGGGACAGAAAGTCGTAAAATTTTCAAAACTAGTCCATTTTACAACACACTTATTTTCCTGACGTCCTGAAATAACCCCTTCACGTCAACCTCGATTCCGGGAGTTCTACTTACTCGAATTTGATTTCGAAAAGTCCCCCGAACTCCATTATGTGTTAGCTACAAGGAAACCTATCTCAACATAAAACATCTAACTCAATCCTTACTCGGATTGTCCTAGACCATACCTCGCTCCTAAACCAGCCGAGACTAGCCTAGCCCAGAATTTCAAACTCCCAAACCCAGAATTTTCTAACTCTAAAACGTGGCACGATTGGAATACACGTAATGACAGACTCGATGGTTACAATAGATACCAATTTACCCATCGTTCATCCCCGAATGATCAAACCCAAATTTACGTAAATAAAGGAAAGAAAGTGTAGTACCTGAATTCTCAAACAAATGAGGGTACTTGTCCCGCATGTCCTTCTCGGTTTCACAAGTAGCTTCCTCAATCGGACGATGCTCCCACTAAACTTTTACCATATCAATCACCTTTGTCCTCAACCTCCGAACATCCCAAGCAAGAATCAAGACTGATTCCTCTTTATAATGAATATCCTTATCGAAAATCACCTCATCCCACTTGATGATATAGTCCCCATCCCCATGGTATAGCTTAAGCATGGATACATGGAATACCGGATGGATGCCCGACAAACTGGGCGGCAGTGCTAACTTGTAAGCCACTGGCCCCACAATCTGAAGAACCTCAAATGGACTGATGAACCGAGGGCTACGCTTGCCCTTCTTACCAAACTGCATAACTCCCTTCATTGGTGACACTTTCAACAATACATGTTCACCAACCTGAAATTCCATGTCCCGAACCTTGCGATCTGCATACTCCTTCTGCCTGCTTTGGGCAGCCAGCAACTTGGCCTGAGTGCCCCTTACCTTTTTTTGTGCTTCCTTTACTAATTCCACTCCTAAAGACTTTACATCGCCTTCCTCAAACCACCCAACCGGTGATCTACAGCTCCTCTCATACAATGCCTCAAATGGTGCCATGTCAATACTGGAGTGATAGCTATTGTGGTATGAGAACTCGCACAACGGTAGAAACTGGTCCCAATGACCCTCGAAGTCCATCATACATGCTCTCAGCATGTCCTCCAATACCTGGATCATCCTCTCTGACTAACTATCAGTCTGAGGATGGAAAACTGTGCTAAAAGTGAGTTGTGTACCCAACTCTTCATGTAGCTTGCCCCAAAATTTAGAGATGAACTGCGTACCCCTGTCTGAAATGATGGACAGTGGCACCCCATGCAATCTCACAATCTCATTCACGTAGATCTTAGCCAATTGCTGCGAATTGTAATCTACCCTGACCGAAATGAAATGAGCGGACTTAGTCAGCCTGTCAACAATAACCCAAATGGAGTCATACTTCCCTAATGTCTTGGGAAGACCCACCACAAAGTCCATGGCTATCCTTTCCCATTTCTACTCTGGAATTGGCATCCTCTGAAGTAGTCCTTCAGGTCTCTGGTGTTCATACTTTACCTGCTGGCAATTCTGACACTTGGACATAAAATCAACTATGTCCCTTTTCATCCTGGGCCACCAGTAACGCTGCCTCAAGTTTCTGTACATTTTAATCACACTCGGATGAATTGAGTACTGCAAACCATGAGCTTCTGCCAAGATTTTCTGAATTACATCCTCGACCCGAGGAACACAAATCCTTCCTCTGAAATTTAACACTCCACCAAAGTCTAGCGTGACATCCCTGGATTCCCCGGATATTACTTTACCTCGAAGCTTACTCAGTTTCCTATCTTGAAACTGTTTGGCCTTTATTTCCCCTATGAAAGTGGCTTTGACCTCAATACTGGCCAACAAACCACCCTGTTTATGCTAATCAGTCCGTGTTTGTTAAAGGAAGGAGTATTTCAGAAAATATTATGCTAGCTCAGAAGATTGTTCATGGCATCAAGAACAAGAACGCAGGGGGAAACATTGTTATCAAACCAGACACGACAAAGGTGTATGACAGAGTATCCTGGGCTTACACCTGTCTTGTTCTTTGGAGAATGGGATTTTTTAAAGTTATCATCGATATGATTTGGAGAACTATGGAGGACAATTGGTACTCTGTGATAGTGAATTGTACAAGACATGACTTCTTCCACTCCACCAGAGGCTTAAAACAGGGTGACCCACTTGCACCTGCCCTATTTATTTTAGGAGCAGAGGTTTTGTCCATAATGATGAATAATCTGAACCACAACCAATTTTTTTGTGGTTTTTACATGGAAAAAAGGGGCCACAGGTTAATCATCTCAGTTTTGCAGATGACGTCATCATATTCACTTCGGGTGGTAAGAGATCTCTTTAGTTGATTATGCAGACTCTTACTGATTATGAAGAATGTTCTGGACAGCTTATCAACAGAAACAAAAGTCACTTCATGGTCCCTACAGGTGCTCACCCCCTATAGTTGTATCCATAAAAGTGCTTATGGGATTTACTCAGAAAGACTCTCCGATTACTTATCTTGGTTGTCCGCTTTATATTGGGAGGCAGAGGATCTTTCACTTCTCGGGCATCATTTCTAAAGTGGTTGGGAGAATTTCAGGGTGGCAGACAAAGATGCTAAGTTATGGTGTTAAAGCTACTCTTATAAAATATGTTCTCCAGTCATTGCTCATACATCTCCTTAGTTCGGTTTCTCCTCTTAGCACTGTTATGAAGGAGATTGAAAAATTGACTGCGGATTTCTTTTGGGTCATGAAATATGGGGAGAAAGCAACATCACTGGGCCTTTTGGGACACTTTATGTCATCCATGTGATGAAGGTGGAGTTGGTTTCAGGAAGATACAAGATGTTTGCAAATCTCTTGAATTCAAGAAATGGTGGAACTTCAAGACTAAAGAGTCCCTTTGGCGTGATTTTCTATTGGCTAAGTACTGTCAGCATTCCCATCCTGTTTCAAAGCAATGGGACACTGGTGATTCTCATACTTGGAAGAATCTCATGACTAATAGGCATATGGCGGAGGAAAATATTCTTTGGAAAATTAATTCAGGCAGTTCTAGTTTCTGGTGGGACAATTGGCTTGGCATTGGTCCACTAGCTACACATAGGACATTGCCTGGTAGACCGAGAAGGGACACAGTTTTTGATTTTCTTGATCATGGTCAGTGGAGGATTGATCGACTACATCAACAGCTTTCACAACACTTGGTTGCCCAGATCCTTAGCCTTCAGATTCAGTTTCAGCATGCTAGACTTAACCAACCTTATTGGAAGCCGACTTCTTCTGGTTTATTCTCATGCTCTTCTGCATGGAGCATGGTTAGGGATCCCAAACAGACTACTTTGATTGATAGGTAGACCTGGCAGCAACATGTTCCTTTTAAGAGTTCTTTTACTTTATGGAGGGCCTTGAAAAATAAGCTCCCCACAACAGCCAGGGTTCATGTTTTTGATTAGGATGTCGTTACTGATTGTGTTTGTTGCCGAGACACTGGTTATGAAGATGTTCATCACGTGTTTGTCTTGGGTAATTTTGCTACTGCAGTCTGGACCTCCTTCTCCTTGGCAATGGGATTTAGACATGAATCCAAACCCCTCAAAACTCTTCTCATGCACTGGTGGACTCAGAAGCCTAATAGTGAGCCCCATAAAATTGTACTTCGCTCTCTCCCTATCTATATTTGTTGGAACCTGTGGAAGAACAAGTGTGCTACTAAGTATGGTTTCAAACAATCTAATCTTTTGAGGGTGAAGTATACCATTGCTAGATACATCTATAAAACCTTGAAGACTACTTATTCCTATGTTCCTTGGCCTTCCGGTTAGAGCGACCTTTGCGCTAGAGTTGAGTCATGTACACATGAGATTAGAGTCACTAGAGTTTGTTGGTCCAAGCCTTTTCCTAGACTTGTCAAACTCAATACTGACGGTAGTGCTCTTGACAACCCTGGGAGGATTGGTGCGGGAGGAATTCTCAGGGACTGCTATGGAGACATCATTAATGCCTTTTCTACTCTGTTAGGAGATGGGACCAATAATCAGGCTGAGCTTGAAGCGGCATGTATTGGTCTTGATTGGTGCTTACATAATAGACATTCGAGTGTCATTCTTGAGGTTGACTCAGAGCTTCTAGTCACTTGGATTAGTGGCGGGGTAGCTCCTCCTTGGCATCTACATCACGCATTCACCAGACTTCAGGAAATCATTTGACAACTCCACACTTTATCTTGCCATCATATTTATCGAGAGGGTAATGCGGTTGCTGATGCATTGTCCTAACACAGCCACACTATTATTGTTGCTTCACATTTTACTTGTCTTCATGATTTGCCAGCGCATATTAGAGGACTACTCGGGACAAATATGCTTGGATTGGATAGCTTCAGACGGAGGAAGATCAAGAGGATTAAAGAGCCGCCTTGATCACTTGTGATACTTGGGTTGATTACAATGTTGGGGCTCACACCACACTAGCCTGGAATTGTACCCACAGGCTTACCCCCACTTTGGATCCATTTTACTAGGGCATAGGATTTTCCTTTTCTTGTTTTTACTTGTAAAGGGAGAGTCTCCCTTATTTATGCTTTCCTAGAATTTTGTACTGAGAGGAGTCCTCTCTTCTAGGTGCTTAGTATTCTAGGTTTCTTTTCTAGTATCGGGGATGAGTTAGCCGTCCTTAGTAGGTTAGCTGACTTATGAATCACCATAGGTTTGGAGGTTTGGTTTATGTCCCCCTCCTTTGTATTTTGCTTTTGTTATTTATGTTAATGCTTGGGGGTGCTGCTAAACCCCTGACGGCCTCTAGCCCAGTCTGTTAAAAAAAGTGGTCATTTGGACACCCCCAAACAAGCCACACTACCCATGCTAACTGTCTTCCAGCTCAATTCATCTGCCACCATATTAGCCTTACCCGTATGATATTGAATGGTCACATCATAGTCCTTCAATAACTCCATCCACCTTCTCTGCCTCAAATTCAAATCCTTCTGAGTGAACACATTACTGCGATAATCAGTGAACACTTCACACTTGACACCATAGAGATAGTGTCTCCAAATCTTGAGTGCAAAGACCACTGCTGTCAACTCTAAGTCGTGAGTTGGGTAGTTACTCTCATGCACCTTCAACTGCCTAGATGCATAGGCTATCACATTCTTATCCTGCATCAACACAGCACCCAAAGCAGAATGTGAAGTATCATAGTAAACAATAAAGTCTTTACCTTCAACCGACAAGGACAATATAAGAGCCGTAGTCAGAAGTGTCTTGAGCTTTTGAAAGCTCTCCTCGCACTTGTCGTACCACACGAATGGTACATCTTTCTGTGTCAGCCTGGTCAGGTGAGTAGCAATAGAAGCAAAATCCTTAACAAACCTCTGGTAGTACCCTGCGAGCCCAACAAAACTCCTCACCTCAGTCACAGAGCAAGGCCAGGCCCAACTCTTACTGCTTCAATTTTTTGGGGATCTACCATCACCCCCCATTCTGACACTACATGCCCCAAAAATGCAACTGAAGTCAACCAAAATTCACACTTAGTGAACTTCGTATAAAGCTTCTGGCGTCTCAAGATGTCTAACACAATACGGAGATGACTAGCATTCTCCTCCCTACTCTTGGAGTAGATCAAAGTTTTGTCGATAAACACAATTATGAAGGAATCCAAATACGACTTAAATACCCCATTCATCAAACTCATGAATGCTGCCGGCGCATTGGTCAAACTGAACGACATTACTAGAAACTCGTAATGCCTATACCGAGTCCAAAAAGCCATCTTAGGAATGTCCTCAGGCCTAATTCTCAACTGATGGTACCCCGACCTCAAGTCGATTTTCGAAAATATCGATGCACCCTGAAGCTGGTCAAACAAATCATCAATCTGGGGTAGAGGGTACTTATTCCAAATGGTCACCTTGTTCAACTGCCTATAATCTATGCACATCCACATACTACCATCCTTTTTCTTTATAAATAAAATAGGAGCACCCCAAGGCGACACACTGGGACGGATAAATCCCTTATCTAGGAGTTCCTTCAGCTGAGTCTTAAGTTCCCTCAACTCTGCTGGAGCCATACGATATGGAGGAATAGAAATGGGATGAGTGCCTGGCTCCAAATCAATACAGAAGTCAATATCCTTGCCCGGAGGCATACCAGGCAAATCTGCTGGAAACACCTCTAGAAACTCCAAAACCACTGAAACTGACTCAATAAGTAGGGACTCCACACTATCATCCCGAAGATGGGACAAGAAGGCTAGACACCCCCTCCCCACTAGTTTCCTAGCCCGAACGAACGATATGATCGTAACTGGCTTAGGCATGTACACACCTTTCCACTCTAGTCTATCTTTACCCGGAATCTCTAGAGCCACAGTCTTGGTGTTACAGTTCAACACATTATGATAAGGGGACAGCCAGGTCATGCCCAAGATAATATCAAAATCAGCCATATCCAGGATTACCAAGTCTACCCAATTATGCAACCCCACAAATACAACAGAACAGTCACGATAAACATGAGTCACAATCACAGACTCTTCAATCGGGCAAGGATATCACAAATCAATTCCAGACCCAACGCAAAACTCACAGATACATAAGAATATGTAGAACCCAGGTCAAATAATACCGAAGCTATTTTATCGCAGACAAGAAGGTACATATGATCACCGCATCTGAAGTTTCCGCCTTACTCCTCCCTGGAAATGCATAGCAATGAGCCCGATCATCAATCCGTGCAACTTGCCAGATCGGCTGTGCTGCACTCCTGCCCGCGCCGCCGTTCCCTCTATCGCCCCGGCCTCCCTGAAAGTTACCTCACCCACCCTATGGATGACCTCTAGCATTACTGCATCTACCTTTCGTAACCATCGCTCTAGACTGTTGCTGACCCTGATTACCAGTCTGCCTGAGCGGTCACTCCCTCTTAAAGTGGCTCAGATCACCATAATGGAAGCAAGCACGGTTAAGTGTAGGCCTGCTAGTTGATGTATAATACGCTCCATGGCTTCCAGGAGCTGAAAACTGATTATGAGCTCCCTGACGACCACCTGTAGCAGCTGGCAGAGCTGACTGAATAGGACGGGTAGTATGCATGCTGATTCTGGCCCCTGGAGTACGAACCACCAAAATTTCCCTCATTCTGGGGCTTCTTGGCTATAGCCTTAGCCTGCCCCGCTTGCTTAACTCTTTCTAACTTTTTCACATAATCCACCACATCATTAAAGCCTTTTTCTAAAGAAGTCATGCACTGACCGCACCTGTAGCTAAGTATTCAACCCTTTCACAAACAACCGAACTCGTTCCTCTTCGGAACCCAACATCTGTGTGGCAAAATGAGACAAAGCATGGAACTTAGCCTCGTAAGCAGAGACTGACATGCCACCCTGCTTCAAGTTCAAAAACTCATCTTTCTTCCGGTCCCTCAAAGTACGGGGTACGTACTTCTCTATAAATAGGGCGTGGAATTATTCCCAAGTCATTGGGGGTAGCACCGAAGACCGACACTCCACATGAGACCTCTACCATTTCTTAGCATCATCCTGCACCTGAAATTTAACAAACTCAACCCCATGCTGACGTACAATACCCATCTTGTGAAACCTCTCGTAGCAATCCAAGATAAACTCATAAGCGTCCTCCATATCATTACCTTGAAATGTAGGAGGTTTCAGCTTGAGAAACTTGGTCAGCATCTCATGCTCATTCCCTATCATTACTGGGCCTAGCATTGGCCTGAATAAATCATTCGTGCCTGAAGCCGCATCCATCCTAGCACTATAGAAACCGCTGGCTGAGTATCCAAGGCCTAGTTTGCAAAAGCTGCTGGTATGGCTCCAGTACCAACCAATCCACTCAAAATATTCCAATCCTGCTGAAAGGCTTCTGGTGTCATAGTAGGAAGGCCTGCACCCCCAACCGGTGTCGCCTCCTCCTGAGCCTCACCATCTACAGCCACAACTTCTACATACTCAACAATATGTTCCTGAGGTGGGGGAGGGGTTGCTTCACGCTCTCCAATTGCCGCTCAAGCTCCACCCCTGGCGGGTGCGGCTCTACCTCGTCCTCTGGCCCTTCCCCTGCCTCTAACACGGACAGCCAGGCCCGCTGCTCTAGCTCTGTTGTTCCTTGTGTTAACCATCTGCGGACAGAAGAGTGAATGAGGTTAGATACCAATTTGTATCACCAGATACCAATTGGAATCAAGTTATAGAACGAAGGAAAGAAGGAAGAGATAGTTATTCCTAAAGCCCCATAGCCTCTCGAAGAAAAGTACGGACGTCTCCGCACCGTTTCGCAAGACTCTACTATACCTATTTGGTACGACGAGATCAATGAACCTAGGGCTCTGATACCATCTTTGTCACAACCCAGACCGCCGTGAGTGACACTCACCCAACCCCCGAGTGAGCGAACCATCACTTCCCCAAACTTAACCGTTCTAACAGCTCAAAACCAGTGCATAAAAGTAAACTAGCAATTCAATAATAAGAAAAATACTTTCATTAAGTTTAACCTGCAGAAATTACCCCTAGAATCTGAAAGTCGCAGTACCAAACAATTTTACCAAATCTAGAGTACGGGGATACAACCCCAAATCATAAGGAAAATAGTTTAAGCCCGAAAATAATATGCTACAACTTAAATGATAGGTTCAAGGCAGCTCGATCGAAACAACTCACCCTTGAAGTCTGGAAACGCTGGTACTACAAATGAGGTCACGTCTCAGCCGCTGGAAGATTGCCTGTACTCACAAGAAAGAAAAGCAAGTGCAGTATCTGTACACCACCACTGTGTACTGGTAGGATCATCAGCCAGTTCCAAATAAACAGTGTAAAATTCAGTACAACAAATCAAGTACAAGTACAAAAAACATGCAACAAGTAAACAGGCTCCCTTAGACTACAAGTCTCTACCTAACTTGTTCCCGCATGAAATCCATCCTTGATAACCATAAGCAACAGTCACATAACAATACCCATCCTTCCTGCCTAGCCCGGACCCACCCTGGGATCCCATCTAAACAACACCTAAGTGTTAACAGGCAACACGGCCTAATCCAAGACCAATTCAACAGATATAACAGGATTCCCGGTCACTCAAGGACCACCAACCAATATCACAATTCAGTAAAGCAGCTCGGTCCACTAACAGAACCAATAATAGTTAATGCAATGCAATCAATAAAAATGCAATAATACAGTAAAATAAATCCGTACCAGGCGTGGCACCCGAGCCAACCATTAGTAATTCGTACCAGGCGTGGTACCCGTGCCAACCGTTAGTATACCCGTACCAGGCATGGTACCCGAGCCAACTGAATGTCAAAAATCCACAGTCAAATAATGAACAAACAACTTGTAAACCAACAAGTACACACCGTTCAACTCACAGACTGCAAAACAGGACCCTTAGACATTATACATAAATTCCTCTAAGCAATGCAATTCATACAAACACTTAGATAAGAGTACAAGAACTTACAACATTTACAGGAATCATAAGCCATCACCTACCTCGAAATGATCCAAGCTCTACTCAACCCGAGCTTTCCCGTGTTCCGGATTCCTTTCTCGTTCTTGGTCTAAAACAATATACAAGTACTTAAATTAACAAACAAGGCATGCACATTACCCGGATTACACCAAATCCCAGATCCTCAGGCCACCCATGATCATCTTCCCCTTTTTCCCGGGCTTCCCATCATTAATTTCCCTAGTTCTATCATTTTTACGGATAAAAGTAGAGAATTTAGCAATATACGATCATGAAACCTTACTTTTAACAATACCCAAGAACTTCCATGCCTAGAATCTCTCTTCTTCCCCGGATTCTACCATTTCTAGGTTATTCCAACCTTTTCCCAAGTTCCCTCCTAGCAATTATACCGCATAGAAAAAGTATTACGAAGATTGGGGAGTAGAAACCTTATCTTAGGGAAGAAAAATAATGGAAACAGAGGAAAATCACCTGGAATCGCCTTGCCCTTCTCCCAAAATAAAATTGTGAAAACTGAATGTTTTAGGGAATGTTTCTGCATTAATTCCCATCGAGCCCGCTATAGCGGTCCGCTCCGCTATAACGGTACCGCCATAGCAGAATCGTCCTCTATAGCGGAGGATGACCGACGTTGACTTCCGCTGTAGCGGTAATTTCTTCGCTACAGTGGAGGTCGCTATGGCAGAGTGTCAACCGCTATAGTGGTTAACACGGGACAGAAAGTCATAAAATTTTCAAAATTAGTCTATTTTATAACACACTTATTTTTTTGACATCCCGAAATAATCCCTTCACGTCAACCTCGATTCTGGGAGTTCTACTTACCCAAATTCGATTTTGAAAAGTCCTCCGGACTCTTTTATGTGTTAGCTAAGAGGAAAACTAGCTCAACACAAGACATCTAACCCAATCCTTACTCGGATTGCCCTAGACCATACCTCACTCCTAAACCGGCCGAGACTAGCCTAGCCCAGAATTTTAAACTCCCAAACCCAGAGTTTTCTAACTCTAAAACGTGACACGTTTGGACTACCCGTAATGACGGACCCGGCATTACAGATTTAGTCAAAGTCAGAGGTCAAAAATGGACCTGTTCTAAGCCAACTGGACTTGATGACGTGGGAATCTATAATTGGTTAAAATAGGGAGGTCAAAAATCGAATTATACATTTTTGCTGCACTTATTTGTATGATTAATTAATTATTTACACTTCCTTTCAGATTTATTGATATTCTCTTCGTTCCATATTAGTTGACCACTTTGTTAAAAGTACTTGTCCCATTTTAGTAGTCCACCTTACTAAATTAAGAGAGAATTAATTAAATTTTTCTCATATTATCCTTACAATCAATTCTTCTTGAAAGTGTGAACACTTGTTTGTAAAGTTCCAAAAAAAAAATTAGAAGGTAAATTAGTAAAACTACCTTCTTATTTATAATTTCTTAAGATATGATATAAAAGAAAAAGTAATCAACTAATATGGAATAGTGGGAGTATTTGATATGCCTGCAATTTCGAATGGGATTTCTGTTGAGGAAATGGACGTCAAACTTATTTAGTTTATGAGATAAGTATTATTGAATCCGGAACCTAAATGGGTGTGAAAATTTCACAAATAACAGATGTATGAGGTGTTTTTAAAAAGTAACCAAACTATGAATAGCGCACTAAATTAGTGTTTAGAACGAAAGAATTACAATCCCTTAAGTTCTCTTAACTTTGTTATTTATTTGACTTGATAAGAAGCACAGATTGTTAGGACAATAAAGATTTTATTAAGAAATGTAATGTTTAGAACGAAAGATTTCATTCACTTAAGTTCTCTTAACTTTGATATTTATTTGACTTTATGGGTGTGTTTGGTATGAAGGAAAATATTTTCTATGGAAAATGTTTTCCATTGAAAAATATTTTCTAGGAAAACAAGTTGCTTCTTAGTTATTTTCTTGTGTTCGGTACGCAAGTAGTAGGAAAATATTTTTTTAAAATATTTTTATATATTTAACACAACAATGAAAACGAATAGAGTAAGGGGGTGGAGTAAGAAAAAAACTATAACTTTTTTTAGAAAATAAATTTTTTTTTCTCTTGAGGGGGTTGGGGGGGGGGGGTGAGAAAAAAGTTTTAACTTTTTTTTAAAAAAAATTACATTTTTTTCTTTTGAGGGGGGTAGGGGTTGTGTGGGGGGGGGGTAAGGGGGGTGGGGTAAGAAAAAAGAGTTAAGATTTTTTTAAAAAGCAAATATTGAAAAAAAAACTTCTTTTTGAGGGGGGGGGGGGGGGGGGGGGAGGGGGGGTAGGAAAAAAAAATTAAATTTTTCCAAAAAAATAGATTAAAAAAAATATTTTTTTGGGGGTGGTGGGTGGAGTAAGGAGTAGGGGTGGGAGTAAGAAAAAGAAAAAAAAAATTTAAAAAAAATTAAATTTTTTTCTTTAGGAAGGAGGGGGGGGGGTTAGGGGTAGGGGGTAGGAGGTGGAGTGAGAAAAAGTTTTAATTTTTTTTTTAAAAATAAATTAAAAAAAATAATTTTTTTATGGTAGGGGGGGGGGAGTGGGGGGTTGAGGGTGGGTGGAGGGTTGGTAGGGGGTGGAGATGGAGTAAGAAAAAAAAGTTTTTAAAAAATAATTTTTTGTGGGGGTGGGGGCCCGGGGGTGGTAGTCGGGGTAAGGGAGAGTAAGAAAAGAAATTTAAAATTTTAAAAAAAATAAATTTTAAAAAATATTTTTTTGGTGGGGGGGTGCTGGTAGGAGGTGGGGGTTGGGGTAAGAATTGGGGGGGGGGGATGTGTGATTTTAATAGTGGTATCAAAATTGCAACTTGTTTTCCCTACTTTGATTAAGTGTCATTTTCTTATTTTGAAGGAACTTGTTTTCCTAGGAAAAATATTTTCCAAAATTTTTAGCCAAACAAACATGAGAAAATAGGAAAAAAAATTCCGGACACACCCTATAAGAAGCACGAATTGTTAGGACAATGAAA
Organism: Jaltomata sinuosa; assembly: GCA_003996215.1. Taxonomy (NCBI): domain Eukaryota; kingdom Viridiplantae; phylum Streptophyta; class Magnoliopsida; order Solanales; family Solanaceae; genus Jaltomata; species Jaltomata sinuosa. The sequence goes on along the minus strand of QJPP01001016.1, from coordinate 431,345 downwards.
TTTTTTTTATGACAATTTCTTTTTTACATTTACATATATTTTTTTTATGGTAATATCTTTTTTTTATGGTTATTTTTTACGGTAATTTCTGTTTTACATTTTCAAATATGTGTAGATTAATATCTACATTTATATATTCTTTTACTTATTTTATTACATTCAAAATGAATTTTTACTTGCTAATGTTTTACTTCTTCATAATTTTATTACCATAAAACATATGTTAATTGTATTATTACGTACCCATATAATATTATTACGTATATTTAATGAGTATAAAGCAATTTGCGGGATTCAAATCTAATAAGCAATTTAAATGTAATAAATTAAAAACTTTTATTTAATACGAATGTAATAATAATCAATCAAACAAATAACAATACTATTATAAAATCTTAATAACTAATAATTAAATCCTAATGTAATCACTAATAAAATTTTAATAATCATTAATCGTTATTTACAAATTAAATTTACTATTCAGTAATTACTAAGTACTAATTACTAATTATTCTTTCATAATTAATAAATAATTTCTCGAATTTTCAATCACTAATCACTAATTAAATTCAATAAACATTAATTTACAAAGTCAAATTATCAATCACTAATTTTCTTTTCATAATTATTAATCACTAATCATCAAATAATATTTTTTATTACTAATTATTACTAAAAATAATAATTATTAATAACTACAGCAAGAAAAATTAATCACTAAGCACTAATCTCTAATCAAATTTCAATTAATAATCATTAATCACTAATCAAATTTCATTAATAATTAATTATATATAATTCAACTTTTCATTCACTTTAGTAATTATTAATTAATTTTTAATATCGAATGTTCAATCACTAATCACTAATTATATTTTAAAAATCATTAATTATTAATCACTAATAACTTACAAATTCAAATTAATAAACACTAATTATCTTTTCGTTATAAAAAATTAATTATTATTTTAAAGTTTTCAATCGCAAGTCACTAATTCCTAATCACTAATTAATTTTTACTAATTATTGTCAATCAATCACTAATCAATATTCATTGAAAGTTAAACATTATTTGCATGTTAAAAAAATGCGTACATTCCAGTATACTCTAATACGTACATTCCAAGTCGCTATCCTACCTAACTTCCTTTTGTGTTTAAATGGAAGATATTCTCCCACATTAATAAACTTCACAATAAAGACAATTTTTTATTTAAGATTAGAGCATTAATTAACAAAAGAAACCTAATTTGATTAAACTTCACAATCAAATCCCAGCTCAAAACAAACATAACCCAACATAAACAAATCAATTTCATAATCAAAATTTAAACTTAAACAAGTTTTAATCTTTACTTACCAATAATTTTTTCAGTACTAGCTTTACAAACATGAATAACATGACCCATTGTAATAACCCTTATACAAGGTAAAGGTCAATGGGCCTAAATTACTAATATACTTATTATTTTGATTAAGAAAATAATTTGAATAATTAATAGTGGTGAAATGTGGGTTAGGCTGATGCAATATGAATTTGGGAGCTATATTATTAAAGATGAGCTAATGCTTGTGGTAGTTGTACCGGGTAAAATTAATACAGTACACATCTAGTGAAAGCTTGATCTTCAAAAGGAGGACACAAGTTTCATTAGTTACATTCAAGACCCTTAAGTTAGTTCGTTTAAATTATGCATTTACCCCAATTCTTATTGTAATAGTTTCTGTTAGATCCATTAGCTAGCTAGGTTCCTTAATATACATTCTGTTTATGTAACCATTTCTGGGATATCAATGAAAATCATCTTTTAGCTCTATCTAGAATAGCTTTAGCTTTAGCTTAGTTTATAGCTTATTTTCCTCTCAAATTCCATTCTGCATCATTTGGTATCAGAGCATCGATCTTGCTCGGAGGGTAATCTCAAAAAATGGCATCAGAAATGAAGGAGATAAAGGTGATGATGGAGAAATTGATTTTGGACATGTCCAAGCTCAGTAAAAGTTATGACAGAATGGACCATAAAATAATAGAGTTTGTTCAGGAAATGAAGTTCTCTAATAGGGAGGGTGAGAAATTAATGTCTCAGTGTATGCTTGATGGGAGAAGAGAAACTGAGAAACCATTACAAACACCATCTCCAATACCATTCCAAAGCCCTCCATACACCTCTAATTTCACTCCTTGGCACGCTACTGGTTTTCAGTCTTCTACTCCTATGTATCACCCATCAGGATGCTTCAATTTTTGGAATCTCGGGGTAGTTCCACACGGAGGTGCAACTATGGGTTCTCTGTAAGGGAACATGGGTTTCCTTTCTAGCACGAGAACGTCAAGAACCGACCATAGACCAGACCATTCCTCCCTGCCTTTTCAGCAACAACAAACATGCTCCAACATGATCATTAATAATTTAATTCCAAAAACTTTGTCAGAGGGGAATAGTTCGGAAGATGTTGAGCCATTAGAAGAGGAAACAAATCTTTTCTCTTCTTTGTCACAGCTAGAACTTGCGAAAATACTACCTTCTGATAATGACCTCGAGTTACAAGGTGAGTCTGAAAATCCCAGTTGTACTTGCATTCAACAGTTTGATATTGCTAAGGACAAGGAAGGAAATTGCTTGGGGAGGAGATTAACAACGGGTGGACTCCTGAAAAATGGAGTTGGCAAGGAAGAGAGGGAGTCGTCTATGTGTCCCTTATCTTTTGCCATAATAGACATTCGAGGAGGAGGTGAGCATAAGGTGTTTGATGAAAACTCTCTAAGAACTTGTGAAAGTTATGTTGTTGTTCCTTCTCAAGCATTTAAAGTTTCACAAAGTTGTATTGAGCCAGAAACTACTACCAAGAGCATAACAAAGCCAGTAGCAGTCTTTAAGCAAACATCAGATGACACCACTGGTACTCTTAATGGCTATCCATCTACTTATTGTGAGCTTCAGGTGAAGAATTTGGAATCCAAGACCAATTCTGTTTTTTCCCACGAGTTGGATTTAGAGGCTAACATAGATGGAATAGAGGAAAAAAAAAACTAACAGAGGAGAGATTGAATATGGGTACAAGGTGTATGATGAAATGCCAACTTATGAGTTTAAGGGGTTTTTTGAAAAAATTGTTTTTTTCTCTGGAAATCTAATAGACACTGGACAAGTGGAGATGATGAGAATAGAAGACGTTGAACCAAAAATAAAGGTTCTTAGTATACCAGAAAATCCATGGGAGGAGGAGAGCTCGAAAGAAGTCGAACCCCGGAAAGAGGAGTGTTCAGTTCTTGAGACTCAGCTAGAGCTAATGGTGTGTCCACCTAGTAGTGATGACCTTGATGGGTAGAGTGAGAGTATTGACAATGCTTATAGCAACAATATTGATGTCAACGAGTTTGTTCCTTTATCAGCATCACTTGAAATCTTACAAGTTGGTGATGCCACAATTAATGAGTAGAGCCTACTTGTTTGGTTGTTGAAATTACCCTATCAATACCTTGAGAATTTTTGTCCCTTATTTGACATTGAGAAGTGGTGGGAGGATGGTAGTGGTCGATATGGTTTCGTTGACCAACACATGAAGCAATTGCTTTTAGGAGTAGACTTGGTGAGTATTAAAGTTCTTCTTCTAGTTTTGGGTAGGAAACTTCTAATTGGGGACTTCTCTGAGGTCCCATTCGGTCCAGGTGTGGTCATTTCTTCAGTTTCACATATTACCCTTGAGGACAAGGGTGACTTGATGGGGGAGTGGTTTGCAAACTTTCCTTATGTTCATGTGCATGACCAAACAGTCTATGCATATTCATCAGTTGGAATTTCAAGGGAAAGGAATCTCTTTATGCATGTCTCTATTACTATCAGTTTATATGTTGCAGTAGCTATTGGTGCTAAGAAACGTAAAACAACTCTTTTCACCATGAGTCCAAGAATGGAATGTCGTGATTTCATATGCACTCATACCATTGTTTCTCTAGGAAGAGATAGTATGGAGATTACTAGAGAGCAACCAGTTAATGTTTACATGGAAATTGCTTGGAGAGTTTATCATATTATCAGGGATAATACCAAGGATCCCACAACTGATTCTAATGGTTTACTAGCCAAACTCTTAACTGATCAGGTTGACAGGAAATTAGTGAAGCGGAAAGTAATGATCTTTGTGTATGGGGTTACCTATGTTTGGCATCCTGAGAAAACCCAAAGAAAATTGGAGAATAAAGGTATTATAGATAATAGTAATCGTTTATTTAGTGCATCTTTATATGCAGATAAAGTGAGATTAGCTGTTCTTAGGAGATTACTGCAAGTTGCACATCCCGTAATGACTTAGCTTCATGACTATGATAAGATGATTGTCTCAAAAAATCAGTCACTGCAATGGATGACACCTTGCAATTATGATTCAGTTGAGGACAGAAAATAGAGAGCTCCCTTTCATCCAAAAATCTGTGCACTCACTGGATGGTTCGTATATGATGATGAATGATATTGATTGCAGGGGTATTATACTAAGATTTATTGGGTTAATAATTCCTTCTGGACTCAGTCCTACGATGTCGACCAGATGAAAATGATATTCACAGAAAACTATTCAAAGACTCATTCATCTGATGAGAAGTTTGATATACTAGTTTGGAACATGAAGATGCATCAAGATGACTTTGTGCTCAATGTCAAATTCCTGTGTTTTGGTCTCATAGCAGAGCAATCAGTTGAGCAGGTTTGTTATATTACTGTGCAGAGAAGTTGCTTGAGCTTTCATGGAGTGAAGTTTATTATTCTGCCAGTTGCAAAAGATCCTAAATAGCTGGGACTCACAAGTGGAGTTACTTCTAAAGGTGTTAGAGAACAAGCTTTACGAGATGCTACTTAATTATGTGACTTTAATATGTGTCTTCACAGCTTATAGATCATATGGAGCTACTGGGTATGTGTGCTTCGCTATGAACTTATAAGGGAAAAGTATTGCATTGAATTATGGAAGATTGCAACTAAAAGCTTGCTACAACTTGTTCCAAAGTATTCTGGGAACCATATCAATCCTTCAAATGTATATGCAATAGTCATAGACTGGGAAGAGGTGTATCTTATTGAGAAACGTGTTGACATCAAGAAGGGGACAAAATCCATTTGGATAATGCTATTTTTTGTGGATTGCAAGCTTTGTTCGAAAACAAAGACTTTTGTGTTTGGTGGCTCTTCACAATTTTTGTTTGATCCAGGTGGCATTATCACCCCTGAGGACAAGGGTGTTTTGAAGGGGAGAGTAATGATGCAATATGAATTTGGGAGCTATATTATGAAAGATGAGCTAATGCTTGTGGTGGTTGTACAGGGTGAAATTAATAAGCTTGATCTTCAGAAGGAGGAAACAAGGTTCATTAGTTACATTCAAGACCCTTAAGTTAGTTCGTGTAAATTATGCATTTACCCCAATTCTTATTGTAATAGTTTATTTTAGATCCATTAGCTAGCTAGGGTTCATTAGTATATATTCTGTTTATGTAATCATTTTTGGAATATCAATGAAAATCATCTTTTAGCTCTATCTAGAATAGCTTTAGCTTAGCTTAGTTTATAGCTTATTTTCCTCTCAAATTCCATTCTGCATCATAGGCCCACATCTTTACATTTGGCCCCCATGTAAATATCTAGCTAGGTTAAAAGAGAAGAGGAGAGAGAAGGTATTTCTTTTTGTTTTGCTTGGGGAGGCAGCTAACATTAGGAAAATGAAGTTGTTATTCCAACTTTCACTTTTGGTTAGTTTTTCTTTTGGGTGGAAACTACTGTGAAGAAATTGATTCAATATAAGGTATGTAACCATACTCACTTTTATTTATCTAGTGTATTTAGGTGTAGAGAATTGATTTAAGTCATCATTATCATGTCTTGGAATGATTAATAATGAGTAGAATCACATGATTTAGAGTATGAGTGAGATATTAAGCGAGTTATAAGAGGATTGAGGTTAATAGCATCATATGAACTTGGTATTAGTGTGACTGCACTAGAAAATGCTTTGCTGCCACTTGTTTTTCCCCTCGGCAGTTTATTTTTAGTATGAAAATGTATATGTTAAATTCCTCTGTTAATTATTGAGGGCATGAACGGTTATATTATTAAATATTGGGTATAGATCGTGATATTAAGGTAGGTGTTCAGTTTTAAATTTACTAATATAGATGTAGAATATTGACCTTTAGTCCTAAGCTCGAAATTTAGGAGAAAATGAGATTGACCTATGAATCAACTTCAAGATTTAAACTTGATTATAAACTTAGACCCATTATTTATGTTATTGAATAGATTGAGGCTATTGGAGGTCATTTGAGAAGGTTTTGGCATCTCAAGAGAGGTTCGCTTACCGGTCATAAGGCAAGTGAGACTTAAACTCTTAGATTACTTGCTTTTCATAAAAGAATATGATTTATATTGTATGTATGCAATTGAACCATCTAGCTTGTGTAAATGGGCAAGCATGACCTAACTTGGATAATTTTCAAGTATCTAACGTGACGATCATATGAGTGCTTTAGCGTAAATTCGCTTAAATAGATATTTGTCATAGGTGTAAAGTTTGACTCAGTATTGATTGGACATTTATTCTAATCATTAGAGGGGCATACTCCGTTAGTCCCCATTGGGTTCGATCGGAGGTAGATGCCAGAATTACAAGTGACCCAGGTAAGATTATGGGTAAATAATTCCCACTCCGAAAGACGGGGTAAGACATGGTCAAATACGTGCCATGTCCCGTGAGCATAGATCTCCATATAGAGTATTTCATGTATTCCGGGTTATACTTTATGGTTTAGGATTTAACTTCGGTATCTATATATCATCATTATACTTGCATGGTTTGTTGCATTTATACATTATCAAAGATTTCCAAGATTTTTCCCGAGAGGTAAATTAAGAAAGTGTTGATGATCTTGTTGGGTATTTTAGACTCACGCTTGTTGATGTTTGTATGTGTACAGGTGCTGCCAGCGGTGACAAGTAGCCAATATCTGATTATTCCAGCTCTCTCTCCAGTCTAGTTCAGTCAAGGTGAGCCACCATTAGATCATGGCGGCCTCTTCTTCTTTAGTTGACTTAGTAGTATATCGAGATGCGTCTCGTATGTTTCTATTTAGTCTAGTAGTTCCATGACTTATGCATATTATGGGGTTTATGGGAAAATTTAGTATTGTATGATACTTCCGCACTTATCCTTATATTATGATACTTTGAGTAAAATACTCCTTTATCTTTTAGTTATTCGTATGTTTAGCTTAGATGGTCCACCTTTTGGGTAGAAGCTCGTCAGGTGCCTTCGCAACCTAAGTGCCAGATTTGGGTTATGACAAACTTGGTATCAGAGACTCAGGTTTGAATTTTCTTGGAAGTCATGGAACAATGCCTAGTATAGCCTTGCAGATCAGTACAAAGACGTTTGTATTTATCCTCAAGGGGTTGCATGGTTTCATAGGAAAGGTTTCCCTTCTTTCTAACTCTTATCGTGCTAATAGACTTGAATATGGAATAAATCCTTTTCTTGTTTCTTGAACAGATGGCTGGGACTCAATCGTCTGTATATGCGGGGCGAGGGGGTGCACCAGTAGCATATGGTATGGCACGGGGTGGAGCTAGGTCACGGGTATGGGCTCCAGCACGACAGGCTACTAGGCCTAGAGGTAGACCCCCAACCACCAGACAGGCACCACCCGAACTTTCAGCAGAGAAAGAGGTTCAGGGTATGCCAGTAGCAGTCGCAGTTGGGGGGGGGGTCACAGTTTCAGTACCACCAGAGCTGTTGGTTAGGATGGTTTCAGTATTGGAGCTATTGTTCCCCGTCTGGGTGGGATTACACCTCCAACCACTTCTCCGACTCAGGAGGCAGTGGGTGGTCAGACTCCAGCCAATCTTACCCTAGAGCAACAGGTTGCACCGGATTTTCAGACACCACCATCAGTTGTAGCCCCACTACCAGCTGAGATGCCACCAATAGGCCGCTCGGGGGGTGTAGCTTTGGCCACTAATAGGAGGACAGGTGCTACAGATGAGCTTAGAGATTTCCTGAGTTTTGGACCACTGGACTTTGATGCTACCCCCTCATCGATAGATCCTCAGAGGTTCATTGACATGTGTGATAAGATTCTGACGACTCAGGGTATATTGCACACTCATGGGATTGACTTTACAGTATTTCAGTTTTATGGATTGGCAGAGTCATGGTGGACTACTTTCAGTCATAGTCGTTGTAAAGATTTACCTCCACTTACTTGGACCTTGTTTGTCGTAATGTTCATGGATAGGTTTCTTCCTCCTAGTCAGCGCGATGCTTTGCGCAGTCAGTTTATAAAGCTTTATCAAAATGACATGACTGTGGCACAGTATGATGCAGAGTTCACCAGGTTATCTCGCTATGGTCTTGAGATCATTCCTACTGAGGAGTACGAGGATAGAAGATTTGTGAATGGATTAATAGGGTCCCATCGTATGGCCTTGGCTACTGAGGTGCGGAGGTCTACCTGTGATCAGGTTTTAGATAGTGCTATGCATTGTGAGGGTTACTATTTAGAGGATAATATAGAGCGAGAAAGTAAGAAAGTGCGTACATCGCTGGTACCTAGCTTAGCTTCATCTGGGAGCAGAGGTGTTCAGGGAAAGGGGTCATATAGACCGCCTAAGTCAGCTTCACATCATCAGTCACATTATTCACCTAGTTCTCAGTCAGCTCGTCAGGGGCAGTGACAACAAGGTTATAGTTCTTCTCAGACCAGGGCTTCTCATTGTTCTTCTTGTGGGAAGAACCATTCTGGAAGGTGCATGAGGGAATCCACTGGATGCTATACTTGTGGGGAGCAGGGTCACTTTTATTTTGCATGTCCAAGAGCTGCAGGTACAGGTCATCCAGCAGCCCAGCAGTAGGGTGATATTGCAGTCGTACCTATGGTTGCGGTTCCAGCTAGATCAGTACCACATGAAGGTCATGGGGCAGCTAGGAAGGGTGCACAAACAGTGGGTGGACAACCCCATTTCTTTGCTTTAGCCAGACAAGATGCTGATGCATGTGATGCAGTGGTCACAGGTATTCTCACAGTTTATTCTCATTCGGCGTTTACCTTGATGGATCCTGGATCCAATTATTCTTATGTGTCCCCTTTCTATGTTACATGTTTGGAGCGATGCCTTGACTACTTAGATGAGACTTTTTTAGTATCTACCCAGTGATGGAGTCGATAGTGGTAGATCGAGTGTATCGTGATTCTATAGTATCTATTCAGAGTAGAGAGACCTTGGTGGATTTTATCGAGCTTCAAATGGTGTGATTTTGATGTTATCAAGGGTATGGATTGGTTAGCATCTGTTATGCTACACTTGATTGTCGAAACAAGCTTTTTACATTTGATATACCTGGGAAGCCAAGTTTCGAATGGAAGGGTACCACAGCTGCTCTATAAAAATGGATCATTTCTTATTTCAAGGATCACAAATTGATTAGTCAGGTTTGTTTGGGATTCATAGCCACAGTTCGAGACACTAGAGTAGAAGCAATTACTATTGACAGTGTTCCTGTACTACGGGACTATCCAGACGTATTTCCTGATTATTTGTCATGATTACCTCTCACTCGGGAGATTGAGTTTTGCATAGATACCTTGTCGAGTACTCAGCCTATTTGTATCCCTCTGTATCGTATGGCACCACCTGAGCTAAGAGAGTTGAAGGATCAGATTCAGGATTTGCTTGATAAGGGCTTCATCAGTCCTAGTGTGTCTCCTTGGGGTGCTCCTGTATTGTTTGTGAAGAAAAAATATGGTTCCATGCGGATGTGCTTTGACTACAGACAGTTGAACAAAGTCACCATTAAGAATAAGTATCTATTACCCCGTATTGATGATTTATTTGACCAGCTTCAGGGTGCAATTTGTTTCTCTAAGTTTGACCTAAGGTCTGGTTACCATCAGTTGAGGATCAAAAAGGAGGACATCTCCAAGACAACATTTCACACTCGTTATGGCCATTATGAGTTTTTGGTCATGTCTTTTGGCCTTACTAACGCTTCGGCAACATTTATAGATCTTATGAATCGAGTGTTCAAGCCATTTCTTGATACATTTTTTATAGTGTTCATTGATGATATATTGATCTACTCCCGTAGCCAGTTAGAGCATGAGGATCATTTAAGGGAAGTGTTAGAGAAGTTGCAGGAACATAAGCTTTATGCCAAATTCTCAAAGTGTGAGTTTTGGTTGGCCACTGTGGCATTTTTGGGTCACGTGATTTCTAAGGATGGCATTCTAGTCAATCCAAAGAAGATTGATGCAGTGCAGTACTGGCCTAGACCTAGTACTCCTACTGAGATCAGGAGTTTTCTAGGCTTGGCAGGTTATTACAGACGCTTTGTGGCAGGATTTTCAGTCATAGCTGCACCATTGACCAGATTGACGCAAAAAAATGTCCAATTCAAGTGGACGGAGGAGTGTGAGTTGAGCTTTTTGAGGTTGAAAATAGCTTTGACTACGGCTCCGGTTTTGGCTTTGCCTACCGATGAGGGGGGCTATTCAGTGTATTATGATGCCTAGAGAGTGGGCTTAGGTTGTGTTTTGATGCAAGGAGGAAAGGTGATTGCATACGCCTCCAGGCAGCTTAAGAACCAAAAGAAGAACTATTTGACTCATGATTTAGAGTTAGCAGCAGTGGTCTTTGCTTTGATGTTATGTCGACATTATTTGTATGGTGAGCCATGTGAGATATTCACAGATCACAAGAGCTTACAATACATCTTCAAGCAGAAGGATCTAAATTTGAGGCAACAGAGATGGCTCGAGTTACTTAAAGATTATGATATGACTATCTTGTACCACCCAGGAAAAACTAATATGGTGGCAGATGCCTTGAGTAGGAAGTCGATGGGCAGTTTTGCTTTTATTTCAGCCTTTATCCGACCTTTGGCCAAATATATTCAGTGGATGGCCAACAATGGTGTTAGACTTGATGCCACACCATGTGGGGGTTTACTTGCATCTGTGGTGGCACAATCTTCTTTGATTGAACTTATCAAAGCTCACCAATTTGAGGATCGTCGATTTCTCAAGCTTAAGGAGCAGGTGGAGCAGGTGGAGCAGGGACAAACGAAAAGAGCAACTATCGACTCTGACGGAGTGCTATGGCATGATGGCAAACTATGTGTACCAGATATGGGAGACTTAAGGCTGACTATTATGGAGGAAGCTCACAGTTCTCGTTACTCCATACATCCAGGGGCTACAAAGATGTATCAATACTTGAAAAAGCATTTTTGGTGGATGAGGATGAAGAGAAACATCTTCGACCATGTGGCTCGTTGCTTGAATTATCAACAAGTGAAGTATGAACATAAAAAACTGGGAGGGTTAGCTCAAAATCTGGTCATTCCCGAGTGGAAGTGGGAGAGGATCATTATGGATTTTGTGGTAGGCTTGCCACGTACTTTGAGGAGGCATGATTCAGTTTGGGTGATTGTGGATAGACTTACCAAATTCACATATTTCATACCAGTCCAGACTACATTCACAGCGGATCAGTTAGCACAGACCTATATTCGTGAAGTAGTTTGATTACATGGGGTTCCCATTTCTATTATTTCTGACAGAGGGTCGTAGTTCACGGCTCAGTTTTGGCAATCTTTTCAGAAGGCATTAGGCACTACAGTTGAGCTTAGTACAATATTCCATTCTCAGACCGATGGTCAATCGGAGCGGGTTATTCAGATCTTAGAGGATATGTTGAGAGCATGTGTCATTGACTTTGGAGAGCATTGGGACGAGCATTTGCCTTTGGTAGAATTTGCCTACAATAACATCTACCAATCCAGTATCGAGATGGCTCCATATGAAGCCTTATATGGTAGGTGATGTCATTCCCCAGTTGGTTGGTTTGAACCAGGTGAGAGAAATCTTTTGGGTCCAGAGATGGTTCAACAAGCTTTGGACAAGGCAAAGGTAATCCAAGATCGGCTTAAGACAGCTCAAAGTCGGCAAAAATCATATTCAGACAAGAGGGTCCGTGACTTGGAGTTCATGGAGGGTGATATGGTACTTTTGAAAGTATCACCCATAAAGGGTGTTATGAGATTTGGCAGGAAGGGCAAGTTGAGTTTGAGGTATATCGGTCCTTTTGAGATCTTGAAGAGGATAGGAGCAGTGGCTTACAAATTGGCCTTACCACCATCTTTATCTGGAGTGCATTCAATTTTCTATATTTCCATGCTACAAAAATACTCTCGAGACCCAAGCCATATTGTTCAGGTTATTGACCATGAAATAGTTCAACTCCCTTAGAAATTGACATATGAGGAGGCTCCAATAGCTATTTTGGACAGACAGGTTCGCCAATTGAGATCCAAGAGCATTCCTTCTGTAAAAGTGTTGTGGAGGAATCATCCAAGCGAGGAGGCTACTTAGGAGGTGGAGCAGGATATTCAGGAGAGATACCCACAACTTTTTGAAAGTCTTGTCTAAGCTAAAGGAGCTTCAATACGTTGTGCATTAGTTACATGTATGCTCTCAGTGTGTTTTCACGAGGACTTTGAACCTATAAATATATTTTCATATTCGCGCGTGTATGTTGAATCATTCGAGTTAAATTGATGTTTATATTCTTTAGTTGTAACTATTGCATAATGGTACGGGGCCGCCCGGTGCTCCATTTACATTGGAGTTTATATTCTTTAGCTGTAATTATTGCATAATGGTACAGGGCTGCCCGGTGCCCCATTTGCATTAAGTGTTTATATTCTTTAGTTGTAATTATCGCATAATGGTAAGTAGCCGCCCGGCTCCCCATTTGCATGTGATTGAAGGTATGGAGTCGCCTGGAACTCCCCAGTATATGTTGACTTATAAATTATGATTGTTGGTTGTTTTGTTAGTTGTTCTGAGACAGGTAGACAAATGGTAGTAGTCCTAGTTACAGGAGAGACTCTGCCAAAATTTTGGTAGATTTAAGAGCTTGTTAAGACAATTAAGACTTGGGATATTGGTCATGTTAAGGACCCAAGAGGGGACGCTTTTGAATGAGATTAAGAGATGATAATGTAATTTTAAAGTATGGAACGACGAGGTGAATGTAAAGACAGAGGTTGATACCCTCTTTGACCATGAGTATGGTTTATCCTATGTTCTAAGACGAACGAGAGTTTAAGTGGGGTAGAATGTAATAACCCTTATACAAAGTAAAGGTCAATGGGCTTAATTACTACTATACTTATTATTTTGATTAAGAAAATAATTTGAATGATTAATAGTGGTGAAATGTGGGTTAGGCCCACATCTTTACATTTGGCCCACATGTAAATATCTAGCTAGGTTAAAAGAGAAAGAGGAGAGAGAAGGTATTTATTTTTGTTTTTGCTTGGGGAGGCAGCCAACGTTAGGGAAATGAAGGTTGTTCTTCCAACTTTCACTTTGGTTAGTTTTTCTTTTGAGTGGAAACTATTGTGAAGAAATTGATTCAATATAAGGTATGTAACCATACTCACTTTTATTTATCTAGTGTATTTAGGTGTAGGAAATTGATTTAAGTCATCATTATCATGTCTTGGAATGATTAGAATAATGAGTAGAATCACATAATTTAGAGTATGAGTGAGATATTAAGTGAGTTATAGGAGGATTGAGGTTAATACCATCATATGAACTTGGTATTAGTGTGACTGCACTAGAAAATGCTTTGCTGCCACTTGTTTTTTCCCTCGGCAGTTTACTTTTAGTATGAAAATGTATATGTTAAATTCCTCTGTTAATTATTGAGGGCATGAACTGTTATATTATTAAATATTGGGTATAGATTGTGATATTAGGGTAGGTGTTCAGTTTTAAATTTACTAATGTAGATGTAGAATATTGACCTTTAGTCCTAAGCTCGAAATTTAGGAGAAAATGAGATTGACCTATGAATCAACTTCAAGATTTAAACTTGATTATAAACTTAGACCCATTATTTATGTTATTGAATAGATTGAGGCTATTGGAGGTCATTTGAGAAGGTTTTGGCATCTCAAGAGAGGTTCGCTTACCGGTGATAAGGCAAGTGAGACTTAAACTCTTAGATTACTTGCTTTTCATAAAAGAATATGATTTATATTGTATGTATGCAATTGAACCATCTAGTTTGTGTAAATGGGCAAGCATTACCTAACTTGGATAATTTTCAAGTATCTAAAGTGACGATCATATGAGTCCTTTAGCGTAAATTCGCTTAAATAGATATTTGTCATAGGTGTAAAGTTTGACTCAGTATTGATTGGACATTTATTCTAATCATTAGAGGGGCATACTCCATTAGTCCTCATTGGGTTCGATCGGAGGTAGATGCCAGAATTACAAGTGACCCGGGTAAGATTGTGGGTAAATAATTCCCACTCCGAAAGACGGGGTAAGACATGGTCAAATATGTGCCATGTCCCGTGAGCATAGATCTCCATATAGAGTATTTCATGTATTCCTGGTTATACTTTATGGTTTAGGATTTAACTTCGGTATCTATATATCGTTATTATACTTGCATGGTTTGTTGCATTTATACATTATCAAAGATTTCCAAGATTTTTCCCGAGAGGTAAATTAAGAAAGTGTTGATGATCTTGTTGGGTATTTTAGACTCACGCTTGTTGATGTTTGTATGTGTGCAGGTGCTTCCAGCGGTGACAAGTAGCCAATATCTGATTTTTCCAGCTCTCTCTCCAGTCTAGTTCAGTCAAGGTGAGCCACCATTAGATCATGGCGGCCTCTTCTTCTTTAGTTGACTTAGTAGTATATCGAGATGCGTCTCGTAAGTTTCTATTTAGTCTAGTAGTTCCATGACTTATGCATATTATGGGGTTTATGGGAAAATTTAGTATTGTATGATACTTCCGCACTTATCCTTATATTATGATACTTTGAGTAAAATCCTCCTTTATCTTTTAGTTATTCGTATGTTTAGCTTAGATGGTCCGCCTTTTGGGTAGAAGCTCGTCAGGTGCCTTCGCAACCTAAGTGCCAGATTTGGGTCATGACAAACTTGGTATCAGAGACTCAGGTTTGAATTTCCTTGGAAGTCATGGAACAATACCTAGTAGAGTCGTGCAGATCAGTACAGAGACGTTTGTATTTATCTTCAAGGGATTGCATGGTATCATAGGAAAAGTTTCCCTTCTTTCTAACTCTTATCGTGCTAATAGACTTGAATATGGAATAAATCCTTTTCTTGTTTCTTGAACAGATGGCTGGGACTCGATCGTCTGCATATGCGGGGCGAGGGGGTGCACCAGTAGCATGTGGTATGGCATGGGGTGGATCTAGGTCACGGGTATGGGCTCCAGCACGACAGGCTACTAGGCCTAGAGGTAGACCCCCAACCACCAGACAGGCACCACCCGAGCTTTCAGCAGATGAAAAGGTTCAGGGTATGCCAGCAGCAGCCGCAGTTGGGGGGGGGGTCACAGTTTCAGTACCACCAGAGCTGTTGGTTAGGATGGTTTCAGTATTGGAGCTATTGTTCCCCGTCTGGGTGGGATTACACCTCCAACCACTTCTCAGACTCAGGAGGCAGTGGGTGGTCAGACTCCAGCCAATCTTACCCCAGAGCAGCAGGTTGCACCGGATTTTCAGACACCACCATCAGTTATAGCCCCACTACCAGCTGAGATGCTACTAATAGGCCGCTCGTGGGGTGTAGCTTTGGCCACTAGTAGGAGGACAGGTTCTATAGATGAGCTTAGAGTTTTCCTGAGTTTTGGACCACCGGACTTTGATGCCACCCCCTCATCGATAGATCCTCAGAGGTTCATTGACATGTGTGAGAAGATTCTGATGACTCAGGGTATATTGCACACTCATGGGATTGACTTCATAGTATTTCAGTTTTATGAATTGGCAGAGTAATGGTGGACTACTTTCATTCATAGTCGTTGTAAAGATTTACCTCCACTTACTTGGACCTTGTTTGTTGTAATGTTCATGGATAGGTTTCTTCCTCCTAGTCAGCGCGATGCTTTGCGCAATCAGTTTATAAAGCTTTATCAAAATGACATGACTGTGGCACAGTATGATGCAGATTTCACCAGGTTATCTCGCTATGGTCTTGAATCATTCCTACTGAGGAGAACCAGGATAGAAGATTTGTGAATGGGTTAATAGGGTCCCATCGTATGTCCTTGGCTACTGAGGTGCGGAGGTCTACCTGTGATCAGGTTTTAGATAGTGCTATGCATTGAGAGGGTTATTATTTAGAGGATAAAATAGAGCGAGAAAGTAAGAAAGTGCGTACATCGCTGGTACCTAGCTTAGCTTCATCTGGGAGCAGAGGTGTTCAGGGAAAGGGGTCATATAGACCGCCTAAGTCAGCTTCACATCATCAGTCTCATTATTCACCTAGTTCTCAGTCAGCTCGTCAGGGGCAGCGACAAAAAGGTTATAGTTCTTCTCAGACCAGGGCTTCTCATTGTTCTTCTTGTGGGAAGAACCATTCTGGAAGGTGCATGAGGGAATCCACTGGATGCTATACTTGTGGGGAGCAGGGTCACTTTTCTTTTGCATGTCCGAGAGCTGCAGGTACAGGTCATCCAGCAGCCCAGCAGCAGGGTGATATTGCAGTCGTACCTATGGTTGCGGTTCCAGCTAGATCAGTACCACATGAAGGTCATGGGGCAGCTAGGAAGGGTGCACAAATAGTGGGTGGAGAACCCTGTTTCTTTGCTTTAGCCAGACAAGATACTGATGCATGTGATGCAGTGGTCACAGGTATTCTCACAGTTTATTCTCATTCGGCATTTACCTTGATGGATCCTGGATTCAATTATTCTTATGTGTCCCCTTTCTATGCTATATGTTTGGAGCGATGCCTTGACTACTTAGACGAGACATTTTTAGTATCTACCCAGTGATGGAGTCGATAGTGGTAGATCGAGTGTATCGTGATTCTATAGTATCTATTCAGAGTAGAGAAACCTTGGTGGATCTTATCGAGCTTCAAATGGTGTGATTTTGATGTTATCATGGGTATGGATTGGTTAGCATCTGTTATGCTACACTTGATTGTCGGAACAAGCTTTTTACATTTGATATACCTGGGAAGCCAAGTTTCGAATGGAAGGGTACCACAACTGCTCTAGAAAAACGGATCATTTCTTATTTCAAGGCTCACAAATTGATTAGTCAGGGTTGTTTGGGATTCATAGCCACAGTTCGAGACACTAGAGTAGAAGCAATTACTATTGATAGTGTTCCTGTACTACGGGACTATCCAGACGTATTTCCTGAGGATTTGTCATGATTACCTCCCACTCGGGAGATTGAGTTTTTCATAGATACCTTGTCGAGTACTCAACCTATTTCTATCCCTCTGTATCGTATGGCACCAGCTGAGCTGAGAGAGTTGAAGGATCAGATTCAGGATTTGCTCGATAAGGGCTTCATCAGTCCTAGTGTGTCTCCTTGGGGTGTTCCTGTATTGTTTGTGAAGAAAAAATATGGTTTCATGCGGATGTGCTTTGACTACAGACAGTTGAACAAAGTCACCATCAAGAATAAGTATCTATCACCCCGTACTGATGATTTATTTGACCAGCTTCAGGGTGCAGTTTGTTTCTCTAAGATTGACCTAAGGTCTGGTTACCATCAGTTGAGGATCAAAAAGGAGGACATCTCCAAGACAACATTTCACACTCGTTATGGCCATTATGAGTTTTTGGTCATGTCTTTTGGCCTTACTAACGCTTCGGCAACATTTATAGATCTTATGAATCGAGTGTTCAAGCCATTTCTTAATACATTTTTTATAGTGTTCATTGATGATATATTGATCTACTAAGGTAGCCAGTTAGAGCATGAGGATCATTTAAGAGAAGTGTTGGAGAAGTTGCAGGAACATAAGCTTTATGCCAAATTCTCAAAGTGTGAGTTTTGGTTGGCCACTGTGGCATTTTTGGGTCACGTGATTTCTAAGGATGGCATTCTAGTCAATCCAAAGAAGATTGATGCAGTGCAGCACTGGCCTAGACCTAGTACTCCTACTGAGATCAGGAGTTTTCTAGGCTTGGCAAGTTATTACAGACGCTTTGTGGCAGGATTTTCAGTCATAGCTGCACCATTGACCAGATTGACGCAGAAAAATGTCCAATTCAAGTGGACGGAGGAGTGTGAGTTGAGCTTTTTGAGGTTGAAAATAGCTTTGACTACGGCTCCGATTTTGGCTTTGCCTACCGGTGAGGGGGGCTATTCAGTGTATTATGATACCTCGAGAGTGGGCTTAGGTTGTGTTTTGATGCAAGGAGGAAAGGTGATTGCATACGCCTCCAGGCAGCTTAAGAACCAAAAGAAGAACTATTTGACTCATGATTTAGAGTTAGCAGCAGTGGTCTTTGCTTTGATGTTATGTCGACATTATTTGTATGGTGAGCCATGTGAGATATTCACAGATCACAAGAGCTTACAATACATCTTCAAGCAGAAGGATCTAAATTTGAGGCAACAGAGATGGCTCGAGTTACTTAAAGATTATGATATGACTATCTTGTACCACCCAGGAAAAACTAATATGGTGGCAGATGCCTTGAGTAGGAAGTCGATGGGCAGTTTTGCTTCTATTTCAGCCTTTATCCGACCTTTGGCCAAATATATTCAGTGGATGGCCAACAATGGTGTTAGACTTGATGCCACACCATGTGGGGGTTTACTTGCATGTGTGGTGGCACAATCTTCTTTGATTGAACGTATCAAAGCTCACCAATTTGAGGATCATCGATTTCTCAAGCTTAAGGAGCAGGTGGAGCAGGGACAAACTAAAAGAGCAACTATTGACTCTGACGGAGTGCTATGGCATGATGGCAAACTATGTGTACCAGATGTGGGAGACTTAAGGCTGACTATTATGGAGGAAGCTCACAGTTCTCGTTACTCCATACATCCAGGGCTACAAAGATGTATCAAGACTTGAAAAAGCATTTTTGGTGGATGAGGATGAAGAGAAACATCTCCGACCATGTGGCTCGTTGCTTGAATTATCAACAAGTGAAGTATGAACATCAAAAACTGGGAGGGTTAGCTCAAAATCTGGTCATTCCCGAGTGGAAGTGGGAGAGGATCATTATGGATTTTGTGGTAGGCTTGCCACGTACTTTGAGGAGGCATGATTCAGTTTGGGTGATTGTGGATAGACTTACCAAATTCACACATTTCATACCAGTCCAGACTACATTCACAGCGGATCAGTTAGCACGGACCTATATTCGTGAAGTAGTTTGATTACATGGGGTTCCCATTTCTATCATTTCTGACAGAGGGTCGCAGTTCACGACTCAGTTTTGGCAATCTTTTCAGAAGGCATTAGGCACTACAGTTGAGCTTAGTACAACATTCCATTCTCAGACCGATGGTCAATCGGAGCGGGTCATTCAGATCTTAGAGTACATGTTGAGAGCATGTATCATTGACTTTGGAGAGCATTGGGACGAACGTTTGCCTTTGGTAGAATTTGCCTACAATAACATCTACCAATCCAGTATCGAGATGGCTCCATATGAAGCCTTATATGGTAGGCGATGTCATTCCCCAGTTGGTTGGTTTGAACTAGGTGAGAGAAAGCTTTTGGGTCCAGAGATGGTTCAACAAGCTTTGGATAAGGCAAAGATAATCCAAGATCGGCTTAAGACAACTCAAAGTCAGCAAAAATCATATTCATACAAGAGGGTCCGTGACTTCGAGTTCATGGAGGGTGATATGGTACTTTTAAAAGTATCACCCATGAAGGGTGTTATGAGATTTGGCAGGAAGGGCAAGTTGAGCCTGAGGTATATCGGTCCTTTTGAGATCTTGAAGAGGATAGGAGCAGTGGCTTACAAATTGGCCTTACCACCATCTTTATCTGGAGTGCATTCAATTTTCTATATTTCCATGCTACGAAAATACTCTCGAGACCCAAGCCATATTGTTCAGGTTATTGACCATGAAATAGTTCAACTCCCTTAGAAATTGACATATGAGGACGCTCCAATAGCTATTTTGGACAGACAGGTTCACCAATTGAGATCCAAGAGCATTCCTTCTGTAAAAGTGTTGTGGAGGAATCATCCAAGCGAGGAGGCTACTTGGGAGGTGGAGCAGGACATTCAGGAGAGATACCCACAACTTTTTGAAAGTCTTGTCTAGGCTAAAGGAGCTTCAATACGTTGTGCATTAGTTACATGTATGCTCTCAGTGTGTTTTCACGAGGACTTTGAACCTATAAATATATTTTCATATTCGCGTGTGTATGTTGAATCATTCAAGTTAAATTGATGTTTATATTCTTTAGTTGTAACTATTGCATAATGGTACGGGGCCGCCCGGTGCTCTATTTGCATTGGAGTTTATATTCTTTAGCTGTAATTATTGCATAATAGTACAGGGCCGCCCGATGCCCCATTTGCATTTGGTGTTTATATTCTTTAGTTGTAATTATTGCATAATGGAATGGGGCCTCCCGGTGCCTCATTTACATTTGGTGTTTATATTCTTTAGTTGTAATTATTGCATAATGGTACGGGGCCGCCCGGCTCCCCATTTGCATGTGATTGATGGTATGGAGTCGCCTGGAACTCCCCAGTATATGTTGACTTATAAATTATGACTGTTGGTTGTTTTGTTAGTTGTTTTGAGACAGGTAGACAAATGGTAGTAGTCCTAGTTACAGGAGAGACTCTGCCAAAATTTTGGTAGATTTAAGAGCTTGTTAAGATAATTAAGACTTGGGATATTGGTCATGTTAAGGACCCAAGAGGGGACGTTTTTGAATGAGATTAAGAGATGATAATGTAATTTTAGAGTATGGAACGACGAGGTGAATGTAAAGACAGAGGTTGATACCCTTTTTGACCATGAGTATGGGTTATCCTATGTTCTAAGGTGAACGAGAGTTTAAGTGGGGTAGAATGTAACCCTTATACAAAGTAAAGATCAATGGGCTTAAATTACTACTATACTTACTATTTTGATTAAGAAAACAATTTGAATGATTAATAGTGGTGAAATGTGGGTTAGGCCCACATCTTTACATTTGGCCCACATGTAAATATCTAGCTAGGTTAAAAGAGAAAGAGGAGAGAGAAGGTATTTATTTTTGTTTTTGCTTGGGGAGGCAACCAACGTTAGGAAAATGAAGGTTGTTCTTCCAACTTTCACTTTTGGTTAGTTTTTCTTTTGGGTGGAAACTACTGTGAAGAAATTGATTCAATATAAGGTATGTAACCATACTCACTTTTATTTATCTAGTGTATTTAAGTGTAAGGAATTGATTTAAGTCATCATTATCATGTCTTGGAATGATTAGAATAATGAGTAAAATCACATGATTTAGAGTATGAGTGAGATATTAAGTGAGTTATAGGAGGATTGAGGTTAATAGCATCATATGAACTTGGTATTAGTGTGACTGCACTAGAAAATGCTTTGCTGCCACTTGTTTTTTCCCTCGGCAGTTTACTTTTAGTATGAAAATGTATATGTTAAATTCCTCTGTTAATTATTGAGGGCATGAACTGTTATATTATTAAATATTGGGTATAGATTGTGATATTAGGGTAGGTGTTCAGTTTTAAATTTACTAATGTAGATGTAGAATATTGACCTTTAGTCCTAAGCTCGAAATTTAGGAGAAAATGAGATTGACCTATGAATCAACTTCAAGATTTAAACTTGATTATAAACTTAGACTCGTTATTTATGTTATTGAATAGATTGAGGCTATTGAAGGTCAGTTGAGAAGGTTTTGGCATCTCAAGATAGGTTCGCTTACCGGTGATAAGGCAAGTGAGACTTAAACTCTTAAATTACTTGCTTTTCATAAAAGCATATAATTTATATTGTATGTATGCAATTGAACCATCTACTTTGTGTAAATGGGCAAGCATGACCTAACTTGGATAATTTTCAAGTATCTAAAGTGACGACCGTATGAGTCTTTTAGCGTAAATTCGCTTAAATAGATATTTGTCATAGGTGTAAAGTTTGACTCAGTATTGATTGGACATTTATTCTAATCTTTAGAGGGGCATACTCCGTTAGTCCCCATTGGGTTCGATCGGAGGTAGATTTCGGAATTACAAGTGACCCAGGTAAGATTGTGGGTAAATAATCCCCACTCGCGAAGATGAGGTAAGACATGGTCAAATATGTGTCATGTCCCGTGAGCATAGATCTCCATATAGAGTATTTCATGTATTCCTGGTTATACTTTATGGTTTAGAATTCAACTTCGGTATCTAGATATATCATCATTATACTTGCATGGTTTGTTGCATTTATACATTATCAAAGATTTTCAAGATTTTTCCCGAGAGGTAAATTAAGAAAGTGTCGATGATCTTGTTGGATCTTTTAGACTCACGCTTGTTGATGTTTGTATGTGTGCAGGTGCTGTCAGCGGTGACAAGTAGCCAATATCTTATTATTCCAGCTCTCTCTCCAGTCCAGTTCAGTCGAGGTGAGCCACCATTAGATCATGGCGGCCTCTTCTTCTTTAGTTGACTTAGTAGTATATCGAGTTGCGTCTCGTATGTTTCTATTCAGTCTAGTAGTTCCATGACTTATGCATATTATGGGGTTTATGGGCAAATATAGTATTGTATGATACTTCCGCACTTATCCTTATATTATGAGACTTTGAGTAAAATCCTCCTTTATCTTTTAATTATTCGCATGTTTAGCTTAGAGGGTCCGTCTTTTGGGTAGAAGCTCGTCAGGTGTCTGTCACAATCTAAGTGCCAAATTTGGGTCATGACACCCATGTAATTCAAAACTTCACAATATTTCATGTTTTCTCAAATACTAACTAATTTTATCTCACTTTAACTAAATAGTCCAAAAATTATACTACCAAAATTATGATCTTGAAATTTCATGTTTTTTCAAATACTAACTAATTTTATCTAACCTTAACTAAACTAGTCCAAAAATTATACTAATAAAATTATGATCTCAAAATAACTTAATCACTCAAATACTAAGTAATTTTATCTCACCTTAAGTAAATTTGATTTTGTTAATACAAAAAATTAACAACTCCTTTTTAAGTAATCAAAATTAGGGCAAAAATTTTAAACTAACAATCTATCAAATGCTAACAGAATATCGAATTAATCTATCAAATATTAACTAATTATCAAATTAACAACTAATAATCAAACTTTGTAAATGATAACTACAAAAGTAAATAACAATGATTGGTAAAAAATTTAAAGAAAAAATACATCAACTTTGATCTTGTGTAGGTGATTTTTTTAGAATTTCAAGCCTCCAATCTTCTTTTTCATCACGAATATACCTTCTAACGTATTCTTAATGGAGTTTTTTGATAAAAAATCAAATGAAACCATAGTTTTTTTGTTCTTTTGGATGAAGAGAATTAAAAATTGGGGAATGGAGTGGGGGGGACCGACTAGTTCTGTTTTGGGAAAGATGACGATTTTATTGAGGATATAATACACTAATTTAGTGCGTTATATCTCAAAATTCACTTAACATCGATTAAAGCATTTGTCGTTTGAAACTGTTGACATAGGGCACTAATTTAGTGCACTATTGACTATTCACAATTTGATTACTTTTTTAAAATATCTCATACATCCGTCACTTGTGAAATTTTTACACCCATTTAGATTTCGAACTCAGTATTATTCAAGATTATATAAGATTTAACTTTTTATCTTACAATCTATATGAGATTTTAACAATTTGCATGTCCAGAACTGAATATATGAAGCTAGCCAATATATTCATCTTTATATGTTCAGTATATTAAAAATAGTTATTTTATTTTATTTTTTAATTTAAAAAATCAAAAAATAGTTTATTAATTTACATTTATTTTACCTTTATTATTAATACTATTCATTTTTTAATTTTTAAATGACTTATAATTAATAAAAATGATATAATAAAATTATCCT
This sequence comes from Jaltomata sinuosa, assembly GCA_003996215.1. Taxonomy (NCBI): domain Eukaryota; kingdom Viridiplantae; phylum Streptophyta; class Magnoliopsida; order Solanales; family Solanaceae; genus Jaltomata; species Jaltomata sinuosa. The sequence goes on along the minus strand of QJPP01001016.1, from coordinate 407,429 downwards.
TTCATTTATTAGTTTTTCTTGAGGAGTGTGCCAAGTTTAGGATGAACAAGTTAAATCAAGAATTTGAGCAGATTTTTTTGTTGTTGATTACCCCTTTTCGAGATAAATGTTAAGTACTTCTTTTGTTCATTTTGAATTTTGCACATCGCTTAATAAATAATGATTGATATAAGTATTTTATTATTTTATATAGTATTTATATTAATTGATGTTTAGTATTAGATCTTGAAATATGATTTAGAAATAACTAAATGTTAAAGGTAAAATATGAAGAAAAATAAAATGATATATTAAAAATAAATTAAAATTAAAATTTATTTTTGAAACAATGAAAACGGAGGAAGTAAATGATAATCTTAATAGAAGATCCGATCATACCAGTTCTAAGTAAATGATAATCTTAATCTATTTTTAAACTCAAAGTTTAGTCGCTTTTTATTACTGCTAAGTGCTTCCTTTAATTCATATTAAAGTAAATTGTTCAGACTTTTTTTATAATTCAAATTAAATGAAATTTTTAAAATTTAAGAGAATTATTTTCATGTTTATCCCTTTTTTTAATAAGGTTCTTTTTTACATTTTCTAGAAAAATAATTTAAAAATAATAATAATAGAAAATAGTCTTTAATTATATTCTTAAATATTTTCCTTAAATAATGTGATATGCATAGAAACATTTGGCAAGTATGACACACGTACCAAAAAAAGCAAAATCTGAAAATTGAAAAAGCACTGAGCATTGGAATCACATGACAACCTAGGGAATGTGCATGCATTGAAATTGAAATGTTTGGAGTGTTATTTTATACTCCCTCCGTTTCAATTTATATGAGTTAATTTAACTCGACACGAAATTTAAGAAAGAAAGAAAGACTTCTAAATTTTGTGATCTAAAATAAATCATAGATATTTCTGTGATTGTAAATCATTTTATTAAGGGTAAAATAGACATTTTAAAGTTAAACTGTTATTAAATATAAAAATGTGTCATTCTTTTTGTGACTGACTTAGAAAAAAAGGTAAAAATACCTCTTTATTTTAATTTATTGATTAAGTTTATTCCTAATTATATTACTCCTTCTTTCATTTTTAGTTATCACATTTTGATTTGACACGCTCACTAAGAAAATAATAATTGACAAGTCTATTTTATCTCACTATCTCGATTAATTATTATTTAGTATTAAGTCAAAAAGTCATTTGAGGAATAAGTAATAAATGCTAAGGGTCATTTGAACATTTTTTTTTTGTCTTTTCTTGATATGTCAAAAGTAACAAGTAAAAATAAAAATTCATTTAAGAAATAAGTGATAAGTAAAAATAAACGGAGAGAGTATGAGGCAAAATATACTTTTACTTTATCAAAATTAATAAAAATATCCCTATTTTTAATACCTTTCACCGTGAAAATTTAAAATTTCATACTGCGTAATATTTGGATGAGGTGGATACCACGTGGCATTACCACTTCACCACCAAATTTTTATTCTTTTTCCTTTTCTTCTTTTTCTTTTTTCTATTCTCTTTATCTATTTATAAGACCTCTAATTCAAAAATAAATTTAACTTCAATTCTCTTTATTCCTCTGCTAAAATCTAAAAAAAGGGATTTTAATAGTGATTTTTGGGTATATGCACTTCTACTAATAGTGTTTGAAAAGACGAATCATGCTTTCTGGGATTTTAATGGTGATTTTTGGGTATATATTTTCATCAAACATTATATAATTCTCTTGTTTAATTAGTTCTAAAATAAGACTATTGTTTAACTCTCTTCAAATTATTCTTGTGGATCGAATGTATGTCACGACCTAACTATCGCGTCGTGTGGGCACCTACTCTAATCCACCTAGATAGGAGAACCATCACCTCCCGAATCAACAGGAAATGCGAAAAAAAGGAAGATAAATCATGAAATAGCATCCTTTTTAATACACGGAACTTTCTTTACAATAATTTCAAGAATAAAAGACTTATAGAACTTGCGAAAAATCATTTACGATATGAGACAACCCTCCTTAGAACCTAGTCTAAGCCGGTATAAGAGCTACTACAAGATGATACATAACTGAAGAGGACACAACTCCCACCATAGGAAGGAAGTAGGAGCCGCTGGAAGATCACCATCGTCCTGAACCTGTGAAACTTCACCAACCCTGTAACCAGACTATACCCGAAAAAAGTATAGCAAGAGTAGAATCAGTACTAACACACATACTGGTAGGCATCATCAGTTGATCCGAATTCACTCCTACCATCATATAGATATCAAGATAAAATACATCAGTTAAATACTTCGACCCCTTCCTCAATCACCTACATAAATCCCCCCGCCCCCTCTCGGAACCATCCTTCCTAACCTTTCGCTGTCAACTCCACCACCCTAGTCTTATCCCTGACATCTAGGACTTCCCAAGTCTCACTTACCACTAGGCTTCCCAAGTCTCACTAATCCTTACCAATATTCGTGCCAATGCCTGGACTACCCTTCCCTTACCCAAGTCAATTGCCTTGACTAGACATTCAGACTTAACCCGGCTAACTGCCCAACCCAAACCACTTATACCGTAGTATCACTTGCCAGGGTCCGGATTCTTCACGGACCTCTAGGACAACTTTCCAACCTGTTTATAACAACCCGCAACTACAACCCAGACTCTCAATCTTCCTCCCAATTTTCCAATCATACGAAATCCACCAAGCCATCATTGACACATTACATGACAATCATAGAGTTACGTCTAAATCTCCTTTTTATCACCTAACTCGGACAATCCAAGGATCCCCTAAATACACCTAAGCGTTCAATAGGCTATCCCGGTCTACACCAAAACCAAACTCACAGACCAATAATAATAACCCGACCTCTCAAGGACCATAAGCAATATTACAATTCATAAACACATTCCGATCCACTCATGGAACCAAATTAAAATGCAGCAATGCAATAAAGTAAACTCGTACCAGGCGTGGTACCTGAGCCAACCAGTTAGTATCCCGTACCAAGCGTGGTACCCGAGCCAATCGTTTGTTATCCCATACCAGGCGTGGTACCCGAGCCAACCGAATATCACACAAAATCCACAGTCACAAACAATGAACAATCAAACTTGTAAACTAACAACCAATAACACCTAGTTCATTTCACAAGACTGATAAAAAGACCCTTAGACATTCCTAAATCATTCTCTAAACATGTAACTCATATAATACTTAGACAAAAGTACACAAACATACAATGCATATTGGAATAAATAACTATCACCTACCCTATTTGGGGTACACAATGAACCATTAAATCTCATTCGAAGACTAACCCCGAATCACCTCTTTAAATATGCCATTAGATACCTTTATTCCTGACCCTCCTCCTATAACCGAGATACAACATGGGGAAAGCCTCCCTTAACCTTGGAAACACAGCCATTACAATATTCTAATTATACCAATTCATTTTCTGGAATTTTCGTTCTTTGCACATAAGTTAATTACTAACCCCTTCCGGTTCTCTAAACCTTCCCGATATTCTAGTCCTTGTATTTCACTAGCAAAACCATATCAAAATAAGTATGCACCCAGAATATCACAAATCTACTATTTCTAGTTCAACCGAACAACCCAACAATCTTCCTCCAGACTCCGTGCCCGAAGGCCTAAATATGGATTCTCCCCTTCATTCTACACAATAAATAGAAAATGAAAGCGGTCAATCTACTATGGGAAGAAAACCTAGCCTACCTGGATGCCGAGCAGCTGTTCCATCCCATTTTTTGGCTCTGTGAAGGCGTTCTGTGATGATTCTGCAGGCCCGAATCCGTAGTTTTGCGTCCCTTCAGCTGGAATCCCTCCTCCCCATAGCTCCCAAGCTTTGGAGCAGCATACAAGGTTTTTTTGGAGAAACCCTCGTATGATTTCTAATTGAGGAGGAGAGCTTTTATCAAAAACCCGTTCTGAGGTTATTGCCTCCCGTCCTTCCGCTATAGCAGTTGCCCTTCCGCTATGGAAGAATCTCTATAGCGGAATAATTACCGCTATAGCAGAGTGACGTCAGCCCAGACAATTTCCAAAAATCTAAAATTTTCTGTCATGTTACCCCACTTAGCACAAACGTAATTTTAATTAATTCCCGAAATTTTGGACTTTTTGATTCCTATAATAATGATGGATACCTTCGTTGCAACATATACCAATTTATCCATCGTTCATCTCCGAATGATCCCGAACATAAGAAGACGAAGAGAACTAGCTCGGGACCCTTACTGTCCCAAGTGACCGCGTAATTACAAGCCTACGCAAATATCAAACTTCCTCCTAATTAGTCGCACCAACTACAAGTAAAATATTATTATCCCGATCTGATGAGGAATTTTCGAACTACCCAAGGAATATTTCACGTGACCTTCTCCGAGCACCCAAGAAATCCGAGGCCTCGCCTCGTGTCGGAGTGAAGGAATTTGAAAAGGTCTGGGAGAACTTTTCCTTTCCCAAAATTGACTGTCATGCGCTATAGCGGATATTATACCGCTATGACAGTTCCTCTATAGCGGAGTACCAATCGCTATAGCGGTTGGTAATCATATTGAAATAGGGGAGAAACGGGTTTCACCCTGTAACATCCCGTATTCCGCATATACTAGTCCTATTCATATATCACTTGATATAGCCTTGTCATATAGGTGAGGGACCGAGTTTATTATATGAGCAGTGATAGTTTAATGTGTATTGGGAGGTGCTGTAATGCCCCATTCAGTTCAGCACGTAAACGGCCAAGTTAACCTCGACAAAAGTATTTAAACTCGAGATGGTAAGATTGTATTTGAGTAAATATTTAGGGTGAAGTGTTAAGTTAAAGCAAAAGGGATTAGAAATTAGAAAATAGAATAAAATAAGAGAGCTGCTTGCTTGACTTAACTAAGCTAGTAGGTGACAAGTAGGTGCATCACCTACTTTGACTTATTGACCAGCCTAAAGAACTAGGTAGGTGCATCACCTACTAAGACTATTTTGACTAGCTTAGAGGGCCAAGTACACCCATCACCCACTTGAATAAATTCTGGCCCAAAGAAGTGAAAGAAAGGGAATGAATTGGCAGCCAAGGCCCAATAAGGTTAAGTCCAACAAAGCCCATGTAAAATGGCCAAGTAGGTGTATCACCTTCTTGACATTTTGTGGCTCAAAATGAGCAAGGAAAGTCGGCCAAAGCAGCCCCCCTTTAAAGGGGTTAAGACCAGCTCATTTCACTCATTTTAACTTGAAAAAAATAGATTTTAGAAGTTCTTTCTTTCTCTCTCTCTTAGCTTCACATAGCAGCCATAAAATACCATTAGGGTTCTTAAGTATTCTCCCTCTTTTCAAGCTAAGTTGAAGGGGAGTTCAAGCTCTTGAAGAAGTACAAGTTAGAAGGACAGATTTTCAGAATTTAAGGTAAAGTTACTGCCCATTTTTACCCCTTTTTATATGCAAGTTTGATGGAGAATTCTGTATGTGTTTGTGTCAAGAACCATGGGGTAGTGATTGGAATCCTTGAGTTAAAATACTTTCTTATTATGTTTAAGGATGTTTGGGATTGTTTTAGGAGCGGTTTTATGTGTATATATTTAGGACAGCTTGGTTGAACTTGTAAAAGGGTGTGCGAAATTGTATTGAAGTATGGAAGGAGGGTGTGGTAATACACCACTTAATTGGGTGTTATGTTAACTTGCTGCCTGCACACCTTTGTATGTTATTTGGTATATGTTGTGAAGTCGGAAGAGTTTCAAGGGACCTTATGAGAAGGTCGTACAGTATGTAGATATGTTTAGAAGCGAAGAGGTGAAAGGAACACTCCTGATTTGATCAATTACGAGCTTACTGCCTAGTTACTGATTTAGTGGGATCAAGTAGCCCAAATTAGTTAACTAGCTACTAATACTAGTTTTGCCACGTATTTCATTGTAGATAAATAATCTGAAAGAGGGAAGCTTAATTCGTTGTAATATCCGAGTTACACAACAAGGTGTGTAAGGTTTCTCAGTTTCATATTCCTTGGCATGAACTCTTATATTTGTGTTGTTACCAACGAAGTGAGTTTCCTAGTAAAGGTACTTTCAACAGCAAGCTTTGTGAGTTATTCTCTAAGGCAAATGAGGTTCATTGTATCATATAAGCTCCTAAACAGTACGTTGATGTTACGTTTGTTCCTTATATCATTGTTACTGCCTTAAGTGCATGTCCACATGTCTTCTACTACTGGTCCATAGTTTTGAGCTCAATAAAGGTTACAACCACCAAAGTAACAATCTCAAAGATTAAAGAAACTAAATGAAGTAATCTGTAAATGTGTGGGTGGTAGCCCAGGGGTGAAAGCCTAGCATGGGTCGATCCCTATTTGTGTACTTATGGGTGGAAGCCTAGGGGCGAAAGCCTAGCATGGGTCGATCCCAATTGGTATATTTATGAGGGCAGCATCCCAGGGGTTAAATTGCCTAGCATGGGACTCCTCTTCTACCACTGATCAGTTGGTCACGTGTATTACATGCCTTACAATGATCATAAAGCAAAGAAGAGTAACCAAAGAACGTAATATACATGATTTCGCAAGTGTAAGCGAATGTGATCTTCTGTTCTTATTTACCTGTTTATGCACTGATACCTTATTCTATTTGAGCTCTTGTTTACATATGGTTTACTTTATGCCTTACATATTCAGTACATTCTCTCGTACTGACGTCCCTCATGGGGACGCTGCATTTCATGCCGCAGGCACATGTACTCTTGCTAGTAGACCTCCCCAGTAGGAGCACAGGATACTCGGCTGCTGTTGGTGAGCTCCAGGTTGATTCGGGGCTTTACCGAGTCTTTGGTATATATTTTGGGTATTGTATAGTTAAGGGTAAGGCGGGGCCTTGTCCCGACCTAAACTAAGTTTGTCTATCTTGTAGAGGCTTTGTAGACCAATGTTAAAGTAAAACTTAGTTATGTCTTTGCTCTTAACAGTTGTGGCCTCAATGGCCAGATCGTGTACATAAGTTTTGGGCCTATCTATGTTGGTCTTGTTATTCAGGCAGCTTATCTATAGTCAAAGCTTCTTAATTGTCATAGTTATATGCATGATGAATCACAGGTTATAAGCCGGTTCTCTCGGGCCTTTAGGGCATCGAGTGCCTGTCCGTCTAAATGTAATTTGAGGCGTGACACACCCCATTCTCCCCATATTATCTTCCAAAAATACTACATTCTCTCCCGATCACCCCGCTCCCGACGTCGAAATTCTCATGTAAGAAACATTTTTACTTACTCCTTTACTTCTTTTCATGAATTTAGGAATGATTATGGTAGAAAATAAGGATTTGGGGTATGCATTATAGTGGGTTTTAACATTAAACTTCAGGTTGGATTTTTGTTGGATTCTTGAAGCATGAGTGCTTCCCTTATGTTCACAATGCCTCCAAGGCGCTCTGGGCATAAGAATTATGTAACTTTTGGCCAAAAAAGGGCCAAGAATAGTGGGGGAAGTGAAAGGTTGTTCTTGCGCAAAATCGTGATCTAGACGAAATTTAGGAGTTATAATGCCCAAAATTTTATAGAAAAGTGATGGGGAACTTTGGCTGTGTAGATCTGAACTTGAAATGTCAAAAATGAAATGTTGGGTCTAGGGACGCCATTGTTTCACCCCTTGAAGCTTTTGGGATGATGAATATCGCTGTAGCGGTTGGGCTCCGCTATTATGGTCCCGCTAAGGTAGATATTTTTCCGCTATAGCGGTTTCTCTATGGAAGACGATCGTCCTCTATAGCGGAAGGTCACGAACCAGTAGCTTCTCAAGTTGACACTTAGAAAAAATTTCCTCTTTTTCTTAATCCCTCATGCTTTATCGAGTTCTAATCTCGTTCTCTTGCTACATTGCAGGATATTACTTCCAATGGCTGAAGGATAATTAGATGTGTACCCTTATGAGCGTTTTCCTGATGAAGCTAGCCGAGAGAGGTTCATGGATTACCGGAGACTGGGCTTTTGCTTTGAGAGGGGGTTCAAGCTGACATGTGTGGACGGAAAGGCAGTCGCCTTCCATCGCGGAGTTTGAGAGCTCAATTGGGAGTCCTTGTTAGTGGCTCCCCCTCCCACACAGACAGGTTGGGTACGGGAATCTATGCTATCCTTCCTACCGTCTATTGGGATGAACCCAACCTAACTATCCAGATCCGAGGGGTAGATGTTTCGGTGGACGCTCAGACTGGCAATGAGGTGCTAGGAGTGCCTCACGTCTCCAATGCTTCATACGAGGCCAAGGCTAGGCTTTGGGATATGACATGGTTGAGAGATACCTTGGTGGATGAAAAGTTCAGAGATCAGGTCTACTGGCCCAGTCCCGAGGGCATCACTAGTGTCTACTTCTCCCCTGATGCTAGGAGATGGTTAAACTTGGTGTTCTGGAGAATCCGCCCGTCGGGAAATAAGACCGACGTGACTAATGCTCGGGCTGTGGTGATTGATTGTGCCATGTAGGGCATTATCATGAATGTGGGGGAATAGATTGTCTCCGAATGGAGAGACTTCTACCGGGGCCACAGAAAAGGCCATTTTCTTCTGGGCTTAGTATCCGAGTTGTGCAGGCGGGTTGGAGTGCCTGAGGACCACACTGACTTGGAAGTAGCTATGGATGATCCTTTCGACCCTAACCGGGTGAAGGAGGTCTCTTATAAGAAGAAGAGAAAAGTGGGTGAAGAAGGAAGCAGTCAACCGATCGAGGATGCCAACAACGATGATGATGATGACACTCCTGCCTCTTTCCAACCATAGCCCCCGATCCCTAGCACCCAGCTAGTGAAGACCTTGGCCACGGTCCAAAGGTTCATGGAGGGCACCGCAGCTGGAGGTACCACCCCGCCCCCTTCTGCATAGGTATTTGCAGTACTCCGCAGGGAGTTAGAGGAGGAGAAGAAAAAGAGACACTCCCGGGATCGGATGCTTGCCCGGATATGAAAGACCGTCAAGGTCATGTTCTCTCGCGTTACCCCGAGACAAGAGCTTCCTACTCTAGAGCCCGAGGACATGCAGGAGTTCCTCTTTCTGAGCGATGATGAGGCTAAGGACCTCTCCTCCCCCTTTACCTTCAGACATTTACAACTTTTTGGGTTTTGCACCCGTTTGGGGCTAATTAAGACAATATTCCCTTTCCCCTTTTCCCTTCGTTATGAAGCACGTGGATGCTAGTTTCAGACATTATTTCTCTTTTATGCTATACTAGATTAGTTCTATTGCTAATTTCTTTGTTTTTCCTTGTAATTCATAGCTTAACTATTGCATTTTTGAGCCCCGAGAATGAATGAAAATCAGGGGAAAACAGGGCAGGGGTTCTGCCCCGCATCCCTCCGCTATGGCGATTATCACTCCGCTACAGCGAAACTGCTATAGCAGAAAAACTACCGCTATAGAAGGATCGCTGTAGCGGTGTCGTTCGATATAGCGGTCCGGACGTTAACAACCTAAAATTGGACTTTTCAGCAAAGTGTGCTCGTTTCCCTTCCTGGTTATCATTGTTTAACCCCGTTTATTCTGCCATGGTCTTGAACAACCCTCAAGACCATTCTGGGCAATGCACAGACTAAAACTTAGCATAAAATTCTCACAAATCATGAATGAATTACACAAGCAAATTGTTCTCAACAATACATCCCTGCTATCAAACATGGATAACCCCCTTGTTCCCATTGTTCCCAACCAAGTCTCGACTGTCCTCAAATCGGAGTTTGCCCACAGTCGTAATTCATTTCCCCTCACCATCTTGACCAATGATGAGCCCTTTTTTTTCAAAAAATTATATGAAATTCTAACTCCACACACACACAACACTTATTCACACTTAATCATACCAAGAATCAATTATAATTACCTTCAGACTCACAATTTCATAACAAGGTAACCAATTATATACGAATCAAATAAGTCATGCCATCATTGTAATACACAAACAACTCAGTTTCAGGTTACAAAAAAAATCACACCACATCAATTACTCTATATCCGTCCCATGGAAGACCCTTAGCCGATCACCCATGCCTCACCACAGCCTCTCAGGCCAGATACCAATTGGAACCTTTTCGGTTCCAATTCTTCTTGCTTGCCCATCATATTCGGAGTCCAACGACATCCTTCACCTTATTGAGATACCAATTGGAATCGAGAGATACCAATTGGACTCAACTCATACAAGCAAGTAACCGAACGATATGAAAAGGAATAAAAGAAGAGAGATGATTCCTAGAATGCTTCATAGCTTCCCTAGGATTAGATGTGGACATCAACACACCAATCCTCAGAACTCTATTCAATATTTTGCTCTTGTACTGGGAGACCGGTAACCTGGGCTCTAATATCATTTCTCACGACCCAACTACCTGGCCATGCGGATACCTACTCTAATCCACCTAGATAGGAGAACCCTCACCCCCCGAACCAATAGGATATGCGGAAAAAAAGAAAGATAAATCATGAAATAGCACTCTTTTTAATACATGGAACTTTCTTTACAATAATTTCAAGAATAAAACACTTATAGAACTTGCGGAAAATCATTTACGATATGAGACAGGCCTCCCTAGAACCTAGTCTAAGCCGGTATAAGAGCTACTACAAGATGATACATAACTGAAGAGGACACGACTCCCACCATGGAAAGAAAGTAGGAGATGCTGAAAGATCACCACCGTCCTGAACCTGTGAAACTTCACAAACCCTGCAACCAGAATATACTCCAAAAAGGTATATCAAGAGTACAATCAGTACAAACACACTCGAATTCACTCCTGCCATCATATAGAAATCAAGATAAAATACATCAGTTAAATACTTCAACCCCTTCCTCAATCACCTTCATAATTCCCCCTCCCCCCCTTCGGAACCAACCTTCCTAACCTTTCGCTGCCAAATCCACCATCCTAGTCTTATCCCTGACATCTAGGACTTCCCAAGTCTCACTTACCACTAGGATTCCCAAGTCTCACTAACCCTTACCAATATTCGTGCCCATGCCTGGACTACCCTTTCCTTACCTAAGTCAATTGCCTTGACTAGACATTCAGACTTAACTCGGCTAACTGCCCAACCCAAACCACTTATACCCGTAGTATCACTTGCCAGGGTCCGGACTCTTCGCGGACCTCTAGGATAACTTTCCAACCTCTTTATGAAAACCCGCAACTACAACCCAGACTCTCAGTCTTCCTCCCAATTTTCCAATCATACGAAATCCACCTAGTCATCTTTGACATATTACATGACAACCATAGAGTTACGTCAAAATCCCTTTTTTATCACCTAACCCAGACCCTCCAAGGATCCCCTACCTACACCTAAGCGTTCAACAGGCTACCCCGATCTACACCAAGACCAATCTCACAGACCAATAATAATAACTCGGCCTCTCAACAACCATAAGCAATATCACAATTCATAAACACAGCCCGGTCCACTCATGAAACCAAATCAAAATACAACAATGCAATAAAGTAAACTCGTACCAGGTGTGGTACCCGAGCCAACCAGTTAGTATCCCATACCAGGTGTGGTACCCGAGCCAACCGTTTGTTATCCCATACCAGGCGTGGTACCCGAGCCAACCGAATGTCACACAAAATCCACAGTCACAAACAATGAACAATCAAACTTGTAAATTAACAAGCAATAACACTTAGTTCATTTCACAAGACTAATAAAAGGACCCTTAGACATTCCTAAATCATTCTGTAAGCATGTAACTCATACAACACTTAGACAAAATTACACAAACATACTATGCATACAAGAATCAATAACCATCATCTACCCTATTCCGGGTACAAAATGAACCGTTAAATCCCGTTCAAAGACAAGCCCCGAATCACCCCTTTAAACATGCCATTAGATACATTTATTCCTGACCCTCCTCCTAGGACCAAGATACAACATGGGGAAAGCCTCCCCTAGCCTTGGAAACACAGCCACTACGATATTCTAATTATACCAATTCATTTTCCAAAACTTCCGTTCTTTGCACATAAGTTAATTACTAACCCCTTCCGGTTACCCGAACCTTCCCGACATTCTAGTCCCTGTATTTCACTAGCAAAACTATACCAAAATAAGTACGCACCCAGAATATCACAAATCTACTATTTCCAGTTCAACCAAACAACCCAACAATCTTCCTCCAGACTCCGTGCCCGAAGCCCTGAACATGGATTGTCTCCTTCATTCTACACAATAAATAGGAAATGAAAGCGGTCAATCTACTCTGGGAAGAAAACATAGCCTACCTGGATGCCGAGCAGTTGTTCCTTGCCTTTTCTGGCTCCGTAAAGGCATCCCCTAACGATTCTGCAGACTCGAATCCATAGTTTCACGTCCCTTCAGCCGGAATCCCTCCTCCCCATAGCTCCCAAGCCTTGGAGCAGCATAGGAGGGCTTTTGGAGAAACCCTCGTATATTTTCTAACTGAGGAAGGGATTTCTTTTATCAAAAACCTGTTCTGAGGCTATTTCCACCCGTCCTTCCACTATAGCGGTTGCCTTTCTGCTATAGCGGTTGCCCTTCCGCTATGGCGAAACTGCTATAGCAGAATAATTACCATTATAGCGGAGTGACGTCAACCCGAACAATTTCCAAAAATCTAAAATTTTCTGTCATGTCACCCTACTTAGCACAAACGTAATTTTAATTAATTCCCAAAATTTTTGACTTCGTGATTCCTAAAATAACGACAGATCCGGTCGTTACAATTTAGAATTTCAAATAAAAGAAATATAACATGTACTAGACACAAGATTTTGTGTCAGCACGAGTCCAATATATGTTATATAGATAAAATTTGAAAAGTCACAAAATTTATTATACATTTTTTTAATTATTGTGATTTAGAATACTTTTTATGTCATTTTTAAATAATATATGTTATTCCCTTTCTTTCAATTTACATGGTACAAATGAAATTTGAATAGTGAACCCAATTTCTTATATGGTTTTTAAATATTTTCAGTTATTAATTATTGTGTTATTCTCTCGATCTCAATTTATGTGGCATTAATATAATTTTGAGAGTCAACAAAAATTTTATATTGTGATTTATAATATCTTTTACGTAATTATCGAATACATAACAGAATATATATTTTAAATAGCAAAATATTTTAATCAAATATATAACAGATTAAAATGAAAGTAAGAAAAATAAATTAAAATGGAGAAAATATTAAATTTTTCAAAGTGGGACCCTGCAAGCACACGGCTCAAGCAGATATGTTGTTCAAGAGCCGCCTGCTTGAGCTGTGTGCTAAAGCCCCTTATACAGAACCCGTACCAGCATGGGTCCAATATATGATACATAGATAGAATTTGAAAAGTCACTAAATTTATTATACATTTTTATAGTTATTGTGATTTATAATACTTTTTATGTCATTTTCAAATAATATATGTTAGTCTCTTTGTTCCAATTTACGTGGCACAAATGAAATTTGAACAGTGAACCAAATTTCTTATATGGTTTATTAATTATAGTGTTATTCTTTCGGTCCATATTTATGTGGCACTAATAATATCTTTTACGTAATTGTCAAATACATAATAGAATATTTTAATCAAATATATAATAGATTAAAATAAAAAGTAAGACAAATAAATTAAAAAAATAAAAATATTAAATTTTTTGAAGTGTAGCCCTACAAGCACACAACTCAAGTAAACATGTCGTTCAAAAGTTGTCTGCTTGACCTGTGCGCTCAAGCCTCTTATATATATGTATAATGTTGCAAAATCCTTGGCATAGGTAAAAGATATATTTATATGTTATTATAGTAGAAGAGCATATACCCAAAAATAATAGTGGTTGAATTACCCAAAACTCCATTAAAATCCCTTCTTTTTAGATTTAAAGAGAAAAATAAAGAGAATGAAGTTGAATTTATTTTTGAAATAAGAGGTTTTATAAATGAATAAAGAGAATAGAAAAAGAAAAAGAAAAAAAGGAAAAGAATAAAAATATGGCAGTGAGATGGCATGTCACGTGGCGTCCACCTTATCCAAATGTTAAGTCATATGAAATTTTAAATGAAAAAATTACACTGTATGAATATTAAGATAAAATTATTACACTTATTACAACAAATGACCCACTTTCTCGCTTCATTCTTATTGTTTTTGGAGACGAATTGAACTCTTGGCATCATTATCTTCGTCATGAAAAGTTTTTCGTAAAACAGTAAATTAAGGTCATGTGAGTGGATAATTCTAGTGGATTGCAAAATCATCATCTCTTTATATCAAAAGAGTTATCAGATGTGGAATATAATGCTCCTAGTTCAATTTATCACCGATCTATCTTATGTTTGCAAGTTTGAATATTTTAAAAAATTTATATATATAAAAAGTGTATAATTATTGAAATGTTTATAATTATGTATAAGATGTATAACAATATTAAAATGTGTATAAATATTTTTTAACACTATTATGTTTATTTATACAAGTTTATACATTTATGTACAACAAGTGTATAATATTATATAAAGTTGTATAAAATTATATAACATTGTATAAATCTATATAATATTGTATATTGTATAAAAATAGATTGTGCGGGTGTAATTATTTTTTATAGGCTATGTAAATGTAGTTATTTTTTTAAAATATATATTTTTAAGAATATCCTATTTTAAATTGTCATGGTGAAAAGATGTTGAAAGTAGGGTATTTTTGTTAACTTTGATAACAACAAGAGTATATTTAGCTCTATAGTATAAATACAGGCAAACATAGCCAATAAACTAAATTAGAGGGGTATTTTTATCCTTTTCCCCTATTTTTTGGCATTACACAATATCACACATTAAAAAAGGTAAAGGAAAAACTTATAAAAGAAGTATGATACAGGATAATATTACTATAAAAATATTAAAAAAAAATACGAATAAAGGCCTAAATTACACTTCACCTATTGAAAATGGTACAAAAATATCCTCCATCCACCTATTGGTTCTATTATACCCCTGACATCCACGATCCACCTTTGGGCTCTAAAATACCCTTCAAATTAATAGATCACATATTAAAAATAAAAAAGGGCTAAAAATACCCCTGAAGTATTGAAAAAGGTCTAAAAATACCTTTCATCCATCTTTTTGGCTGTAACGATCGGGTCCGTCATTACGGGTAGTCCAATCGTGCCAAGTTTTATAGTTAGAAAACTTTGGATTTGGGAGTTTGAAATTCTGGGCTAGGCTAGTATCGGCCAGTTTAGGAGCGAGGTATAGTCTAGGGCAATACGGGTAAGGATTGGGTTGGATGTCTTGTGTTGAGCTGGTTTTCCTCGCAGCTAACACATAAAGAAGCTCGGAGGACTTTTCGGAATCGAATTCGGGCAAGTAGAACTCCCAAAATTGAGGTTGACGTAAAGGGGTTATTTCGGGACATCGGAAAAATAAGTGTGTTATAAAATGAACTAATTTGGAAGGTTTTTACGACTTTTTGTCCCGTATCAACCGCTATAGCGGTTGACACTCCGCCATAGAGACCTCCGTTATAGCAAAAAAATTACTGCTACAGTGGAAGTCAACGTCGGTCAGCCTCCGCCAAAGTGAACGACTCCGTTATGGCGGTACCGTTATAGCGGAGCGGACCACTATAGCAGAGCGTGAAGGAATTTAATGCAGAAACATTCACCAAAACGTTCAGTTTTCACAATTTCATTTTGGGAGAAGGGCAAGGCGATTCCAGGTGATTTTCCTCCGTTTTCCATTGTTTTTCTTCCCTAAGGTAAGGTTTCTACTCCCCAATCTTCGTACTACTTTTCCTACGCGATAGAATTGCTAGGAGGGAACTTGGGGAAAGGTTGGAATGACCTAGAGATGGTGGAATTCGGGAAAGGAAGGGGGATTCTAGGCATGGAAGTTCTTGGGTATTGTTAAAAGTAAGGTTTTATGATCATATGTTGTTAAATTCTCTATTTTTATTCGTGAAAATGATAGAACTAGGTAAATTAATGGCGGAAAGCCCGGGAAAAAGGGTAGGATGATCATGGGTGGCCTGGGGGTCTGGGATTTGGTGTAATCCGGGTAATGCGCAGGCCTTGTTGTTAATTCAAAGTACTTATACGTTGTTTTAGACCAAGAACGAGAAAGGAATCCGGAACACGGGAAAGCTCGGGTTGAGTAGAGCTTGGATCATTTCGAGGTAGGTGATGGCTTACGATTCATGTGAATGTTGTATATTTTGTACTCTTATCTAAGTGTTTGTATGAATTGCATTGCTTAGAGGAATTGTGTAGAATGTTTAAGGGTCCTGTGTTACAGTCTGTGAGTTAAACGGTGTGTACTTGTTGGTTTACAAGTTGTTTGTTCATTATTTGACTGTGGATTGTTGACATTCGGTTGGCTCGGGTACCACGCCTGGTACGGGTATACTAATGGTTGGCACTGGTACTACGCCTGGTGCAGGTATAACAAATCGTTGGCTCGGGTACCATGCCTGATACGAAATACTAACGGTTGGCTCGGGTACCACGCCTGGTACGAATTTATTTTACTGTATCATTGCATTGATATTATTGCATTGCATTGACTGTTATTGGTTCCGTGAGTGAACCGAGCTGCTTTATTAAATTATGATATTGATTGGTGGTCCTTGAGTGACCGAGAATCTTGTTATATCTGTTGAATTGGTCTTGGATTAGGTCGGGTTGTCTGTTAACACTTAGGTGTTGTTTAGAGGGGATCCCAGGGTGGGTCTAGGCTAGAGGAAAGGATGATTTATTAGTTATGTGACTGTTGTTGATGGTTATCAAGGGTGGATTTCATGCGGGAACAAGCTAGGTAGAGACTTGCAGTCTAGGGGAGCCTGTTTACTTGTTGCATGCTTTCCGTACTTGTACTTGATTTATTGTACTGAATTATACACTATTTTATTTGAAACTGGCTGATGATCCTACAGTACACCGTGGTGGTATACTGATACTGCACTTGCTTTTCTTTCTTGTGAGTACAGGCAATCTTCCAGCGGCTGAGACGCGACCTCATCTGTAGTACTAGCGTTTCGAGACTTCAAGGGTGAGCTACTTCGATCGAGCTGCCTTGAACCTATCATTAGAATTGTAGCCCATTTGCTTCGGGATTAGACTATTTTCCTTATGTTTTTGGGGTTGCATCCCCGTACTCTAGATTTGGTAGAATTGTTTGGTACAGCTACTTTCAGATTCAAGGGGTAATTTTCGCAGGTTAAGCTTAATGAAGTTATTTTATTATCATTGAATTGCTTGTTTACTTTTACGCACTGGTTTTGAGCTGTTAGAACGGTTAAGTTCGGGGAAGTGATAGTTCGCTAACCCGGGGATCGGGTGAGTGCCACTCACGGCGGTCTAGGTCTTGACATTGGCTCACTTATACCCTTGAAACTAACAACCCCCTCTATATTTTATTTTTAAAAAAATTACTTATTATGTATTATTTTTTTATTGGGTAAAGTAAAAATCTCACCCCACCAAGCTGATGACATGGCAAATAAGATTAATTAAAAATTACATGTCAGCAAATAAAAATAAATACTATACTAGTTAAGAATTGGGCATTTTAGAGCTAAAAGCTACCGCCACTTTCATCAGCCCGTAAAGTAGCATCGTTCACAAAGCTTTCTATCTATTCCCTTTTATCAAATAGGCATTGTTATCCCATAAGCTAATGACCAATTCACCTGTAGCCGCACCAGAATTGGTAAAAGCATAATCAACGAGAATATAATAAAAATAAGAAGTGTTTCAAGTCGTATTTAAGTTCAATTAGTTTGAGGGATTAAATAATTTGGGATAAAATTTGACATAGAAAACAAGGTTGATGGGTCTATCTCCAGTCATCTCCATTTATTCCGGCAATATATTTTTGACAACCAATCAAATTTTTCAATTTTCTTAATCAGGTGACACTTGTATGTTTAAATTTTTTGATAAAATTAAATTATCGAAAAAATTGGTACTTTGTTGGATATTTACTTCACTTTATTTCTTCTCTTTTTCTAGTTCTTAACTAGTATTTATTTTTATTTGTTGACATATAATTTTTAGTTAACATTATTTGTCATGTCATCAGCTTGACGACGTGAGATTTTTATTTTACCCAATAAAAAAAGATACGTAATAAATAATTTTAAAAAAAATAAAATTTAGAGGGGGTTGTTAAATTCAAGAGTATAAGTAAGCCAAAAAGATGGATGAAGGGCGTTTATAGACCTTTTCCTATAATTCATGGGTATTTTTTCCCCTTTTTCATTTTTAATACGTGATCTGTTAATTTAAAGGGTATTTTAGAGTCTAAAGGTGAATGTCAAGAGTATAATAGAGTCAATAGGTGGATGAAGGGTATTTTTATAACATTTTCAATAAATGGGATAATTTAGGCCCTTTTTAATATAAACTAAAAAAAATTAAATAATAAATAGATACAAAATTAAAAAAGAAGAAGATAATAATATAAACACACTAAATTGATCATTACACAAAATAAAATTTTTTATCATTATCTAACGATGAATTCAATTATGGTGCAAGTCGTGTACATTGGAGTGACAAACAAAAAAAACATATATTGATATTTTGAGATAATACTCTTATTTTTTTTAAAAGAAGAAGTAAACACCTATTTTATATATTTTAATAATACTTAATTTACTATCGAGTGCTATTAAAATGCACTAACTTAGTTATTTTTTTATATTTATACTTTGAGATATATTAAACTCTTATATAATTTTTTGAATTTGAGATGGTGTATTATCTATAATTTTAAAACTCAACAAAGTATATTATTTTTAGGTTTTATATTGACTTTTGTGTTTGATTGATAAAATTTGATTAAATTTGAATGTATACCTCACTGAAAAATTATTGTTAGACTAACAAAATAATTAACATATGTTTAATAGTATGTATATTTGCCAATTACTTACTGTTAAACATATATTGATTTATTAAAATTTTACCTATAATTCTAAAAAAAAAAAAATTAAAATAATATTTATGTAATAAAAAAAATTTAAAAAATATTAAATCTATCAAACTAATATAGTTGATTTGATTTTGATAAAAGTCGAATCAAGACCCTATGTGAGCCCCTAATTATTTATATTGTCTATTTCATAAATTGCCCACAGTAAGTTTGGTCCATTATTACTGTCTCCTTTATTACATCAGGTAACTTTAACATGATATATTACCAACTTTCTCCTTTTTCTTTTTCTAAAGTTTAGACTCTTTTAAACTCTCTTTTGGTTTGTTCTAAATATTTTTTTTCATCATGTTTATTTTAAATGTTAATTCACAGTTAAAGTAACAAATTTTACAAATATCTTTTATGTAATTTGTAAATTATTATACGGGTACGAGCTTATTCAATTAGCCAATTATAGAGCTAGGTGTATATTGTCACATCAAGGCTCTCTTTTGATGTGCCGGGATTATTTCACGACACTTTCAACGCTTAAAACTAAGGATTTTGGGAGTTCTTAAGTGTGTTTCGTTGGATTTGATATCGTTTGTTACATGTACAGGGAAAAGTATTGAAAAGATAAAAAGATCAAAAAGTTATAGATTTCTGGGTGAAAAAGACATGCCCCACGGGCGTGGGATCCATCACGGCCCGTGGGAGAAGCCGTCAGAATAGACCAGAGGAACTTCAAGGCCAAACCCTCTCCCACGTCCTGCCACGACGGGCGTCGAGCCAGCCACGGGCCGTCACACTTGCCCGTGGGACTGGACCAGTGGAACTGAAGCTGCTAAGTCAAGTCAGATGAACTGTCACGATGTCCGTGAGAGACACGATGGGACGTCGCAGAGCCCGTGAGAATGAGCCAGAGGCAATTGAAGAAGCAAGATGAGATCCGACGAGCTTGTCACGACGGGCGTGGCAACCACAACGCCCCATTGCATTGCCCTTTCAAGGCAGAAGTCTAGAGACACAATGTGAATGAAGTCCGACTGGCACCCACGACGCCCGTCGCATCCACGATGGCCCGTGGGGTTGCCCGTCGGAAGTGCCGCGTTCAGCTTTCCTAGATCAGTTAGGATTTGGTCTTTTTTGTCTATAAATACCTTCCCTTAGGTTTTATTTTGTTGGTTACTGAATTGTTCGATATTGTTACGAATTATTTACGTTTTGTGAGACATCATAACACAATTCTTGAGAATTAAACGATTATTCTTGATTTATTGAAGTGTTCTTGAGGATTTAAGATTTTTGGTTTTCTTTACTTATTATCGTAAGTTATAATCATAATCTCTTCATCCAAATCTGGTTATCTTCTTACAACTATGAGTAGCTAAATCCACAATTAGGGTAGTGTGAACCATGAAGGATTAACGAAGTAGGCAAAGTACTTGGTAATTCTAGGGTGGTGTTTATACATGTATTGTTCTTCCCTTCGCTTTGATTGTTTTTTAACGGTTGCAAATGTTAGAACTCGCCTTATTCTTACTTACCGGACCAAAGAAGTAACGAATGGGAAAATAGTTGTTTACAACGGAGATTTGAGGCTATCAACCCTTGTTTTTTCCTATTTTTTCACGATAGGACACAACTTCGGGACTCACAAAAAATAATTATCTATTTTGATTTTAAAATAATTGTTAGAGAGAGATAGAGTCGCCACCTAATTTTAGGAAAAACTAGGAAACCTTTTAATAATTGAACAAAAACTTCATCTACGAAACCGGTTAGATTCTAGGTAAGGGTTCAAGTTATTCTGAAGGGAGGGGTTATGCATCCTTCAGAATCCACAACGGTGGGTCTCGGATGAACTCATTTTTTCTATTGAGGAGATAAAATAAATAACTCAATTCTTTCGAGTTAGAGAAAAAAACTCTTCAAAACTCTAAAAATTTAAGAAATTTTTTTTATGAAACGGCCTAATATTTGCTTATCGTTTAGTCAAAATGAATAAATACAATAGAGAATTATACAAAATCTTCGAATTTTAATTCGAGTGCCTTCTTTAAAAAGTAACTCCATGTACCTGTAAGCACACTTAGTAAAAGTGTTAGTATTGAACGAATATTAACTAAAAAGAATCAAAGAAATAATAACTAAAAAATAAATCCCGTCTTATGTACATTGGAGGCCTTGGAAATCGATGAAAATTTCTTCATCGGCCAATTAAATTGATATTCGATATGAAATAATCAAACTCAAAATAACATCTGTCTTTTATTATGGGGAAAGTTAAAAAATTCGACGAAAAAATTCTTTCATTGGCCAACTAAATTGTGTATAACAATAGACAACGAAAATAGTAAAAATAGGGACAAGCAACTCAATAACGTAATCAAAATTAGCTAGAACCAAAACAACAAATATTAATATGAAATTAACAAATAATATAAAATTGACATTAGTCTAAAACAGCAAATAAATCAATAGCGCGAGACTATTCACGGGGAATGTAATCCATCACTGGGAAATCAAAAAATGCATAGAATCAGTCTAAAAAGGCAATAACATAAAAATAAAAATAGCAACAATATAAAAATGTAGCATACAAAAATAAAGACAGTAAAAAAAATACCACAAACACCAGAAAATATCTGAAACAAAACTAGAATATAATAGATTTAGAACCTAAAACAAAACAGAAAATGACAGTAGTATTGTCAAAATTCAAACCTCCGCCAGATTCGACGAAGCTTGTGGACGGTGTCATTGAGCTTGGAGCTCGTTGTTGGCCGGAATTCATGGTCTGTCAGAGCTTCGCGATGGTGGCAAATCTGTGAGGAGGAGAAGAAGGGAGTAGTGGTGAGCGGTGGTGTTTGAGATCGGAGACCGAACTCCGACGTTGTGAGTTCATCGGAGAATGCTGGTGGGTTTGGTTTGGCTGTAGTTTGGTTTCGATTTACCGGAGCTTGGAGCTCACTGGTCTCGGGTTTAATAGAGCTTGGAGCTCGTTGGTTGGTTGGACTGGTCGGAGAATAAAAGGAGGTTGACGGAGAGTTGTATGGCTGTCGTTGGGTGGAACAGGTTTTGCCGGAAAAATGAAAAGGAGGAAAAGGGACTGTTTGGTTGTGCTTTGTACTCGGAGCTGCTGGTTAGCAGCGGCGAGGGGTGGTGGCAGCTCCGGGCAGCTCATCGAAGGAGAAAGAGGAAAGACGCTATTGGATTTTTTCTAGATTTGGAAAACTATGTGTTGAGTGTATGAGACACTTTATAGAAAAACTTTAATACCTTAAATCATTTATGTGGCAAAATCATTTGGTCCAAAATTATTGACTATTAAAATTGTGTGCTTAAAATCATGTGCTATTTAATTTATCTGTGTAAAATATCTTCTCAACCTTAATGTATTAATAAACTGTGCTAAAAATAATAAAAGATATATTTAATAACATGTAAAAAAGAGGTGATTTGAATAAAGATGACAGATGATTTAACAAAATGTTTATGTACAAACGATTGGGATAAAAATTAATGATAATTAAAATTAACTAAAATGATAAAATAGATAAAAATCTCAATATTTTTAAAAATAAGAATAATTATCAACAAATTATATCAACATTAAAAAAATATGAGAATTATATTCTGTGCAATTGAACGAATAAAAATTTTAAAAATATTAATTTAAGAAAATATCAGGCTAGAATTGGGTGTCAACAACCCTCGTCTAATAGCTTGACCTTGTCCGGAAATAGCTAATTTGGGATTAAGGATAAGGGTTAGTAAAGCATACACCCGCGATCGGACCAAGACGCATGGTGAAATTCATCTATCTAGGGGACCAACCATTTAGGTGAACCTAACTTACCGATCTCGCATGCTAAGCACCAAACTAGTTTACTAAGTACAATGCCTTACTAAGTTATGATCTCAAGGGGAATACTACCCTAGTCGTTTCTCTCATTGATTACAACTCTTAAAACTGTTACCTTGTTACTTGTTCGAATTTGAATTACAATTACTACTTGTTACTATAAACCCTTCTTTCATAGGGAAATAAACGGCTAAGAGCGCGAGTAAACATAATTGATCCTAGTCCTACCATGTTTCTGGTAGGATCGACTCCAACCTTCGTTGGGTTCTATATTTGAACATCGATCGCTTTATACTTTTAAAAGGAGGTGTAATTTGGGCGTATCAAATTTTGGCACCGTGACCGGGGAATACGGTTTAGGATTAAGAGAGATTGTGTTTATTTCACTATTAGTACTTATTTCCTGATTTTACTTTTTCTATTATTTTTGTTTTGTTCCAGGTTGCACACTTGTGCATGCCCAGTACAAGGAGTCAATGCAATCTCCTGATTCCATACGATCTGGAACTCCAACAAATTCTGAGAAACATGGTTAAAGAGGGAGTTTACGAGACACCTGACGAGGCCACAGCTCGGATGTTGGCCGAAGAAGAGCAAAAGCAGGCAGAAGAAGATGCTCAAATTGTCGCAGACCTTGCAGCTCAAAATGCAGCAGTTGAGCAAGCAAGTCAAGCACGACAATAAGTTGCTCGTCAAGCCGCACTAGATGCTCAAGCTGCGAGAGACGAGGCAACCCGATGCAATGTGCCTCAAGATCCAGTCGCACCAAGAGGATATAGAGGCCGACATTTGTAGCAACCCCAACACGTCCCTTGATACAATGTTGATGATGATGACACCGGGATAACTGGCCCCATAGTATTGACAGCATTGCCCGATGGTACAAAGTTCAATATTACGAGAACTATGATTCAGCTGGTGAACCTGAAGGGATTATTTACTGGCAAGCCCACTGAGGATGCGAACTTGCACTTGATAAACTTTACAGGGATCTACAAGGCTTACAACCTTCCAGGAGTATATCAGGATGCTATAAGATTGCGGCTCTTTCCATTTTCTCTGAATGGAGAAGCAACATTGTGGTTTGCGAAACTACACGACGCTTCAATATTCACATGGCTTGAACTGAGAAATCAGTTTCTAGAGAGGTTCTTCCCTCCATCAAGGATGTTGCAGCTAAAGCAGGAGATCTATAATTTCAAGCAGCTTTCCACGAAGGCACTGTATGAAACACAAAAAAGGAATATGTTGAATTGGGACAGGAAACCATCATAAGCCAGCCAACAAGCAAAACGAGTTCTCATTCGCGGATAACTAAGCTTTGACAAGGGAGAGGGGGACCATTCTCATACCCGCCCTTACAGGAGCCTAACGGAGAAAAGTTTATGCCCAATAGGGGAAGACTGCGGTAAACGGATGTCCGTCTGTTGATGGCTAGCTCGTAGACGCGAATATTGGACCTAGGTTTGTTGATGGATCTGGTCTTGTCGAACAGGTCCGAATTCGAGGTTCGAAAAAAGAATCCCACTAGCCGAGCTGAACTGGTTAGTGATGGAAGCAATTCCTACGAACTGAGAACAAAAGGATGTACTTGCCCCCTTCCCCAGCCATTACCGCTCATCCACCGCTTTTTATGTTGAAATCTTGTCTTTGTCTTTCCAGGTTGTCTTTTGCGTGCTATTCCTTACGCCCTGAGAAAGAACCTCCACTTGGATTCATTTCAAGTCTCAAGTTCTTGTTTAGAATTCTCGTATATGAAGTTTGAACGAGAGCTTTGATGCAATTCAAATTGACAAGCAGTAGTGACAGCATAATAAATGTCCGGAGGACAGAACAAAATCTTTAATTCCCGGGTTTCCTTTGTCAATAGACCAACCAATGGTGCTCTATCGGAAACAAGATTCAGTCGCTACAAGCCCACGGCGGAGCACTCCTAAGGCTTGGTGAGCTAGGTTTAGTGACTGGGGAGGACTTCTATTCTATACATGTCTCCTTATGTTACTATTATATAACCTCCTCGAAGCAAGAAAGTGAAGGAGGAGGAGAAGCACAGATAATTACAGAAGTGGAGTAATTGTGAAGACTAGAGTAGAAGTTACTAACTTTTTTTATGGAAGCCGAGACCCCTCTGTGACGTGGCCTTAGACTGTCGTGATGGACCAGTATTTTGAACTAAAAGAGATTTCCCAGAGTGGTTTCATTACCACGAAGTTGAAGAAAATAAAAAGGTTTATGGTGAGCACATGTACGACAGAAGAAGGAGCTGGAGGAGAAGCGCTACGAAGAAGAAGAAGTTCTGAAGTTTAAGGATTAATTTCTACCAGGTGATCTCGAAGCAGAATTCATAAATAAGTTTAAGAAACTGAAACAAGGTTTTTCCAAAACTTCTATGAGAAAATGAAGGAGTTTAACCTATTGTCTCTACGATGTAGAGTGAAGGAGGAAAAAAAAAGCAATATTCGAGCTGAATGAATTGCATTTGTCTTTTCTGGAAAGCATAGAAGAAGCATACCGTATTGCTTTGAGGGTCGAAGGACCTACTGCTTGAGCCAAAAACAAGAAAGCGAATGAAAGAAACGAAGGTAAGAGTCAAAATACGCTATGGAGAAGAGCTTACTTATGAGCAAAAGGGGAGGACGAAGTCGCAGGAGATTCGGTAGAGGAGATAGAGCTAGTAAAGATGACCAGCAGAAGCCTCAACAGAGGAAGAATTTCGCACGAGATAACAAGGTTAAGGAGGACATCGTAGAGGTGATAACCGTCACATGTGCCAAGGAGATGACGATTGACATTGAATTCCCTCTTATGGTTTTAATATGAATTGACTCCGCTTTGGTCACTAGCTCCGTAGGTCCCTAAGTAACTTCTCTCGTCACTAGTCACTATGGCTGAAGGTTAGCAAGCCTGCTCCCAGGTCAGCAGCGAGGTCAGCTCCATATCCTCATTCCTTTGTCTTTGTCTACTGTTCATCCATGACCTTCTTTCCAAACTCGTTAACACCGGAACACCCGCCATGAAGGTCACTCAAAGTAACCTACTCGAGCTTCGCCCTTTGTATTGTACCACCTGGAAAGAGGTTCGCTAGCCTTTTTCTTTCCCTCCCTCGCTTAGAGTTACTTCTAACCAATTTCTAGTTAATGCACCCATAAGAACCTGACAATCCCCCGTATGGAGCCACCGTCGTTTCATCTGGCATGTACTCTCGGGACCTCCGAGTACGACAAAGTGAAAGGATACAAGACTCACCTCCCCCTACTTTGTCAATCACAGCCGTCTCGTCTATTCTATTCTCGAAAGCGTGTAGACAGAAGTTTTTTTGGACTGTCTTATTTTCAGGCCTCTACGGCCGTCCGGGGTTCTCCATTCTCAGAAAGCTTCAACTTTCCCACGTGTGCGCAAGCTTGCGAATAGTTTCTGCGATCACTTTACGTAATTTATTAAACCGGTTTATGCTTGTAGCTACCCCCGGGGGAATACGTGTAAAGCCCCGTGGCCCCGCCCGGAGGCGGGAATCTCTTTTAATTTGTCTCTGCGATTGGTCTTTCCTGCAGCTGGACCGCACCTTCGCTTTGCACCTCTGCTTTGTATGCAAAATATTGAATAAGGGTTTAATAATGAGATCTCTTAATTACTTGATCAAGGAACAGTGCTTTCGAACATTACTTACGAGAATCTCAATCCTTCTGCCTCACCTTCTGAAAGGGTAGTGAGAAGGGGGTTCAGGTGCGCTTCTTCTTCCTGCCGATTCAGGAGCTTAGGCCCAAGTGGTAGTAGTTTCCTAGTTGGAGTTGGCATACGTAGGCCCGACACCAGAGGTTAGTTGGCGCATTCGGTAAAGAAAGCTCAAAGCCAGCAGTAAGGTCTGGAGCAGGAGAATTAAGGTAGGCGATGGCCGCTACATGGTGGAATTCAGCAAGTTGCCGAAAACCGGCATCACCTACCCGAGCAAGAGTTATTATCACCGATCCGGAGAAGAGGAATTGAACTCTATGAGATCGAATCTTCTGTTGTTCCTCAGAAGCTCAGTGGTAGAGCGGTCGGCTGTTAACCGATTGGTCGTAGGCTCGAATCTTACTTGGGGAGATTTGATTGATTCTAAATTAAAGAATTCAGAATAAAGGGGCTCGCTTTGCCCGTTAAGAGTAGGTAACCCGTTCCCTATCTTTGTTTTTATTGAATTTTATCTCATCGTATCACATTCTGTTCTGCGAGATTAGAAAATCACCATCAATACCTTGGTCTAGGTCCGAGATAATCCTTTGTTCCATAGCCCTGGGGCTATTTACAACTAGCTAATTAAGAAGTCTCAGATGTACTAGCACTCCATTTTTTATGCAGTCATCGATTCTCCCGAGAGGTCACAATTGCCGCGAGCAAACATATTAATGACGAGGAAGGATTTTTTGTTATGCTACTAATACTTGCTCTGCTTTCAAATGCCCTTTTTTACTACTTTGACTAGCGCCCGACAAAAGAATGATTTTTTCCCAAAGTCGACTTCCTTTATCGAGCGGCTCTCTCTATTGACGATAAAAGTGATGGTCTGGGCTGGGCTGTCTGAATAAGCGGTCATTTTTCTCAGTCCTAATCCTAATAAATACCACGTGAAGCACATGATCACCCAGATTCCTAATGCCTTAATTATCTTATATATATAAACTTACCAATGTCAACCCCATTCCTACTCCAGCTAATGGAAAAATGCCTTTGAATGGTCGTATTCGTCGACAATCCAACCGACGTCCACCATAGGCTCGGTGAGCTGTCCTCCTAGATTTCTCGAAGGTAATGCCAGGGCCTTTTCAGTACTAACGACTCTTGATTCCAAAAAGGAGACCAACTAGACGAGACAGACCATTGTTCATAGGTTGATTATAAGCCTGGAGATCTAATATGATAAAGCTGTTGATTCGAATATTATCGTCATATGACACGACCTTTATATTGCTATTCTATTAGTAGCACTCCTTCGATATAAAATTCCATGGCAGACAGGTAATTATATTAAAAATATACTCATTTTCACAACGAGAAAGTTATGGAGAGAACACGGAAAGTGCAGACATAGCCTTTGAGAGTTCCACACTACTGGAGTCCTGCTCGAAAGACTCCTTCTTTATATCTGTGACCTAACTCACGAAACCTTATTTCATTCACATCGAAATAACCCATCTCGTTCCTAAAAAAGAAAGGATAAGAGATTCATTATAGTATCGATTGACTTAGTTATATAAAATACGTGAGTTTGACAGAGATGGCGGGTATGCCTAGTTTCTAACCTTGTCCCAAGGTAAGGACTAGCAACATAAGGGCTTCTAGTTTTTAATGCATTATTAGGAAGTCTCTCCGGTTGTATTGGAAGATGGAAATTTGCTTCCAATCACTTCGTCCCTCTTGCATCGAGTCAGATCCATTACCGCTCCTCTGCTATTAGGCATAATTCTGTGGAAAAATCCGGTCGAATAGAACTTCGTAGGGCTGACTGTCCTTCAGCAGGCAGCTACTAGCGTGGCTGATTTGGAGACGGATTTATATAAGAGGGAAATATCCAGTACCATCAATACAGGCAAAGGTTGGAAAGATACTATATCCCACCTGATCCTGACTCATGGTCGCTCCACGGGAAACAACCACTAGGAGACGAAACAAGTAGAGGATTTCGAGGCGGATATCTCCATGACACGGTAGTAGGGAACTAGGTCCTTTTAAGCAGCACTAGAGAGGGGATAGAAACTTGAGACTTCAAACTAATGTCCATCTTCCTCTGAGCAAGGTTCCTTGTTGAGCTGAAGCAGGTTCCGAATCACAGAATTCCTTCGGACCATTTGATGGAGATCTTCTACAGAGCACTGAATGAAAACACTAAGACAGTAGCAGATACAGTAACCGGGGGAGCATTCATGGAGAATACTTATGTCGAAGCTTCTGAGATGTTGGATAGGGTTACCAAGATGGACATGGCCTAGCATACGAGAGAAGCTGAGAGCTCGACAGGAACTTATGCAGTTGGGAAATCCATTGACTATCAAGAATTACAGGAAATTAAACAGGGTTTCGCAACCTTACAAACAACTATAGATCTAATTGCAAAACAAATTCTTAATGACGGTCTGGAAAAGGTGAAGGCTGTAGGTTCACAAGGTAAAGCACCGAGACAGGATGAGTACGACTCTGTTGAAGAAGCAAATTATCTTAATGATCAAGTGGTGAGTTTCTGGGCCAATGGCCACGGAAATCAAGGTCAGAACAGGGACAGAGATGGCAACTACAATCGGTCAGGATACAGAGATAGGAGCAGGGGTAGAGATGGTGATCAGAACAAGAGGGGTGGCTACAATAATGATAGAAGCGGTATGTATGTCCTTCCTGGAAATCGCAAATCAGGACCTGAACAACCATCCATGAGGGAGCTGATTAACAAGGTATTGCAAAAGGTCAATTCTACGGATGTAAGTATGGAGGAGATGCGCGTTGACCTCTCAGGTATGAGTCAAAAGGTAGAGGCTCATTCTGTCACCATAAAGCAGATTGAGGCACAGATGAGCCAAATGTCTACAACCCTGAATCCACGTCAAAAGGTTACTCTCCCAAGTGACACAATTTAGAATTCGAAGAATGATTGATAGTGCATGGCTATGACTACCCAAAGTGGGAAACAGACCGTTAATCCTCCTATGCCTGTAGTTGTTGATGAGTTGACCGAGCCTGAAAAAGATGATGCTGAGATCGTGGTCGATTCTGAAGAAAAGGGTAGCATTTAAAATCCAAGTGAGAAAAAGGCCACAGATGCTAAAGCAAAAAATAAGGAAGTTTCACAGGTTTTGAAGCCCATACCATTGCCTCATCCACCTTACCCACAGAGATTGAAAAAGAAGGTTGAAGAAGGTAAATTTCACAAGTTCATCTCCATGCTAAAATAACTTTCAGTCAATATTCCTTTAGTTGAAGCATTGGAAAATATGCCTAGGTATGCGAAGTTCATAAAGGATTTGGTGACAAGGAAGAGAACTGTGAGTTTTGAAGCAGCTGATAATTTGTTCCATTATAGTGCAATAGCCTCCCATTCTCTGTTGCAAAAAAAAAAGATCTTGGAGCTTTCACTATTCCTTGCACGATTGGAGCATTCTACTTTGCCAAAGCGTTGTGTGATCTGGGTGCTAGTATTAATCTTATGCCACTAGCAGTGTTCAATCAATTGGGCTTGGGAGCCCCCAAACCGACTACAATGCAGCTTCTTACGGCAAATCACTCGGTGAAAAGGCTTGTGGGAATTCTCTATGATGTACTTGTGAAAGTTGACACTTTCATCTTCCCTGCAAACTTTGTGATCCTTGACTGTGAGGTTGACTTTGAAGTTCAGATCATCTTGGGATGCCCATTCCTTGCCACCGGATGCACTTTAGTTGACTTGGAGACTGGTCAGATAAAATTCAGACTTAATGATAAGGTAGTAACGTTCAATGTCTGTCAGTCTATGAAACATCATGACAACATGTGCGTAGTATCAGTTATAGATACAGTTGATGAAGATCAACTAATAGTGCATGTTGAAGATACTTGGTGTTGAAGCACTTGCAGCTGTTATAATAAATTTTAATAGTGACGATATTAAGGTTATGATGATATGGTAGAAGCACTTGCAAGTATGGGGTCTTATAGTTACGCTCCGAAGAAGCTTGATTTGGATCAAAAGAATTGACAGACACCCCCTGTTAGACCATCTATTGAGGAGCCTCCAGTCTTGGAGCTCAAAGCACTTCCGTCTCACCTCCGATATGTGTTCTTAGGAGCTAATGACACCTTACCAGTTATTATTACTACAGACTTAGGTGAAGGGCAAGTTGAAGCTCTGGTTTCTATTTTGAGGAAGTTCAAGAGGGCCATTGGTTGGTCCATTGCTAATATTATTGTGATTCTACCTGGAATCTGCACACATAAAATTCAGCTCACGCCAGATTGTATTCCGAGTATTGAGCACCAGCGTAGGTTGAATCAGCCTATGCAAGAGGTTGTCAAGAAGAATATCATCAAGTGGCTGGATACAGGTGTAATTTACCCTATTACGGATAACAAGTGGGTGAGCCCTGTTCAGTGTGTGCTCAAAAAAGGTGGGATTAATGTGGTCTCAAATGCAAATAATGAGTTGATTATGATGAGGCCAGTCACGGGCTGGCGCATATGCATGGATTACAGGAAGCTGAATGCTTGGACGGAGAAGGATCATTTTCCAATGTCGTTCATGGATTAGATGTTAGACCGTCTTGCTAGTAGAGGATGGTATTATTTTCTCAACAGTTATTCAGGATATAATCAGATCTCGATTACTCCTAAGATCAAGAGAAGACCACTTTCACTTGTCCATATGGGACATTTGCTTTCAAGAGGATGCTTTTTAGTTTATGCAATGCACCAGCGACATTTCAGCTTTGCATGATATTTATTTTCTCAGACATGGTGGAGGACAATATTGAGGTATTTATGGATGACTTTTCGGTAGTTGGTGACTCTTTTGATGATTGTTTGGCTCATCTCAGTTGTGTGCTAAAGAGGTGTGAAGAATGCAACTTAGTACTGAATTAGGAAAAGTGTCACTCCATGATCAAAGAGGGTATAGTGCTTGGCCATCGAATCTCCAAGAAGGGTATTGAGGTGGATAAAGCGAAGATAGAGATGATTGAAAATTTTCTACCACCAGTTTCTGTGAATGGTATTCAAAGCTTTTTGGGGCATGCTGGTTTCTATCGTAGGTTTATCAAAGACTTCTCTAAAATTGCATCCCTTGTGCAAGTTATTGGATAAGGAGGTGAAGTTTGTTTTTTATGAGGCATGTTTGAAGGCATTCGAGTGCCTAAAAAAAGTTGATCTCTGCTCCCATTATTATCTCCCATGATTGGTCTCAACCTTTTGAGGTTATGTGCGATGCTAGTG
Source organism: Jaltomata sinuosa (assembly GCA_003996215.1). Classification (NCBI taxonomy): domain Eukaryota; kingdom Viridiplantae; phylum Streptophyta; class Magnoliopsida; order Solanales; family Solanaceae; genus Jaltomata; species Jaltomata sinuosa. The sequence continues at coordinate 375,711 of QJPP01001016.1, read as the reverse complement.
GAGTGTCTCTAGAAGTAGTCCTAGGCCAAAGGCGCAAAAAGATTCTCCATCCCATATACTACGCCAGCAAAACACTTAATCCTGCTCAGAAGAACTACACAGTGACAGAACAAGAGCTATTTTTTGTGCTCTTTGCATTCAAGAAATTTAGATCTTATTTGCTTGGTACTAATGTGATTGTGCACACTGACCATACAGCTCTTAGATACCTCATGGAGAAAAAGGATGTGAAGGCGAGATTGATTAGATGGGTGTTGCTGCTACAAGAATTTGAATTTGGGGTCAAGGACCAGAAGGGCACAGAAAATCAAGTAACAGATCACTTGTCCAGATTAGAGGAAGAAGCGATGCTGAAGCTGAACGATGAGCAAGTGATTGATGATTGGTTTCCAGACGAGCAAGTGTTGGCTGCCTCCCAAGATCTGATTCCATGGTTTGCAAACTTTGCTAACTATTTGGCAAGTGATGTGGTACCTCCTGATATGTCTATCCACCAGAGAAGAAAGTTCATGTCTGATGTTAAGAAATTCTTCTGGGAGGAGCCATTCTTGTTTCGTGTGTGTTCTAATACTATGATCCATAAATGTGTGCCTGAAGCTGAGATGATGGAGATATTAGAGGCTTGCCATTCATCCCCTATTGGGGGATATCATAGTAGTATCCGGACCACACACAAGATCTTACAATGCGGCTACTATTGGCCAACCATCCATAAAGACACCCATGATTTTGCTAAAGCTTGCAGTAGGTGTCAAAAGGAAGGAGGTATATCAAGAAGGCATGAGCTTCCTCTTACTCCCATCCTTGTGATCGAACTGTTTGACGTATGGGGTGTTGAATTCATGGGCCCGTTTGCGATGTCAAATGAAAACCGATACATATTGGTGGCTATTGACTACGTATCTAAGTGGGTGGAGGTGGTTGTGCTTCCCAGTAATGAAGGCAAGTGTGTCACAGCGTTCTTGAAAAAGAATATCTTCTCTAGATTTGGTACACCACAGACGATTATTAGTGATGGAGGCTCTCACTTCTACAACAAGTTGTTTCGTGCTTTACTTGAGAAGTATGGAGTGAAACACAAGGTTGCAACCCCCTATCATCCCCAGACTAGTGGGAAAGTTGAGGTTTCCAATCGAGAGATAAAGTCAATCTTGTCTAAAACTGTGAATGCAAATAGAACAGATTGGTCTAGGAAACTAGATGATGCTTTGTAGGTGTACCAGACTGCATACAAGATACTAATAGGTATGTTACCATATCAACTTGTGTTTGGGAAAGCATGCCATCTTCCTGTTGAGCTAGAGCACAAGGCCATGTAGGCATTGAAGAAGTTGAACTTAGACTGGTCTGCAGCATCGTTTCAGCAACTTGGGAAGTTGAATGAGTTAGATGAGTTCCGCCTCAATGCATATGAGAGTTTGGCCTTGTATAAAAAAGATAAAACTGTATCATGACTGGAAGATTGAGAAGAAAGATTTCCAGCCGGGTGATTTAGTCCTGCTTTTCAATTCCAGACTTCACTTGTTTCCTGGCAAGTTGAAGTCCAAGTGAATTGGACCATTCAAAGTGGTACAGGTATTTCCATATGGGGCCATCGAACTTGAAAACCATGATGGCAAGAGGTTCAAAGCGAATGGGCAGCGGATAAAAGCGTATTTGGGAATCACAGAGGAGTTGAAAGTTGTGGAAATGTGGACCCTTGGTAAATACATGATAACCAAGGAGCTTGATGAAGTCTGAGTAATCAAGTAACGTGCGTCGTGCCACGACGTTAAATCAGGTGTTGCATGGGAGGCAACCCATGAGGAAACTTGGTGAAGTCTGAGTAATCAAGTGACCTGCGTCATGCCGCGATATTAAATCAGGCGTTGTATGGGAGGTAACCAATGAACTAATGTTTATTTAAATGTGCAGGAGTTGGTGAGATTGGGTAAGAAATAAATTGCAGAAAAAAGGGTCAAACGGGAACCGCGATGGGCCATCGCAAGCCCCACGCCTATGGGAAATGGGATTGCCATAGGGAAAAATAAGCAAAAATTGGCATGTCCCATTTCCAAGCCAAACATTACGGTTGTCGCAGCTCTGACGGGCGTGGGAAATGGGCGTGAAGCCAAGAGCATCTCCGAAAAAGCCACTGGCCCATTCCATCGTCCCGCATGACGAGACGTCGTAACTCCGATGGGCGTGGGAATTGGGCCTCCGATGCCCAGGTATGCTACTCACGTTGGGATATCGCATACCCCACAGACGTCATGACAGCCCATCGTATGGGTCGGTCAAAGGGTCAAATTTTTTAAAATTATGTGTCCCGATCGGACCCGACCCCTTTCCCCTCTTCCCCCGCGTCTAATAGGTGTTTGACCTCTTTCAATTGAGGTCAAATGCTACTCAACTCCCTCCTTCTCAAATTTATCCCCCTTAAACCCACGATCATCTCCCCCAAAATCACTCTATCTCGTCCCATATACTCTTCACAATCACAAGGGCATTAAGCAAGGTTTCCTCAAAGTTCTAAAATTATTCTTCAAGAGTTATTGAAAATCAAGAAGTAAGTAATTTCTTTGTTTTCAATTCTACTTGATACTTTTAACAATAACTAAGGGTTTATTTGTTTTATAATTTAATTTTGTTTAGCGAACCCTAGTTGTGAACTTTGCCTAATGACTATGTGTTTGTGTGTACAAATTGAAAAAAATGGGACTTAGGGTTGTATTGTTGGTGTGAATAATAGGTTGATGTTTTGTTCATAAAGTGTATGATGATTTGGTTTGGGTAAAGTGAAAAAATTACAAGTAAACGAAAAAAGAAAAGAGAATTTTGTGAATATCATGATCCCGCGGGCCTGCCTGACAGGGTGTCGGAGGCACAACGGGCGTCGAAATAGGGCGTTGGAAATGGATCAGCGCCTAAGAAGGCTTCTGTCCAAATCTGACGCCCGATCCAAGGGGACGTCGGACCTCCCACACCCGTGGTAAGAGCCTATGGGAGGACAACATGTCCTTAAAACTTCACTGCTCTTTTTCCTAAGGAATTTTAATTTCTGTTGAACCGACATGTTTAAAATAGGATGTGTGTTTAAAGAAGTAAAGTAGGAACTGAATGCATCCATGGTCTTATTTTGAGAAATTTAATGAAAAATGGAGACCCCTCCAAATATTTGTGCAATAAGTTGTTAGGAGTGACCTTGATGGATATGTAAATGACAGCATGTATATAACTGTGATAAGTAGCTTAAGCTAAAGCATGAACTGATAGTTAGCTAATCTGTAGTCTAAACTCTGTGCCATGTGTGAGTGAGCTGCTTAGTCTCTGTTCTTGTTGTATTGTATCAATCTAGAACTTGTCTGGTTAGTCTTACTGTGATTGTAGAATAATTTGGTTAGAAAATGATCATAGGCCATTTTTGAATGAGTGCGCTTAAGCCAAATGACCTACCAAATGAAATTTAATTCCTTTGATCCCTGAATTTGAGCCTAAGTTAACCCTTTTTGTTTTTAGCCTGTTCACCTTCCTTATTTCCTATAAATCGTTATTTTGGCCCTAGTCCCTCCTTGGATATTGTGCACCTCAACTCAGGCTAAAAGCCTACTGTAAGGGTAAGTAGGAAGTTTGGGGTATGAAAAGATCGGGTTAGTGTTAAAAAGAAAGATAACGGGTGTGGTGTGTGTGCTACAAAAGAAAAGGAAAGAAAAAAAAATGAATGAAAAGAAAAAGTGCAAAAGTGCAATAAAAGCCACACCCAGAGCTTTATAAAAGTGAAAAAGTAACAAGAAAGGAGAATAAGGGAGCAAAACTTGGAGGTCTGAAAAGTGGAAAATAAAGAAGTAATTGTAGTTTCAAGGAGGGCGTAGTCACTGTTTACCCAAATATACCATTTCCGTCCCTAAGCCTACATTACAAACCTAACGAAGTCCTATAGTGATCCTAACTGAACTTTTTGAAAGCCCCTATAGTATTGTGCATGTACAACTTGAATTTCTTTGCGAGAGTGAGGGTATTCCCAATCCCTATTTGTTGAATGCATTTTTATGTGAGTGGGACTTCTTTGTTGTGAGGGCACTAGAGTAGGCTGTGATTGCTAATTGATTGGTAGGAACGTCTGTTGTGTATGCTATCTTGCTCATGAATATCATGTTGTCATCCATGAATCCATCTTGTGTTATTTTTGATAACTTGAATATATGCACTGGTTTTTGAACTGATATGGAGTGGGTACCGAATTTGTGGATTGAAAGGATATTGAACCATGTTATTGTTGTAGTTTCTAGTTTCCTTTTACTTAAGCGTCATGTTAGTTTTTTTGTTCGTTTATTACTTGAGGACAAGCAAACATTCTAAGTTGAGAGTATTGATGTTCCGGGATTTAACGGCACTTTCGACGCTTAAAACTAAGGATTTTAGGAGTTCTTAAGTGTGTTTTATTGGATTTGATATCGTTTGTTACATGTACAGGAAAAAGTATTGAAAAGATAAAAAGATCAAAAAGTTACAGATTTCTGGGTGAAAAAGACCTGCCCCACGAGCGTGGGATCCATCACGGCCCGTGGGAGAAGCCATCGGAATAGACCAGAGGAACTTAAAGGCCAAACCCTCTCCCACGTCCTGCCACGATGGGCATCGAGACAGCCACAAGCCGTCACACTTGCCCGTGGGACTATACCAGTTGAACTGAAGCTGCTAAGTCAAGTCATACGAGTTGTCACGACGCCCATGAGAGACACGACGGGACATCACAGAGCCCGTGAGAATGAGTCAGAGGCAATTGAAGAAGCAAGTTGAGATCCAACGAGCTTGTCACGACTAGTGTGGCAACCATGATGCCCCGTCGTATTTGCTCGTGGAAACAAGGCAGAAGCTTGGAGACACAATGTGAAGGAAGTCCGACGGGCACCTACGACGGCCCGTGGGGTTGCCCGTAGGAAGAGTTGTGTCAAGCTTTCCTAGATCAGTTAGGATTTGATCTTTTTTGTCTATAAATACCTTCCCTTTTTCATTGGTTACTGAATTGTTAGATATTGTTATGAATTATTTATGTTTTGTGAGACATCATAACACCGTTCTTGAGAATTAAACGATTGTTCTTGATTTATTGAAGTGTTCTTGAGGATTCAAGATTTTCGGTTTTCTTTACTTATTATCGTAAGTTATAATCATGATCTCTTCATCTAAATCTGGTTATCTTATTACAACTATGAGTAGTTAAATCCACAACTAGGATTGTGGGAACCATGAAGGATTAACGAAGTATGCAAAGTACTTGGTAATTCTAGGGCGGTGTTTATGCATGTATTGTTCTTTCCTTCGCTTTGATTGCTTTTTAACGGTTGCAAATATTAGAACTCGTCTTATTCTTACTTACCGGACCAAGGAAGTAACAAATGAGAAAAGGGTTGTTTACAACGGAGATTTGAGGCTATCAACCCTCATCTTATAGCTTGACCTTGTCCGAGAATAGCTAATCTGGGATCAAAGGTAAGAGTTAGTAAAGCATACACACGCAACCAGACCAAGGCGCGTGGTGAAATTCATCTATCTAGAGGACCAACCATTTAGGTGAACCTAACTTACTGATCTCGCATGCTAAGCACCAAACTAGTTTATTAAGTACAACGCCTTACTAAGTTATGATCTCATGGGGAACACTACCCTAGTCGCTTCTCTCATTGATTACAACTCTTAAAACTGTTACCTTGTTACTTGTTCGAATTTGAATTACAATTACTACTTGTTACTATAAACCTTCCTTTCATAGAGAAATAAACGGCTAAGAGTGCGAGTAAACATAATTGATCCTAGTCCTACCATATTCTCTGTGGGATCGACCCCAACCTTCATTGGGTTCTGTATTTGAACATCGACCGTTTTATGCTTCTAAAAGGAGGTGTAATTTGAGTGTATCATCTTTCAAAAGTAATATACAGATTTATATGCACCTAAAGAATAGCAACTACAAATTCCAATGAAAGTTTCAAAAAGAAAACACTTTATAAACACTTCTTAAAAAGTGATATATTAATTCAAAGCTTTCTATTGTTAAAAAGAGCATTATTTTAATATTAGTATTAATAATAATTTAATAAAACTTCAATTTCTAAAATTTCATTCCAACCGCCTAAAAATACAATAACCTTTCAGGTGCTTGTAGATGGCAGGAAGAAAAAAACAAAATATGTTGAGAACTTACTATTAAACAAGGAGAAGTTCTCCAAAGTTCATAAATATATGAGGCGTTTAAGGTAAAATAAATTACAAGTAAGTTACAAATAACTTATTTTCACTTTCAAAAAAAATTAGTTGTAAAGGTGAAATGAGAAAAAATTAATTAATTCTATCTTAATTTTATAAACTAGGTAGTAATTTGAGATAACTAATTATATTAATGTAAAAAACTAATATAAAATGGAGAATAACACACAACTTGTTAGAATTATACACAAGAGCTGCTAAATGGTCACAATTATGTAGCCCAACTAACCTTTGTTTTTTTAAAAATAAAGCTAATTTGTATTATTTTCTAAATTCTGACAGTCAAGTGCAACTAAATTTTTTATGTTGAGTTATAACTATCGTTAATTGTGGGAGGAAATTATTTAAAATATTGGATTAGAGAGATGGAGAAGAAGTGAGATGGATTAGAGAAAACGAAGAAAGACAATGGATTATAGAGATGTATGTATTTACAAGAAGAGAATTTTATGAGAATTTGGAAATTATTTCTTTTCCATATATGTAATTTATGAAAATTATCAAAAGTGTTCCTTTTCCCATGTATTGAGATTAAAATTGATGAAACTGGTCGATATCCAGTAGCTCCAGTAGCAGCAGAGGGAGAAGATCGGTAGTAGAAGGTAACGAACTAGAGACTCAGAGAGAGATCAGAAGCAAAACTCGACAAGGAGAAGGCCCAGTTTAAATTTTAAGGGAGAGGGGTAAAAAAAGATTTTTTAAAAAACATATTTATAGTGTGAATATAGACTTTATGATAGTATACCATTGTGATCAAAAAATTTGTGACCAAAACAATTTATTCTATTGAAATTTTGATGTCCTTATCTCTTATCCAAAATAGAAAAATCATTGACCGTTCATTCATTCAAATTACGGTAGTTTGGTATTTATTTTGGTTGGTGGCTAAAATAAATACAAAAAAAATAGCTCAAAAATTGAAAATAAATAATTATTAAAAGTTTGAAATGAAAAAAGTGAAAACAGTTTTTAAGATATTTTTCAAATTATATATATAATTTAAAATTATATTTAAAATTTTCATGATCAAACATTAATTTTTTAATAAAATAAAAAAATTATATGAAAATGCAAACGGATCGTTCAAAAAAAAAAATATCTCAAGACAAAGGTTCCAGCCTGTATTGAGAAAGAGTTAATTGAGCACGTGAAAAAGGTCAAAAAAAAAACTAGTGGATACCATCCTCTCAAATTGATATTGTCTATTTCATTAGGGGGTCGTTTGGTAACTGGTTTGAGAGTGACTTATAGCCTATTTGATTAAGTTTTTTTTTTGTCAAAAGTATTTATTTTTTTTAAAAGTGCTTATTTTATAAAATCAAGGTGTTTGACCCAACTTTTGAGAAAAAATAAGTGTTTCTAGAGAGTAGCAGAAGCTGTTTTTGAGAAGCTAAAAAAAGTAGTTTCCCCCTAAAAGCACTTTTTTGAAAAACACTTTTGATAAAAATATACTTAAAAGCACTTTTAGGAAGCTTGGTCAAATACTAATTGCTGCTCAAAAATATTTTTTAAATTTATTGATCAAACTCAAATTGCCTCTCATCAAAAGTGTTTTTTTGAAAAGTACTTTTGAAATAAGTATTTTTCAAAATAAGTTGATTTTAAAAGTTTGGCCAAACAGGTTATTAGGTAGGTATAAAATTTTGCATAAGTAATACCATGTTTGGTAGCTGGTTAGACGATAAATTATTCATGTATAAAATTAATACAGTGTTTGATTTACAATTTAGAAACATGCATAACTAATACATATATAAGTTATGATGTAATCTATGTATTATTTTATGCAAGATGAAAGTGGAATATCTAATACATGTATAACTAATAAATAAATAAGTAATTCCTGAATAAATAATATATAGATTTCATCATAACTAATCTTTACGTTGCTAATACCTGTATAACTCGTACTAGCTACCGCCTACCAAACGACCCTAATTGCCCAGAGTAAGTTTGGTATATCCAACTTTTTCTTTTTTGTAAGATTTAAACAGTGATATTTTTCTATATAAACTCTCTCCAGCCTCCGCATCCTTTCCAATCATCTCTATCTGAGCCTTTTTCCTTATCCCAACTACTCCCACTCTTCAATTAGTTGATCGAGTCTTTCTCTATCTTTGCTTCTTCTACAACACAAGTACAGTACTGTAAGCTTTTATTTCTCTTTCAAATCCTCTTTTGGTTTGTCCTAAATGTTTTCTCTTTTCTTCATGTTTGTTTTAAATGTTGATTTATAATACCTTTCTATAATGGTAGCGTTTATCTTAATGTTTCATGGCTGTTATAGCAGATGCTATTATATATGTATAGTGGTATTTAACATTTAGATCACATTTAGTCGTTATACACAAAAGAAATATGCAAAACAAAAAAAAAATATGAATCTATAAATGACAAATATCAATAGTTTTTTTTTTGTGAAGTTATGAGCATAAATACAATTTTTACTTGAATTTTGCTATGTGCGTGACATTAATGATTATTGTCATAAATATTTTAATATTTTATTTTATACATAATATATTCCTTACAACATATTATTGACACAATGGTTGAGTATGCGTGTTATAGAGGGGTAATTTTACAAAAAGTGTACTGCTATAATGAATGTCATTGTTGTTATAGGTAAAATATGTTATAGAGAAGTAAAATATAACATGAAAAATCGGTTCTGGAGAAAATCAGGTTGTTATAGTGAAATGTCATTATAACGAGAGGTCGTTATACAGACGTGTGACTGTAAATATTTTTGTGTGATTTGCGAATTATTACACAGAAGTGGATTTTTATAATTATATATATATATATATATATATATATATATATAAATATATAATATTATTTTTTATAAATAATTTTAAATATTTTATATATATTTTCATCAATTCTTTTGTTATTGGCTTGTAATTGTGCTATAAGCATGTTTGGTTGGTATTTAAGTACGTATAACTCATTTGTACCCGTGGTTAGTTTTAATTTTCTTGAATCAGTGCATTTGCAGGTTTATTCTGTATTTTAATTTATATATACTTTTTTAAAGTAGATCAAAATTAATTTCCATGAAGTTCACGAAATTTATTCACATTTTTTTCTTCCATGTGGATTAACAAATAAATTTCAAGAATCTTTAGCTTTTTAGTATTCTAGCTTATAGAATTAAAGCTTTCTATTGTTAAAAAGAATAATATTTTAATAAAACTCCAATTTCTAAAGTTTCATTCCAGCCGCCTAAAAATACAATAACCCTTCAGGTGCTTGTAGACAGAAGAAAAAAAAGAGAACCCTAAATGTGTTAACGAGAACTTACTATTAAACAAGAAGAAGTTTCCCAAAGTTCATAAATATATGACGCGTTTAAGGGAATATTTCAGGAAAAATAGGGATCTAGACCATTACAAATTTCTTTTAGTTTATGACTTTTTTACAAGAGATCTTCGTTTTTTTTACACATAAGTGATTTTATTTTTATATATAAGAGATGTGAAAAAATCACTTACTTAATTTCAAATTGTAAGTGGTTTTTTTATCTCATTTCCTACAAAGACCAAGCAATGTAATATCCTTTAAAAGTATATAATATAGTTATCTTTTCTATATAAAAAGATAAAATAATGTGAGGCGGGGTGGGGTGAATTGTGGATTTATGCGAGTTACAATAAAACAAAAACTAAATAAGTTAAGTTGTCGATACTAAAATTCCTTAGTTGTTCAAACGCATTAGAAATTAGATCTAATCTAAACATATCTTATAACAAAATTACTTTCTATACATCTCCTTGAGAGAAAACTAAAATCGAAGTTATACCTAAATTTTGACTAGGTATCTAACCATGTTTACTTTTGTGTATGTCGGAGTTTTACTTCCATCATAATTCTTTTTACATTTTGTATTTTTTATCTTACCAAATATACAAAAAAAAAATATAAAAAAAATATATGATTGAAGTACTAGAGTAAAAGTTGTGAAATATAGTAGGAAAAACACATATCGACATGATTATGATGAAAGATACTACATGCATAACAATGACGAAGACATAAGAATCCAACAATATTTTTAAGAAAAAATTAAGTGGGGGCAGGGCGGGGCGGAGCGGCTTGAATCCTTCTCGGGATTATGTGGGTTTGCCCTGCAACCACACCGCACCGTTTACTATCCCTACACTGAATCTAAGTACCTTATACTTGGATCTTAATTCCTCACTAATTTAATTTGTAGATCACAAGCTATGGCCTCTAAGGTATCCATCATGTCAACATGGATGGTTAAAGCTGAAAGGAGTCTGATTAAAGAACACCAATCAGATAATAAGATAATTGAGTTGACACCATGGGATATTCTTGAGCTTCAAATTGAATATGGTCAAGATGGAGTCCTCTATCGCATGCCTACATCTCAACAACTAAGAGATCTATCAAAAGCAACCAACACCAGTTCCTTGATTGATCATCTTAGGGTTTCACTATCTCGAGTTTTAGATTTCTTTCATCCATTCTGTGGCCGCCTTGAGGCGGTCACAGAGAAGAGTGGAACCACTTCTTTCTTCATTAACTGTAACAATGCTGGTGTTCAATTCATCCATGCGATAGCTGATGGTGTTACAGTTGACGACATCTTGGAATCAAATTGCGTTCCTCATGTGGTACAAGCTTTTTTCCCATTAAAGGGAGTTCAAAACCAAGAAGCTACCTCCCAACCACTTTTAGCTGTGCAAGTAACAGAGCTTGTCGATGGTATTTTCATTGGTTGCGCAGGCAATCACGTAGTTGCTGATGGAGCATCCTTTTGGCATTTTTATGGTTCTTGGGCTGAGATATCTTGCGGTTCTAATGTCATCTCAGAAATTCCCTTTTTGAAACGTCAATTCCCTTTCAAAATTGACAATATCTCTAATCGCATTTCTATACCAAATGAAAAAATCAATGCAGATGACGATCATAAATTCATTCCACCAGTACAAACGTTGCGAGAAAAGGTATTTCATTTTACCAAAGAAAGTGTAGCCAAGCTAAAATCAAAGGCCAATCTTGAAATGAACACAACCAAGATTTCTTCTCTTCAAGCTATGTTGGCTCATGTTTGGCGCTCCGTTATACGTTGTCGTCATCTCGATCACAACGAGGAAACTACTTTTGAGGTATGCATTAACATGAGGGAAAGATTGAATCCTCCTTTACCTAAAGGGTTCTTTGGAAATGCAATTTACCCTGCTACCATAATGATCAAGACGGGAGAGCTACTCGAGCACGAATTCGGATGGGCTGCTTTACAAATTCATGAAATGATTGCTTCCCATGACCATGAAAAGTTTAAGTGCATATACGAGAATTGGATGAACGACCCTGAGGTAACAAAAATGGGTGATTTGCCAAGCAATTACTTTATGCTGCACAACTCTCCGAGATTCAATATTTATAAGTATGATTTTGGCTGGGGTAAGCCAGTTGCAAATAGAAGTGGTGTGGCAAACCTGTTCGAGGGCAAAATTACAGTGTCACCAGGGCTAGAAAAAGGGAGCATGAATTTTGAGATTTGCCTATCTTCAAAGATAATGCAAGCATTGGAGGAAGACAAAATATTTGGAGAGTTTGTGACCAGTACACCACTTGTTGGTGTAGAATGAACAATTAGAGCTCCTAATTAAATTATTAAGTGCTTCTTGTGGTCTTTCTTGTTATATTATTTTTATGCATGAATGAATAAGGAGAAAATGTACGTGTCTAAATTTGCTACTTCATCAATGATTCTTCGTGTCAGCAATAATATATATACCCTAGAGGTGTTCTGCTTGTATTTGAGAGGTTTTTTTTTTTTTGGTCGTGATTTGAGAAGCTATATTGTTTTCAAAGTTGTACTATCTTTTGGGGCAAAATATATGCTTATTGCATCACATGTTTTATTAATTAATTAATTTCTATATAAATCATGTTTAATTTTAGCTATTAATAAGTTGTCAATCTCTAAACAACTAAATACTTCGTCCAGTTCATAATAAGTGTTCACTGTGCCTTTAGCACACTCTTAAGGAAATACTCTTAGAAAAATAGGTATTTTAACTAAACTATTCTTAATTAATAATATTCTAGAAAATTATAGTAATTTTAAAAACTTATTAAGAATATGTAAATAAAGATAAATCTGAAAAAAATTAAAGTTAATTTCTTCGTGATTATGTAAATACCAAAAGGTACTTCTCACTTCTCAGTACTTCAACTGTATTCTAAATAAAGATAAATCTGAAAAAGATTAAAGTTAATTTCTTCGTGATTATGTAAATACCAAAAAGTACTACTCACTTCTCAGTTGTCAGTACTTACTAAAGCTCAAACGTGTACTTTGTAAAATTAAATAGACAGTGTAAAGTGGTCCAGAAGTCGGAGAAATATATAGGCTGCAAGGACACATGTAGTGTATGAAGGAAAATGCAAGTGCACCCACATGTTTAGCAAAATTATCTACAAGCACTATTATTGATGGACCGGTCATATTCTACGTAGAAGAAAAATGCAAGTACATCCACATGTTTAACAAAATTATCTACAAGCATTATTAATGATGGACCGGTCATATCTTACGTAGTGCATTCCACATGTTTAGCAAAATTTTCTACAAGTATTATTAATGATGGACCGGTCATATCTTACATGGAAGGAAATAGAAGTGCACCCACATGTTTAGCAAAATTATCTACAAGCATTATTATTGATGGATCATCATATCTTACCTAGCTTACACATGTTTCTATTGTCATTGAGAAAATACATAAAAATCCCTTTAAACTAGATTTGTCAACTGGGCCGGTCTGACCCGGATCGGACCGGTAAGACCGGCCCAAATAGAGAACCGAACCGGTTGGCCCAAAATCGGAATAAGGAATTTGGGTTCGTGGGCCGGAACGTGGGCTGGCAACCCAGGAGACCAACCCAGTTCTGAGACCGGACCTGGCCCACCGGTGCACCGGACCGGACCGGCCCGGGTACTAAATTTTTTATTTTTATTTTTTTGTTTGATTTGGCATTTGGGCTGACCGCTGACAGGCCACATGGATCGCTGTCACTAGGCCTGTTGTGGGCCGCTGCAGGCCCTAGCCTCTATAATAGCCTTTTCAGGCTATGTTGATTCAATGCCTTGGCAGCCTTTTCAGGCATTTGTTGAACATTGGTCCAACGGTTACAATGTCGTTTGGGCCAACGTTCAATTCTTCTCCATTTTAAAAATTCATCCATTTTTCATATATAAATACCTTCTAAATTTCATCATTTTTATTACAAAATACTTCTCATTCTCTCTCAATTTTCTGATTTTCTCTATTGATTTCTAGCAATATCTACTTTATTATTTTGCTATCAACAACATCAAGTTGGAAAAAGTTCAAGTGTTCAATTCATCAATTTACGGTTGCTTAATTACTTGTTTGTATCCGATAATTTGGTATAATCGTTCTATCTCTTACTTTTAATTAGTATATTATTTGTTGAATATCTTTTTGTATTAATTTTTGCGTATTTAATATTTATTAATTTAATTTATAAAATGGATAAAGTAAGACGACTTGGTAAAAGTGTTAAAAATTTATGTCTCGGAAGTAGTAGTGGTAGTAAGAAAAAAATCACTTCTGGTAGAGGTAGTACAAGCGGTAGAAATAATTATTCTCGTGTGCCTCCACCATCACCTAGTGAGATAGGAGAACGAGATATTCCTGTGGGTGCACATGATATGAATTATTTTGAGTCACAAGAAAATTATGGAATTGAAGAAGAAAATGAAGTTGACGTAAGTGTACATAATAATAATGATGATGATGATGATGAACCCACTAGTCCCGTTATTGATAATGCTCAATCTCGTACTCCTAATCTTCCTCCACAGCCTCCCCGTAAATTAACTAGTGTTGCATGAAATTTTTATACTAAATTAGAAGGAACAACTCTTGTTGAATGCAATTTTTGTCATAAACAATATCAGCATAAGACCGGGGGTAATTCCGGAGGGCCGGGTCAATTGATGAGACATTTGAGAACTGATCATGTAGGTTGGGAAGAACTTTTAGAACAAGGTGGGGCTGGTGGAACACATAGACAAACTAAAATGAACCCACATACCGGTAAATTAGTTGGGACGTATAATAAAAAGAAAGACCGTGAAGAGTTAGCGAAAATGATAGCATTGGGTTGTTTGCCTTTCACGTTTGCTTCTTCTGATGCTTTTGTTCATTACATACAATCTATTTATAACCCAATGTTTACCGGTATTCCTAGAAGTACTTGTCGATCAGATATTTTTAGACTACATGGACAATATGCATTTTATTTACGTTGGTTATTAACAAATCTTCCATGTAGAGTTTTTCTTACTTCTGATCTTGGTCGTGCGGTTAATAAAAATGATTATTTAACAATTACTTGTCATTGGATAGATAGTAATTTTTTCATGCAAAAACGTATTTTGGCATTTCGATATGATGAAGATCGTAGGCATACTGCGGATTTTATTTCTAAATCTATCTTAGTGGTTACAGATTATTATGGTCTTAATGAAAAAGTTTTATGTATGGCTTTTGATAATGCATCTAACAACACCGATGTTATTGATGATTTAAAAATTATGCTTACTCCTCCGTGTGTAGAAATTTTTCATGTTAGGTGTGTTTGTCATATATACAATCTAATTGTAAAAGATGGTCTTGATTTTTTTGAACCTGTGATTGAAAAAATTAGGCATGCAGTTGGCTTTATTCAAGGAAATAATAGAAAGCTCAGACTTACTGAATTTAAAAGAAAATGTAAGGACAATAATCTTAGACCAAGATTAATGCCTGAAGAAATAGACACTAGGTGGAATTCTACTTTTAATTTTTTAAATACTTGCTATATTTATAAAGTTCCTATTACTACGACTTTTAACCAATATGCTAGCGAATTTCCTGAACTTATGTTACAAGAAGCCAATTGGAGAAAAATTAAAGATGTTGTTGATTTTTTAAACTCATTTTATTTAGCTACTGTTGAATTTTCCGGTGCTTATTATCCTACTGCTTCTAATATTTTAGCTTATATAGCCGATCTCTCTATATTGCTTAGTGAATATAAGCTTAAAAGAGGTTACTCGGAAGCTATCACTAAAATGATCGAAAAATTCAAAAAATATTTTTTTCCGATTCCACCTATTTACTTAGTTGGTGCTATTTTAAATCCATGTATGAAATTTGTTAATATGTGTGAATTTGTTGTTATGATTTATAAAAATTTAGAAATTAAGAATGATGAAGTACCTATTATATCTGATGCTACTATTAATGTGAATATTTACATGGAAAATTTATTTAATCATTATGTTACCTTAGTTAATAATGCTACACCGACTCATAATGCTCCTTTATCTCTTCCTTCGGATGAACCATCATCTTCCAAAAGACAGGCACAAGGTGTGCCTGCTTATGGTGTAACTAATTTATCTGTTTGGTCAAGATTACAGCCTACAGCGCAAGGAAGCATAAATCGCGATGAGCTTAATTTATATTTGAGATCACCCGTGGAGGACTATAAAAATCAAACTCCAACACTGGAGTGGTGGAAGAACAATCAAAGACAATATCCCGTACTTTCAACATTGGCTAGAGATGTATTAAATGTTCCAATGTCAACCGTTGCATCAGAGAGCGCATTTAGTCAAGGAAGACAGCAGTTCGGAGACAATCGACACTCATTAGGAAGCAATGTCATGAATGTTTTAGTTTGCCTCGGAGATTGAATTAGAGCGGAGCGAAGAAATCAAGGAATGACAATTGAACCGGATGAAGAAGAACCACTTGAAGAAATAATGTCAATTGGAGATCCTTCAGCACAATCAAGTCCAGCGTATGGAGTTGTTGATTTTGAAAATTATGATCCCATTCCTGCCCATGTTAATACGGAAGAATTAGAGAAAATGATTCGAAATATGTAGATTTCTCAATTTATCTATTAAATTTTCATTTTCTAGTTTTACTGTTTTAGTTTATGAAGTTGGAGAAAAGTATTTGTAACCTTTGAATTTCAACTTTATTTTTCAATCAATATATTTTTAATAAAGTCAAAGGCTCATTGTGTCTTTGCATTTTTAATTTTTTTCTCTCATAAAATTTAAATTTTAATTCTTGTCTATCATCTATTTTATATATATATTATATATATTTGTATAATTAGTATATATTTGTTATATGTATATATTTTTTATATATCATATGAATATCATATTGTGAATATTCTATATGAATATTCTATATATATCAAATGTATATCATATTGTGAATATTCTATATACATCATATGTATATCATATTGTGAATATTCTATATTAATATTCTATATATATCATATGTATATCATATTGTGAATATTCTATATATATCATATGTATATCATATTGTGAATATTCTATATATATCATATGAATATCATATTGTGAATATTCTATATGAATATTTCATATATATCAAATGTATATCATATTGTGAATAATCTATATACATCATATGTATATCATATTGTGAATATCTATATACATCATATGTATATCATATTGTGAATATCTATATACATCATATGTATATCATATTGTGAATATTCTATATACATCATATGTATATCATATTGTGAATATTCTATATACATCATATGTATATCATATTGTCTATATACATCATATGTATATCATATTGTGAATATTCTATATACATTATATGTATATCATGTATATATTTGTTATATGTATATATTTTTTATATATCATATGTATATCATATTGTGAATATTATACTATTATCAAATTTAAATTTTAAATTTTAAAATTAATAACATTACACTACAATTTCTTTTAATTTTTTAATTCATTTAGATATTTGTCAACAACTAATATTTTTGAAATTCAAATTCACAAGATATAGAAGCTATGTTGATAGCATACAAAGTTATAACTTAAATTTAAATTAAAACATACAAACTTAGATAAATTGATAAAATTACATAATTAGAAATTAAAAACATAGAAACTTAAATTGCTAACATTACATGATTAGAAATTAAAAATATACAAACTAAGTACATTCAAATTTCATCCATGTGCTCGCGATTTAAATGTCTAAACATAATACCGGTGCTCCTTATACCGAATAAATTAAATGTTTTACCACAAATTTGACATTGAACTTGATTATCTTGTTTGTGAAAATATTTCCATGGAAAAATTGGTGGAGGTGGAGGTGGAGGTGGAGGTGGAGGTGGAGGTGGAGATGGATTATTATCCATGAAAATTTTGAAAGATGAAAGAAATCAAGTTGAATTGTTTAAACTTAAAATTTAAAATAAAATGATAGACTTGTGTCTAAGTAGAAAGTAGAAAATATGTGAGAATTGTGTGAAAAATGAAGAGGAATGTTGTATTATTTATAGATGGAGAATATTTTGAGAAGATAGAAAGATTTGAAGTTTGAACTTTAACTTTGACATTTGAAGTTTGGAGTGTTTGGACTTAGAAATTTAAATTTTAAAATTTTGAATTTCATATTTCATATTTTCAAATTACATGATTATAAAATATAAAATACTACACTAGTACACTATATGATTATAAAATATAAATATATAATTCAAATTTAAAATTTAAAATTTAAAATTTAAAACGATTATAATTATATCGCACTTTAAAATTGATAACACTATATTACATGATTAGAACTCAATTTTTAAATTTAAAATAAAAAAAAAGGTGGAGTGTTTGGAATGTAGTATTATTTATAGATGAAGAATATTTTGAGAAGATAGGAAGTTTTGAAATTTGAATTTTAAATTTCAACTTTGAAAATTGAAATTTCAACTTTCAATGCATTAAAATTTGAACTTTAACTTTGAAATTTGAAGTTTGGAGTGTTTGGATTTAGAAATTTAAATTTTAAATTTTTGAATTTTAAATTTCATATTTTCAAATTACATAATTATAAAATATAAAATATTACTACACTAGTACACTACATTATTATAAAATATAAATATATAATTCAAATTTTAAATTTAAAACGATTAAAATTATATCACACTTTAAAATTGATAACACTACATTACATGATTAGAACTCAATTTTTAAATTAAAAATTAAAAAAAAAAGGTGAAACCCATGGACCAGCCCCCAAACCCGGCCCATGAAGGCCCACATAATTAGACCGGACCGGCCCGTGAAACCCGGTCCAAAAATGGGTGACAGACCTGGGCTGGGTTGGCTGAGCATTTTGCTCAAAACAGCCCGGACCGGACCGGCCCATTTATGCTGGACCCGGACCGACCCAATCCATGAACCCGGCGGTCTGCAACTTATGTGGACCGGTCTGACCCGGACCGGCCCGTTTGACAGTCTTACTTTAAACTTAACTGCACAATTTACTTTAGCATTTAAACTTTACAAAAAATTAAATACTTCTTAAATAACTTTGAAGTGAATAAATATCACCCTAAAAATATAATATTACTCTCACAATAAAAGATGCACTACACTCGCGCTATATCAATGCCACATCATTGCCACGTCAAAGTCACATAAAAACTTATTTAAAAAAATTAATCAAAACACTAATATATATATATTTATACAATAAAAAAAATACCCTTGCCCCATCCCCTTTCTTCTTCGTACCCACCCACTTCAGCCCACCTTCTTCAACCCCTCGCTGGTCTCCCCCTCCCTCCCATCCTTTTTCAACTCCATTAATGCCTCCCCATCCACCCCAATCCACCTTCTTCAATATCTCTCTCCCTCCCCTCTCCCTCCTGTCTTTCTCCTTCTTTGAACTTCTATTAATGACTTTTTAGTGAAGCAATAACAAATTATCAATAGTTACAGTCAGAAATAACAAAAAAAAAAATGAAATTACTTTAAATTCACGATGTCTTTAATTTTTTCATGTCCTTAATATATTCAAAAATTTCTTCATGAATTAAATACTTTCAATTTTTATTGATAATTTTGATCTCTTTAATTTATTTAGAGAAAAGAAAAAAAAATTAAAAATGAGGATAAAGGTGTAGAAGGGGTGAAATGGGGTGGAGATTTAAAAAGAGAAAGAGGGTGGAGGTGTTTGAAGGAGGAGAAATGGAGTGGGGAGGGATTTGCAGAAAAAAATGAGGGGGGGGGGGGGGAGGTTTGAAGAAGAAAGGGAGTGGGGCTGGAGGGGGGTCGGGGGAGGAGTTATTTTTTTATTATTATTATATACATATTAATGGGATCAATTTCTTTTTTAAAAAAAAAGAATTACGCGTTTTAATTTTTTTTCTTTTTTTTTATGTCACGTCAATTTTAGGGGTGACATTTATTTTGCTTCAAAGTTGTTTAGGGGTGTATTTAATTGTCCATGAAGTTTAAGTATTAAAGTAAATTGTGCATCCAAGTTTAGGGGGATTTATGTATTTTTCTCATTGTTATTTAATGTATCAGATATATTTTGTTAACGAAACACTTCATATGGGGAAAAGGATTGAGATACCCCTCAATTTTGTGATTTAAAATTGATATATCTCTCGTTATAAAAGTAGTTCATATATATTCCTATTGTTACACAGATAACTTAAATATACCCTTCTCAACTAAGGAAAGTGAAAAAAGTGATTTTAAATTTATTTTTAGTTGTCATTAGATTTGACCCTTCTCGCAAAGTTCAGATGTATATTTGATCCTTCTCTCACATGAATTTTTTTTTACCTTTTTAAATTCAACGACTAATTTAAATTTATTATCTTGATTGTCAAGTTTATTTTTTCCCTCATCTTCTTGTGAAATTATCAAAGACACCCCAAATTTTTCACAAATATAAAAATAAATTACAATATTAGCGCAAAAAAAAAAAGCTTCTAATTTTTTCTTATTTTTTCATCTTTTATTCCATTCACATTTCTTTTATTTTATTTCTCATATTTTCACACTAAAAATGAAAGCAGATAAAATAAAATAAGAAAAAGAAACTCAGATTTAAAAAAAAAAAAAGAAAAATGATAGATAGGGGTGTCATGGACCACGTTGATTCGAATTTTTAAATACCAAATCAAACTATTTGTGTTGAATTTTTACATCTATAAAGCAAATCAAATCAATTAAAGTTGGGGTTTTCAACCTCGAATTTTTTTTGACTTCTTCGGCTTTCTGAAATTTTTTAAAATTTTTTAATTTTTTTTTGATAAAGTCTTCATACAAACATATAATTAACTTGTGCTTCAAATATTACTTTAGTCCTAGCAAGATACAATTATCTAAGATGTTTCTTAAAAAAATAACACAAAATATGGAATGAGTGATGACAATAAAATATTCAATAAAAAATAATGAATTTGTATAAAATAAATATTGAATATTAGTAAGTCATAATAAAAATAATCATAATTTAAAAGTATTAAGTCATATTAAAAATAAATTTAATAAGTATTATTACATGGCTAAAAGTTAATAAAAAAATAAAATTGAGTTATGTATTTATGCAAAACTAAAGAATAAATATCCAACATTAATATTGTCATTTCTAGTGTTAAATTGAATATTTTTTGTTAGCATTAGTATTGATTAGAGCTTTATTTGAGTCACTAATATCTAAGAGCTATATAACTTATTGGACCATTTAAAATTCTATATTTAAACTTGAAAGAAACTTGAAATAATATGTTCAACGATAAAAACTATGATAAAGTTTAAGAAATATTTATAAATTACATCACAGTAAATATTTTTATGTATAAAATATTTTTAATTATATATATGTAATATCGGGTTAATTTGGTTTGGTTTGACTTTTTTTTAGTTAAAATTAAACCAAATCAATTATAGTTGAATTTTTTTTAATACCAAACCAAGTTAAATCAAATCACTAGTCAATTTTTTTTTATTTGACTCGATTTGTCAATTTGATTTTGTTCACCCCTAACAATAGGCAAATAGATCAATAAGTGATATATTTAAAATCCAAATTAGTTGTTAAGTCAACAACAACAACAACAACAACAACAACAACAATAATATATTCAGTGAAATTTTACAAGTGGGGTCTGGAAAGGATAGAGTGTACGCAGACCTTACCACTATCTCGTGGATGTAGAGAGGCTATTTCCGAGAAACCCTCGGCTCAAGTGCATCAAACCCAAGTAAAAAAAGAAGAAAACAATGAAAAAACCATAGCAGTTAATAAGAAAAGCAGTGTAGATCCTACAAGAAAGAAATAATAATAGCAGAAAAATAGTGTGATAATCAAAACACAATAAACAACATATGATGATAGATAACAAAAACAAGTACTACAAGGGTACGACTAGTACTGCGACTGGAACTAATAAGCCTAAACCTACAAAAGGCAAGATAACACTCTATCTCTACTAACCTTCTACCTTAATACACGACCTCCACACCTTTCTATATAGAGTCATCTCCTCGGTAATATGAAACTGCATCATGTCCTGTCTAATCACTCTCCTCAATACTTTTTCGGCCTACCTCTGCCCCTCCGCGTACCCCTTATCACCAGCCTCTCGCACCTCCTCACTGGGGCATCTGCGCACGTCCTCTTCACATGCTCAAACCATCTCAGTCTCGCTTCTCTCATCTTATCTGCCACAGATGTCACTCCCACCTTCTCCCGGTTAATCTCATTCCTAATCTTGTCGCTCATAGTATGTCGACACATCCATCTCAACATCTTCATATTCACAACGTGCATCTTCTAAACATGAGAGTTCTTGACTGGACAACACTCCACCCCATATAACAAAGACGGTCTAACCACCACTCTGTAGAACTTACCTTTAAGTTTAGGTGGTACCAAATTGGTTGTTGAGTCAAAGAAATAAAAAAAATCACATGTGAAAAGAATCAAATATACCCCTAAACTTTGTGAAAAGGATCAAATATACCCCTGAACTTTGCGAGAAAAGCCAGATATAGTCATATATCGATTTTATTTTAATAAAAAAATAAATTTAACATAATTCTTTCACTTTCCTCAACTGAAAAGGGTATATCTGGGTCATTTATGTAACAGTGGAGGTATATGTGAGTCACTTTTATAACGAGGGGTATATCAGCTCTAAATAGCAAAGTTGATGAGTATATCGGCCTCTTTTCTCTCTTTTTTATATTGCTCGTCTCTTATTAACTTGGTACACTCCTTAAAAATGCTTTAATTAAAGATATATTTTACTAAACTAATTTTATTAATGATGCTTTAAAATTCTAAGTATGATTATTAATGTAGTTATTTAAAACTAAAAATAGTATGAATAAAAGTAATAAAACTATCTTGATTTACTAAAATAAACAAATAAAATAAAAGAGAACACTATAAATAGTCCATTATCTATAGGTTTAGGGCTAAAATGGTCCCTTTAATATAAACTTACCGATTTTAATCTTTTAAGTATCCAACAACTTATCAAGTTTGGACTCTGTTCATTTTTCTTATGTAAATAGCGTAATATACACCGTGAGTTAATTTTTCGCTATTAACTTTTCTGTCTCGCGACTTTTGTTCAGGGGGTTCAAAAAAGTAACCATGCTAATAGTGTGACAAATGAGCTAGATAGATTAGATATGAACCGGTCGAATCATATATGAGCGAGCTTATATACACTTTCTTAACCAGCAATCAAACGATCCCTTAATCACTTTCAAAGCAAAATTTACGTTTGACGATTAGTCATGGCAAATGACTTGACATAAATATAAAAAATATCATTATAACCATAAAGGTAGAAATTTAAATCATGGTTACATACGAAATAAAATTATATACAAATAAAATTGATTTGTTTGAACTCTTTTTCTATCGTTTATAACGAGATTAATAAATTGAAGTATTGAATAAACTATTCGTAATTTCAATAGTTTTTATTTATATTAGACAGTTTTAGTACCACAAAAACATACACCATATATTCTCACAAAATTATGTGAAATTTTTTATTAAATGTAGTAATATTTACTTTGAAATCAATTTATTGATTTAATAATTATCATATATTAAAAAAATTAATAGAAAGCCCAAAATTAAAAATTTGGAAAAAATTGACAAAGAGATTAATGTTTAAAAAAAAAATGAGAAAGAAGGTGATGACAATATGGCATAGCAGCAGAAGACACGCCTGAAGCAAAAATGCAAGAGAAAATGCATCCACCGAGATATATATATATATATATGGAAAATATCTCAAAACATACATAAATTATGATCGAAATTATTGTTACCCCTTTTAACTTTGTGGAGGTCTTATGACCTCCTCCTCCAGAACTATGTTATAGTGTAATATTGAGGGTATTATCAGTTTAGCTGGACCACTAAATCACTCAAAATAAAGTAAGTGCTTACACACGCTATCAAAAAGAGGGTCAGTTCTCATTAATGTTAATTTATCTTTCATTAAACCTAGAATTTCCTTAAAACTCTCTAACTTTATCTTCATGATTATTGATCAAATAACACAAATCATTCCAATTTGATGTGATTTTTATTTTCAATCTACTATTTCAAAGTTGTTGTTTATACGTGTGTTTACTTGCATATCCAGCTATACTGATAATACCCTCAATATTACGCTATAAAATAGTTCAGAGGGTCATAGGACCCCCACAAAGTTAGAGTGTGTAACAGCAATTTTGGCCATAGTTTAGGTGTGTTTTGAACTATTTTCTCTCTATATATATATAAAACAAAAATCTAACTCTATATACACGGTATAAGTTTTCGACCGAAGAGGTGAACCCCTCGGCTCCATGTAGATCCACCCCTCCCTCATTTACCATGTCAAGCAACTTTCTTAAAACCTCTTCATGAATTTAGGTGCGAATATTAGTGAACTTTTTGTTGATTTATTACCTTTTGGGTGTTTAGATTTTGTTCAATTTTTGTTTGTAATGTGATTATTGTGAGAAATTTTTTTGATGTTTTTGACAGTTTTTAATTATGTCATTGTGATCACTTCTTTTTATTTTGCTTAAAGTTATGTTTTGGTTCAAAAGAGAAAAAATTAATGAATAACAAGAAGAATTGTGCAAGGACATGAGCAAGATATAGCAACAAACGAGAACTAGGAAGAAAGTCAGCTTAGGGATTTCAATTTTTTATTTGTAAGAAATTTGTTAAATAAATATATTTTTTGATCAATGAGGTATGCCACATCATCGAATTAATGTCCTTTAATAATATATAGATATAGATTGTTTGCAATATTTCTGAATAGCATTTAAATATGAAGGAACAAGTAAGGGCCATAAAAGACTTATATTAGTAATTTTTTTCTCTATGAACTAAGAATTAGTTTCCCTTCGCAACAGGAATTTTTATTTATTTGAGTTTGTTTCCTTTTTTTTCATATGTATTTTTTACTCACATTTGATTTCTCATCTTATTTATGTTTGGAATATGGTTTTCTAAGATCAAATATTGTTTATATTTTGTAGTATAATTTCTCTATTATCTCTTTTACATCATTTGATAAGATAACATAAAAGTTAACTAGTGTCACATATAAAATATGACAAGTAAAATTTTCATTCTTATTTAAGTGAAAGTATCAAAAACACATCTAAATTATTTCCTTTTTTTGAGTTTCATATCTAAATTATTGGAAGTGTGAGTTTCATACCTAAATATCACTCATTAGTTTGAGAAACACACCTCAACTAATATGTGATGGTGTTTATACTACTCTCTTTTATTTAAAAAACCCTGTCACATGGCACTCCGCGTGAATTTTGTTTTCACCTTGGCAATCATTAAATAAATTATTAGTATTAGGTTAAAAATTAAATATTCACCGTGTTGAAAAATGATGAAAAAGAAGGGGAGAGTTTAGGGTAAAATCAATTGAAATTTTTAAAAAAAATGATGTGACAGCTAAAAAAAATAAAAATATGCCACATCATTAGAATATTTAATGGCCAGACGCATCTAAATGTGTTTGTATATAAACACTTAGTCAGCGTTGAGGTGTACTTCTCAAACTAATGAGTGATAGTTTAGGTATGAAACTCAAAAAAAGAGGATAGTTTGAGTGAGTTTTTGATACTTCTCTTCTTATTTTTGTTACCACACAAATTTGGATTTTTGAGAGAGCTTTCGCTATAACATCATACGCATATACAATCAATATATATATATATATATTATATATATATAAAGGAGGAACTTAGGCCTGATGATGTGGCATGTCTCAAAAATCAGCATTTGTATTTATCTATTTTCTTAGAATTTTGCCATTTTATTCTCTTATTTAAATACTCTAAATTAATAATGCAAATTTCAAAAGTCACGATTATGTCTCCATTAAAGTTGGGTTTGTGAGAATGGACTATTACCATTTATTACTTCCCATGCGTTGCAAAAGTACTGTAGAATAATGATTGTAAATTATCAGTTTTTGCTTTTTTTGTAATGGTGCTAATCATCTGTTTCAAGAAACCATATCATCTCCAATTAACTCAAAGTTATAGAAATCACATCTCACATTCTCTCTATAAAAGGCTTTTGTTTTACTCACAAAAATTTCATCTGCAATGGGTTCCATCACTATTCACAAATCTGTTAATCATTTTATTCAGAAATTTTCTAATATTTTCAGAACTTTTTTGATAATATGCTTCTTTTAATTATTCGTTCCTCTTATGTTAGGTATTGTGCTCTACATCAACTTTGGTCTCTCTGTGATCTCTCAATATTCAAGGTAAGAGGTGCTTCTTTATACATGATTACTTCATATTTTACTTTTTTCTTCAACCCAAAAAGACCGTCTATTATATTTGAGTATGACCAACAAATTTAAATTTAGAAAGTACTAGCACAAATTAAGTCTTAACATTTTAGTTGTAGGTACAAATGCTTTAGAAAGATTTTAAAAAAAATATATGAAAAAAAAAATATTTTTTATTTCCTCAAGTAGAAGTAGTGCTTTTCTTTTTTGGGGACAGAGGTAGTTTAATCTTTTGTAAATTTCAATTTTGTATAATGTCATCTCGGCGTGATTATATTTATAAAAGTAAGATAAAGAGAAAAAAAATAAAGAACTAAGAAGATCGTTCCACATTTATAACCTATTTGGTCAAGTTTCTACAATTAACTTATTTAAAAAGAGTATTTTTTAAAAGTTCTTTTCAAAAAGTATTTTTGATTGGAAAACAATTTATGTTTGACCAATAAATTTATAAAGCACTTTTAAGCAGGGATTGGTATTTGACCAAGCTTTTTAAAAAGTGTTATTAAGTGTATTTTTCTCAAAAATGCTTTTCGGTGCTTTTGAGGAGAAGCTATATTTTTTAGATTTTGAAAAATAGTTTCTGCTACTCTTTAGAAACACTTTTTTTCTTTCTCAAAAGCTGAGAAAAGCTTAGTCAAATACCTTAATTTTTTTAAAATAAATACTTTTAAAAAAAAAAAAATTGACAAAAAATAAGCTTGGCTAACCATTTAAGAACACTCTTTAATGATTATATAACTTTCATGATTATATTGTAAAATATTTAACATTATAATTCTCATCAATGCTCTTCCATTGATTACATAATGATAGTATTTTTATTTGAAAAATGCAAGACATGCAAAAGTGAATAAGCTGGAGGTGCAGATTCTTAAAAGTAATCAGATATCTAGAACTTAGGATATGAAGTCTCTCAAAAAGGGAAAAAACTAATTTAGATCCAGAAAACTTCTTTAAACTCTGAATACTATTTAGAATTTAGATTAGTTCTTGCCTAATTGGAAAGAAGGTGACTGGGAGAAAATTTAAACTATTTATTTGATGATTTTGATGTCGATGTTCGCTAAGAAGGTAAAAGAAAATTTGACCAATATATTTTTAGTTTTTTTTATCTTAAAAATACTTTCCTTGCTAATATTGTTTTTCGTTCTACTAACACATTTTCTATCATTTTTCAATGAACTTTTTTGTGTTGATTTATTAGTGTTTGCTCTTAAACTTTGATGGTACAAATTAAGGTAGAGTAAAATATAACAAATGATGATTCTTCTACTAAATAAGAATATATAAAGAGTCATGAAGTCTCATATTAGAGTGAAAGAAAATTCTATCAAGATATTATTATTTTATTATTAAACAATTTTTGAAAATTTTCACTTGCTAATATATTTATTTTGTATTTTACCTTTATTTTACATTCTGAGATATTTCTTAGACGATCAAGGAAAAAAGTACATCAAAGTATGTGTTGCAGACTTAAAATTCAACCTCATTGAATGTGCAATAGAAATGAAAACAATCTTCATAATATATTATTGGAGAATATATTTTAACTTATTGATAAAGAATATAACACCTCATTTAATGTGTTAAATTTGTTAAGATTTTTTTTTCTCATCGTATGAAAATAATCTTCATAATATAATTAAAATAAGGGACAATATTACGATTTGAGAATAAAATAAATATAAAATTGATCGAAGAAAATATATCAATTTTTTAACGAACGCGTGAAGCGCGGTCAAGTTCTCTAGTTAAGAAATATATTGTAGCTAAATATGAAAGTTTTTATGGCTATCACCAATATTATCCGTCATTCAAGTTATTTATTTTCCATATCAAATTTGAGTGAATTGAGCATTTTATCTTTATATAATTCGTTTTCAATCCACCCACATGTTATCCGACCCGCCTATTTGTCGCTCACGAAAGCAGCTTATCCACTGATAGGTTAACACCCATAAAATTTGCTACATAGCTGAGAAATACATAGTTACGTGTTAATACTGAGGCCCCTTTGATACACATTTAAGTACAAACGTACAATGAAGCCTCATAGTGCAAGTCCCACTCGAATACCGTATTTGAACTAAGATGTGGCTTTATTATATGGTCAACCCACGAGTCTCGCCATTTAAAACCCGCATATAATCAACGAGATGGATCTCAAATACCACAAAAGCAAGAGTAGAAAGGAGAGAAACAAAGACACTGGCTCTACTCTATTATAGTACTAACATTTATTTATGGTACATCGCGTTGCTAATGATCATAAACGCAGTTAGAAGCTGGCTGCATATTCCAGTGCTTTTTACATTCAAAAGAGGCATGAAAATTGAGGGGGAACTAAAAAAATAGCATAGTATTACCTCTTTACCCAGAAAGTGCAGTTCCCTACATCAATCGAACAAATGAGGCTCTGCCATCTAACAACAGTCTTTAAGCACCTAACTTCCTGCAACTAATCACAAACTTGAATAACCGAAGAAGCACAATTGCTTGCTATTACAACTTCACAATCTCTGCAACAGAAGCTCAAATCTAACACATGCTAGAGAATATTAGTGCACGGGATCTCAGAGAGCCTCTTCTCTGTATGAATTCTTTTCCAGCCTCCGAAAATTGTTTAATCAACATCTGAACATTGCAATCACTGGCTCCAAATGCATGCCCTGAAACCAAAATGTAAAACGATGCAAAGATCAATATACTGGTATGTCATCCTAAAACCTAAAGCATAAACAACAATGACAAGTAGATAAAGCGCAAGAAAGAAACTTGTCAATCAACTACATCTCATTCTCACACTAATCGCAGATGCTATTTCAGTAAGACTATATTTCTTCCCCTCAATTCCGGCCACCTTTTCTTCAACCAAAAAGAATCTTATAGAAAAAAATAATAACACTGAAAAAAGAGGAAAAGCAGCGCAAAAAACATCGCTGATATTATACCAAATACCAAAAGTAGCACAAAACTAGGCAAATTATAAAAAGTTCTAAAAAAATAAAAAAGGATGCACAAATCGAAAGAAATTATTTTAACCCAACAGGGATCTAATTGACTACATGCTCATTCTTTCGATTGCTTTGCTGCTGAAATCGCCGGAGACATCAGTGTGAATTCTCTCACCCCTCTGCAATCTTCTTCCAGCAGCCATGATTGTTCCAGAGAAGAACCGTAGAGAGATCTTCTAATACCTCTTCCAAGAGGGAGTGTGCTAAGCGAAGAAGGATTACAACTTGGCCAAGCATCCCTTAATCGATGTGCCGAATCTACAGGAGATCAAGCTGATGCAGAGCTTCAAATCTAAGGAGTAGGTTCACGAGACATTCGCTTGGATGCACTACTACTGGTACCTTACAAATGATGGCATTGAGTTCTTCAGGACTTACCTTAAGCTTCCTTCTGAGATTGTACCTGCTACTCTGAAAAAATCTGCCAAGCCCCTTGGTCGCCCCATGGGTGGCCCTCCAGGCGATCGTCCCCATGGACCGCCTAGGTTTGATGGTGATAGGCCAAGGTTCGGTGCAGGGATTGTTATCGTGCTGGACCTAGAGGCTCACCTGGTGAGTTTGGAGGTGAGAAGGGTGGAGCTCCAGCTGACTACCAGCCTGCTTTCAGGGGTTCTGGTGGAAGACCCGGATTTGGGCGTGGATCTGGAGGTTTTGGTGGTGCTCCCACCAGTTCAAGCTTCTCTTAGGTTTCTGCCATCTTATACTAGGTGGTTGTTCTAATTTTGAACCAGATGTTGGAACCACTTGGTTCATTTTCTTGTTAAACATAATACTCCAAGCAGGGCAACTTTATCTTTGTGGATCTTTAGAGAGCTAAAAGAAAATGTAGGATAGGAACAGCCAAGAGGAGAATTGTGAATAAAAGTTACTCCCTCCGTTTCAAGATGTGTGACCTATTTTGACTTGGCACGGAGTTTAAGAAAATAAAGAAGACTTTTGAATCTTGTGGTCTTAAATTAAAGATATGTCAAATGTACTAAAATGCCCTTTAATCTTGTGGTTCTAAACATGCCAAGTGGAAAGTTGAAATTAAAGAGTTACTAAAAAGGGAAAGGGTCATTCTTTTTGAAACGGACTAAAAAGGAAAGTAGGTCAAACAAATTGAAACAGAGGGAGTACATTCTTTGAGCTTGTATTTGTGCTAATTGAACCCCGATTATTATGTAGATGAAGTTATTGATTGTTGTTGGCAAGCGCAGAAGTTAATCTTGCTAGAAAGGAAGAATCTCGAGGTGAGTTGAGGCTTGTTCTTACTAAAGTTCTTTTCTCACAACGTCATGTCCATGAAGTGTTTGATTAAATGTTTATAAATGTTAATGTGGGTTTAATTGGAACGAGTGAGCTCACATTATCCATGATTGTTGAGTTAAGATTTGCATGTTATCAAATTATTAAAGTAGTGTTCTTTGAAGCTTTCCAAGCCATATCTCCATGCTCACAATTAGGGGTCGTTTGGTTGGGAACAAGTTATCCCGGGATAATTAATCCCGAGATTAGTTATTCCGGGATTAGTTATCCCACCATGTATATGGGATAACTTACCTCATCACTATTTATATGGTGGGATAAATAATATCGGGACTAACTAATACCTCTAACCAAACGCAGGATAAAATAATCCTGCATTTTATCCCGGGAGTATTATACCTTATACCTCACTCCAAACGACCCCTAACAGATGAAATTATGTAAGTTTGAAGTTTTTTTACACTTGCTATGACACGTGTAATGATCTGATTTTTTTATGCTTTAAAGTTAAGAACACTATGATGTGCTCTAAGTGTCATAACTACATTAAGGTTGATAGCTTGAAGATTTAATCTAAACTTTAGTGAAATGGTAACCGTACAAAGGTTACGAGTAACCGTATAAAGGGCTACTAATTTTTCTATGATAAGACGCAATATGAAATGATAATCGTACAACGGGTTACAAGTAATCGTATAAAGGATTACTAATTTGCCATAATGAGGTACAACATGAATGGTAACCGTATAAAGGGTTACGAGCAGTCATACAAAGGGTTGTTAATATTGCCATAACGAGGCACAAAAGATTTGGTAGTCGTACAAAGGGTTACGAGTAACCGTATAAAAGGTTACAAGTAGTTGTACAAAGGGTTGTTAATGTTGCCATAACGAGGCACAAAAGATTTGGTAGTCATAAAAAGGTCTACGAGTAATCGTGCTACAAGCAGTCGTAAAAAGGGTTGCTAATATTACCATAACGAGGCACAAAAGATATTAAAGGGTTACAAGTAATCGTATGAAGGGTAAAGCTGGCCGCCGGACCGGTACAGACCGGTACCATTCCGGTACCGGTACCGGTCCGATCCGTACCGGAATGGAACAGAATGGTACCAACCGGGTATCGGAATGGGATGGGACGGCCGTTTCATACCGTCAAACCGGTACCGGTTCATACCGGTAGAAATCCGATCCGATTGACCGGTCAACGTTTTAACAATTCGAATTTTTATTTTTTTTAATATTAAATCGTTAAGAGCCGTTGGGTACGGCTATTTCAGCCTCCCAACGGCTAGTTTAGCACCCCCATCCCCCTAGCCCCCCCCCAGCCTCCCAGCCCCCCTCCAACAGCCCCTTCCCTTTTTTTTTCATTATAAATACCCCTCCCCCTTTTAAATTTTTATTCATTCATTCAACTCTCATTCTCTCTCAAATTTCATCTCTCAATATCTACAAATTCTATAATTATTGTTATTATTTTGCAAGTGAAGTATAATTTGGTGAATTTTGGAGCAATCTTCTTCAAATTTCGATTATAATCGTCTGTTTTTACGGCAGACGTTTAGTACATTCGTTCCACTCTTTAGTCTTTTAATTTTTATTCTTGTTTATTAGTTGTAAATTTGTGATTTGTGAACTTGTGATTTGTTTATTTTATTTTGCTAATTTCATATTTTATTATATTATGGATCCATCTCAAGAAAAATCCGATAAAAAAGGTATTGTTTCAAAAGTAAAAAATTATGTGCGTGGTAAAAAAAGTACTGGTTCTTCTAGTTCTTCTCGCCGCCCTGTTGTTCCTCAAATTAGATTTAATACGGATGAATTTACGCATGTTAATGAAACTAATTTTCCGTTTACTACGGATGACCCTATTCCCAACGAAGCTTATGAAAGAATGTATAATGATTATGAAGATGAATTAGATGAAGAAGTAGAATTGCATGAGGATGATGATTTAGAGGAAACTGATACACCGACTAGTCCCATTCTTTCCCCCGCCCTCACTATTCCCGAAGCTCCAACTCAGGATAATCCTCAAGTTGGAGTTGATCTTCCCCCTATTGCTCCGGTGAGGGGTAAGACCAAATCACAACGTCCTTTAAAATCACCTGTGTGGCATTTTTGTTTTTTAAATGAAGAAAAAATTGTGTCTACGTGCCGTCTTTGTAAACAAACTTGGAAATATGTATCTGGTGCTAGTGGAGGTTCGACTGGGGGATTAAAAACCTATTTGAGTAGGAAACATCCGAGAGAGTGGCAAACATATTTAGCTACTCTAGGTGAAACTGATGGCTCTAGCGTTGGACCCTCTGTTGGCGGGTCAAGCATGATTCAAACTTCACTAAATCCTTCAAACCCTGCTGGTCATATTTCACAATGGACCTATAATAGGGACCGTGATCGTGAAAATTTTGCTAAAATGGTTGTTGTTTGTGGTTTACCTTTTAATTTTGGAGAACATGATGGTTTTATAAGATATATTCGGGATACATATAATCCCAGTTTTGAAGGTATTACAAGAAGTATGGTAAAAAGAGATATTTTTGAATTTTATGAAAAACATATGCAATATCTTTGTAAATATTTTTATATGATGGATTGTAGGGTTTCTATTACCACTGATATGGGTCGTAGTCCTAACGGATTTGATTATTTAACTGTTACTGCACATTGGATTGATTATAAATGGATAATGCAAAAAAGAATTATCGCTTATAAAATTTGTGAACACCAAAAACTGGTTCTTATATTGCTTCAACTGTATGTAAAATTTTAGAACGTTTTTATCTTGCTGATAAAGTGATTAGTATTACTTTAGATAATGCTTCTGCTAATTTAAATGCTATGAGTATGCTAGAAACTAGACTTTGTCCAATTACTAAATATGCTTTTCATATCAAATGTGGTGCACATATATTAAATTTAGTTGTGAAAGATGGTATTAGGGTATTTGATAGTTGTATTGATAAAGTTGAAAATGCAATTTTTTGGATTTTTCATATGAATAATAATAGTAGAATTCGACAATATAAAGATTTTTATAAATTGTGTGATGTTACATTTAGAAAAGTTCCAAAGTATGTAAAAACTAGATGGAATTCTTTTTATGAAATGCTTGAAGTTGCTTACAAGTTTAGAAAGCCTATTACTATGATGTTTAATAGTCATAATGCTTATCCTAATGATAAACTTGCGGACAGTGATTGGGATGCAGTAGATGCACTTAAACTCTTTTTAAAATCATTTTTTGATGCTACCAAAAAAAATTCTGGAACATATTATCCTACTATTAGCGAAATTCTAATACATATTTGGAATATTTCATGCCTTTTTGCTATCTATAAACAAAAATCATATTTTAAGGATTCTATTGAAGCTATGATTATAAAATTTAAAAAATATTTTTTTCCTATTCCCCAAATTTATTTAACTGCAATTCTTTTTAACCCGGAATATAAAGAACATGGTGCAAAAGCTTTAGTTAGAGAAATTTATACTAATTTAAATATTTTACCACAAGAAACACCGGATTTAATAACATGTCAAAATAGTATTAAAATTTGTGCTAAGGAAATGTATGACAAATATAATGACCTTAGAAAATCTTGATCATGTCCCTCAAAGTTCTACGTCGAGATCAGGTGTCCATGGTAAAGCAAAATCACAACTTGGTCTTGATTTTTCTAGTGAGTGTGAATTTTCTAAATATCTTGAACAAGGTGCTGATAATATTCCAACTACGGATGGCATACCACAACTATTGGATTGGTGAAAATCTCGTGAAGAACACTTTCCAAAACTTAGCAAGATGGTGAGAGACGTGCTAGCTATTCAAGGATCATCAGTTGCTTCGGAGCAAGCTTTCAGCGCGGCAAGATTTCAAATTGGAGACCATAGATATTCCTTAGCAGAAGACAGTTTGGAGGTATCTGTGTTGTTTAGAGATTGAATCAACGCCGAGCGAAGAAATGTTGGAAGACCAAAGTTGCAAAAAGTAGCAGAACAAGCCTTAGATAACCTCATTGGATTTGATAGTGATGATGGCGCTGAACTTGAAGATCGTCAAGCAGCTTTACCAAGAATTGAGGTTGAAGAAGCTGAAACTTTACAAAGTTTAGAAGATAAATTTATAAATCTATACAACTATTAGTATTACATTCGAGGCTTAGTTGAAACAGAACCTTTCCTAGAAGGTGGCTGCGTAAATTAGGCGCGCTTAGTTGAAACAGGACCCTTCCTAGAAGGTGGTTGCGTAAATTAGGCGCTTTACTAATAGTTGTAAATTGTAATATTAGTTTGAAATTTTGAATAAATTGGATTATTTTTTAATTTTTATCATTGTTTTATACTTTTATAGTTTTATACTTTTATTCATTGCCTATCTTTCTTATCATTGTTTTATATTTTTATAGTTTTATACTTTTATTAGTAGTTTTTAAAACATACACTAATAGACTTCAAAACATAAACTTATAAATTGAAAACTTAAAAAAATAAAAAACTTTAAACAAACTAAAACACTTCAAATATATAACTTATAAAATATATATAAAGTATAAACTTAATAAAACTTATAACTTATAAATTAAAAAACTTAAAAAAACAAAAACTTTAACAAACTAATAAACTTCAAATATAATTTATATAAGTTATAAAATTTTAAAACTTAAATAACTTTTAAGTTATAAGTTATAAAAACTTTTAAGTTATAAGTTATCACTTGAAAATTAAGTTTGAAATTCAAAATGTAATTCAAAATTTAAAAATTTAAAAAAAAAAAAAAATAGGCCATTCCGGTAAACCGGTCCGGCCCATTCCGGTACTGTACCAGTCCAATCCGGTTTACAAC
The DNA here is from genome assembly GCA_003996215.1 of Jaltomata sinuosa. NCBI lineage: Eukaryota > Viridiplantae > Streptophyta > Magnoliopsida > Solanales > Solanaceae > Jaltomata > Jaltomata sinuosa. The sequence goes on along the minus strand of QJPP01001016.1, from coordinate 340,600 downwards.
GGAATGGAATGGGATCCGGTTTCCATACCGGTTGTACCGGTCCGGTTCATTCCGGTACCGGTCACCATTCCGGTGTTGGTTATACCGGTCCGGTCCGGTACCGGTCTGTTCCGGTCCGGCCATCCCGTTCCGGTCCGGTGAGCAGCTTTAATGAAGGGTTACCAATCGCCACAACAGGGAATAATTAAGAAAAGTTCAGTCAACCGCAACTATCTAAAAGCTAAACTTAGTGTTCAAAAGGGCTCTAAATGATGGGGAAGTTTCAGAGATTGCTAGACACTACTTCAAGTACTGAATCTGTTTTCTGGAACCTCCAATTGTGATGACAAACCATTTTGGAAACTACATAGTAAAGGGGTGTTCACTGTGGAGTCTTGCTATTGGGGAAGAAACATTAGCCAACTTCAGATAGCTAATTGGCCTTGGAAACAAATTTGGAGAGTTAGATGTCCATTGAAGGTTGCTTGTTTTGTGTGGCTGGCGATCAGAAAAGCTTGCCTAACTCATGAAGCACTACAAGGAAGAGGGATGCAGATTTGTTCTAGATGCTTTTTGTGCAACCAAGAGGCAGAGGCGAACAGTCACCTGTTTTTGCATTGTAAAGTAGCAGTCAAACTATGGGACATGTTTTTTTGCATACTAGGGATCAACTGGACAATGCCAAGATCCACTCGAAAATTCTTAAGTAGCTGGAAAGGAATTGGGAAGAGAGATTCAACAGAAGACTGGTGGCTGAGTATCCCAGCATGTGTTTTGTGGACGTTATGGAAAGAAAGGAATGCTAGATGCTTTGAAGGCAAAAGTAGCAATATCCAGAAGATTAAAAGTCATTGTATTAGCTTATTGTATTTTTGGTGTAAACAGGAAATGGGGGTAGATGCATTAGATGTAGTGGATTTCATAGGTAAGCTGTAATTTTCCTCTTTTTTTGGCAGTCCTCCAGGAGGAAGCCCCATACAGTAATATGTGGGTTGTAAATTCATCATCATCTATTGGATGATAAGTTTTATGTGAATACAAAGTTACCCTTCTTTCAAAAAAAAAAAAAAAATTTAGTGGTGATTGCTTAAATCCGATATTATTTACATGATGAGTTTTTATGAACAGTTCCATTTCAGAGTTCATGTTATTTCATACATGCTTATTTAAACCTCATTCTAACTTTAGTGAGGGGGATGTTGAGACTAACGTTCTCTTTTGCAAACCTATGTTGGTCTGCAGTACAACGTAGGGGCCAGTTTTGCAGACAAGCAGACTACAAGCTAGAGAACCCTCCCTTCCATGCTTTGGTAGCTCCACTTCTAACTTTCAGTGGGGACATATTCTTATTCAGTTAATCCTTTTATGTAGTCATTATCTGCAGTTTAGAGGCTTAATAGACAGTCTTAGAACTTGGGTTATGTATTCACATTATGCATATATTGCACAATGATAAGAGAGTGCATAAACACATTTATATGAGATTTTCAGAATGTTTGAGATCCAAATATTATATTCGCCTTTCAAATAATTGCATTGACTTGCCCGTGTTTATTTGAATAAGAACACATTAGAAAGTCAGATGGTCCACTCGGTCAGGTTAAGGCACCGAGTGCCGGTCACAACTTAATCAGAAATCGGTTCATGACAAACTTGCTATGCAAACAGGTGTAATATTTGGGTAGAGAATCTTAGTGCCAAAAGATTCATGTCTCGAGTGGATAATACTCCTCTGTTTTCTCAGCAAACACTCACATATTCTGGACTGTCCAAGAAAGTTTTTCCTTCCATCCCCCCACCTCCATCCCTTTATAGTGGTATTAGCAGCCAAGGAATTCCAGTAGTCTGCTAGATTCCAAACCTCAACCCCATAAGGACTGTTGACAATTCTTGAGCACCAATGTCCATCCTGATCATACTTGTCACGAGTGACCCTTCTCCACAAGGCATTAACCTTCAAGTTATGCCTTCCATAGCCACTTCATAAGTAATCTTTGGTTCTGTACCTTGAGATTGATGCACAAACCTCCTTTCTTTTTACTTTTGATAAGTTTGTTTCAGCTAACCAAATGGATAGCTTTATTGTTTCCTTGCCATATGAAGTTCCACCTTAGTGCATCAATTATTTTCCTCACTCTGCAAGGTAAAGGGAACAAAGACATGACATAGGTAGGAAGTGCATCAAGTACACTGTTCACTGATCACTCTTACTCCCATAGATAAACACTGGCTCTTCCAGATTGCTAATCTCTTTTCACATCTTTCAAGTACCCTATTCCAGATTTCATGAGCTTTATTTTTGTAGGCCAAGGATAACCCCGAATAAGTAGTTGGTAGAGACCCAACCTCAGCCCAAAGTTGCTGCTAGAACCTGGATATTAACAATCTCTTTAACTGGGAATAGCATATTCTTTTCCAGTTAACATGAAGCTCAGAAACTACTTCAAAGATGATTTGAATAAGCCTAAGGTGTTTAAGTTGATTTGCTTTAGCATCACAAGAGACCAATGAGTCGTCTTCATTGAGGAGATGAGTGATCTCTATATTGTCACCCTCCCTATAAGAAGCTTTAAATCCTTTCAGCCATCCTTTTCCTTTAGTTAATGGAGCTTTTATAAATTAGGAAATTTCTAGTGGACAAGGACTTGTTGTAAATAAACAACAGTGAAACCATTGATACATAGGGCTAAGAGCATGGTCTCTCATAAAATTTATGCCATGTCTATAACTCATCTCCTCACAAGGGTGCCAGAAAAACATTTAGGATCCTCGACCCAGGAATTTTACCTCATTGACAGATGGTTACACCCTTTAGAATCCTAGACCCCAAGGTTTTTGCCTCACGAACATGGACTAAATCCCTTCATCACTGATCAATTGTAATTCTTGCACGGATGTTCTCTAACTTGTACGATTTGGCTGATCTATGTTTTCCCCCTCCTCCCATATCCCGCACGTTACAGTTAGAATGCCAGGGTCCAGTGATACCCTGCCCCATACACAGGTATTTTTGTAGGAGTAACATTAGACTATTAGTAGTCACGTCATTATTCCACATGAGTAGCCACATCAACTATTCTATCAAATCGGCTGCATATTAGCTATGTATCAATTAACTGTTCCTCAAATCTAAATTAGTCGAGTCGACTATATGTATTAGCTTATATCCTTTCTGCTCAATTTCTTCCTGGTAGGCAGATCCCAACAAACTCAAAGTTCAGTTGGGCCGTTGGCCGTCAACCTACTAAGAGCCTGCTTAGATGGGCTTATAGCTTTTGGCTTTAAGTTAGGAATTCTAACGTATGATTTTTGACTTATTTTTGTCTTTTTGGCTTAAAAACAAAAGCACTTTTTATTTTAGCCAAACACTACAAAGGTGTTTAAAAGCTAGTTTGGCTTAAAAGCACTTAAAATAAGCCATTCCAACCAGGCTCTAAACCTTCCTCCTTTATTCGGATTTAAAATTGACAATCTCACATAGATAGAGTTCATCGCCAACTCCACCAGCCAAAAGATTCAAGAAATTGTCCATTGGCCTATATGCTGTTGTATCTTGAGGGATTAGGCTAATTGGAGTTACAAAATTTTTATCCCAATAACTGAAAAGGGGGGAAATTAAATATAATGAGCTTCCTTGATCAAAGAGACCCTTCGATTTGGCTAGCAGAAGTATTAGGTTATGTGCCTGACTAAGTCAATCTAAATTGGATTTTCTGCTTCCCAAGTGACTAGAAACCAACAAAGTAGAAATTTGATGGGCTGATGAAGTGGCTGTGAGGTACAATGATGAAGATCAAGCTTTGTGAAGGGAAGTCATCCTGTGTAAGTATGGGCCGGCAAGCCACTGGTATCCAACACCCATGGCGTTAGGGTGTGGAAATAAATCAGAGCTTTATGGCCAAAGTTGGAATTGAATTTGTGTTAAAGTAGGCAATGGTAGAAGGACTAGGTTTTGGAGGGAGGTCTGGAATGGTCAGATCCATCTAAAGGATTTCATATCCTGATTTATTCTCCTTATGCAACAACCCTGATGCAACTGTGAATGAATGCTGGAATCCTCAGGGATGTAACCTACATTCTAGAAGGTATTTGAATGACTGGGAGGTATAACGAGTGGCAAAATTACCGAAGGATATTGAGGGTTTCATAGGCAACTCCACTGACCCTGACAAGTTGAGATGGAAACACAGCAGTGATGGAACCTTTTTAGCCAATAGAGTTTATAGGAGGGATATTAATGGCCAGATAGGGGGCAATCCAAATCTATGGAGAAAAGTTGGAAAAGCATAGCACCAAACAAAGTAAAGAGCTTTACTTGTCTGGTGTCTAGGAGGTCTTGCTTAACACATGAAAGTTCTCCAGAAAAGGGAATCACCAGTAGTCTCTAGATGTTACCTATGCAAAGAAACAGGGGAAACAAACAATGATTAGTTTCTCCATTTCAGATTCACAGCTCAGATTTGGACAATTTTCTTTAGCCTCACAAAGGTTGAGTGGACCATGCCAGAGCAGACCTCAAATCTACTGAGCTACTGGATTAGAAGGGGGAAGTAAGAGCCAGAAGAATTGGGGGAGAATTATCCCTTCCCGTATTTGGTGGTCTGTGTGGAGGGAAAAGAATGGAAGGTGTTTTGAAGGTAGGTCCAATTCTGTTTAGAAAGTGAAATGGAATTGTATCACATCTTTCTATTTTTGTCGTAAAGAACAATATATCGAAGAAGTAGACCAACTTGCAGAATTACTAGGAGCTCTGTAACTACTTTTTTCTTTTTTCCTTTCTTAATGCTGAGGAATACAACAGTACTAGTTTCTCAAAAAAAAAATGGTACAAAAAGTTTGTTTTGGTCTAAACCAAAACAGATATGGAAAAGACAATGTTGAACATGTTTAATGACAATGTGTAGTTAATGAACTGACAACCTTACCAATAAAAAAGTAATGAGAATTGCCAATAATATATAATACATTTCTTTTTAAAAGGCATGGTGTTTAAAGTGTTCCAGCAATCATCTATAATATATGCAAGTAAAACGTACACTTACATTTCGATATCTCTCACTGCCATCCAACTTACCATAAATCTCAATGCATGATAAATTTAAGGGCTTACATGAGTAAAACACTTACACATTCACCATTATCTGACACTCTTACCTTGTGTTTGTATAACGTGGTACCCTACTTTGTTTCAACCACAACAAGCCATCTCTGCTCTCCCACCCTCCCCCCATTTGGTGCCTCAACTAATGCAGCCCACTTCACAATCCTTTATGGTTACATACTCTACCTTTTCCTCTCTCCAGTCATCCGATTTTACATTAAAATACATACTTTTTTCACAGCCAAACAGACATCAGCCTCATTTCCTCGAGGCATATGCCTATCAGTAAAAGTAAAAAGTTTATTCTTCCTTCAACTTGTTTTTGTTTTTCTTGGATGAAGTTTTTCTTTCACTATTGATAATCATTAGCTCCCGTATGCAGTGTTTTGGAAGGCGTAAGGCAACAAAAGGCAACAAGGGCCTGCCTCACTGAGGCGAGAGCCGAGATGCGACGCGCTCACCTTTTTGAAGTGAAGCGCCAACTAATACCAAATAACTAAAATATTTAATTGCATATATAAATCAAAATCTCTAATATCAATTCAAAAACTAAAAGTAGATAGCAGATGCCAAAAGTCTAGAACTTGAATGACTCAATAATTCATAAGACAAATTGAAAAAAAATGGACAGATTAGCAGAAAATAGAAAACGGAGAGCAAAAGAAGTTGTGCAAGAAGAAGAAAGTGCTGGAAACAAAGGAGAAAGAAAAAGAAGAAAAAGAATCTGCCAGTGCCCAGTCGGCAGAAACAGAGGAGAAAGAAGAAAGGAGAAAAAACGTACTTTTGCGCGCAGCCGAAGTCTGAAGACAAAGATGATGACTCAGTCGAACTCTGTCGCGTATTCGAATGAAAAGAAGTAAGTGAAAAAACCCTAAAATTACATTTTAAGTTTTAAAAGCTACGGCCTTTTTCTTTTTTAAAAAAAGGTGACGCCTCCATGCTCGCCCCACCTCGACACCTTCTACTCGCCTCAGCGCCTCTACTTGCCTTTTTATTCAAGTTATAACATTTTGATAGTTTTGTAAACTAATTATGTATAACCGTCATGCAAGAAAGCATAACAAATTTTAAATGTTATTTATGAAGCCATGATCAGAAAATGGTGAGTGTATTTAAGGAAACAACAGTTGGGATTTTCCACCCACAACTAAATTATCATAAAAAGAGATAAGAAATCACTTCAAAATATATGTGCGCAGGTAGTTATCTAAAGCGGCAGTGAAATACAATATCCATGCAAAACAGTTGCAGTTGTGGTTGGATTACCCCGCACCCGTCTAAAGTACGACTCTATTTGGGTGACTGTAGACCGACTTACCAAGGTGGCACATTTCTTAGCGGTAAAGACAACTGACATTTAAGGAGATTGTCCGTTATTATTTACTTCACGTATTATAATCCCCACATTATAATCCAAGTATAAATTGTTCGAAAACCAAACAACATCCTAGATAAATTCTTGCTCTATTCCGTTTAAGGTGGGGCATTCCTAAGTGCAACTTTTTTATTCTGGTTGGAAAGGAGTTAGCTTTATTTTATGGGTCGTTAAAAAAGAGAGTGCCTTAATTAATCCAATAAATATCTAATGAACAATTGATAGACTGCAAAAGAATTCAAATTTAAAAACAACAGGAAGGCAACTGAAGCATAACAACTATTAGTTCATATAGAGAAAGGTCAAATACCCAAGATTTTCGATGCCATTAATTGGCTCTAGAAGCTGCAGTTGATGTTGTTGTGCCTCCTGTTCTGTCTGAATTTGCTGCAATGTCTGCACATTACCACCATCAATTGGTGCTGCTGCAGTAGTTGGAGTCCCTTTCCCTTCCACTAACCGCCACATATACCATGCCCCTGCAGACCTATATGGCTTCCATTTGTCACATAGCTGCTCCATCTGCGACGGTCTTGGCATTTCCTCCAGGCCATACAACAATTGCACACCTTTCCTGACCCCCAAGTCACTAACAGGCAAAACATCAGGTCTATGAAGTGAAAAGATCATGAACATGTGGACTGACCAAGAACCAATACCCTTCACCATTGAAAGCATTGTAAACAATGACCTATCATCCATCTTTACAAGAGTTTCATCAGACAAAATCCCACTTTTAAACTTGTTTGCTAAGTCATAAAGATAACTAGCCTTTCTCCCTGAGATGCCTACTTGCTTGAGCTGTTGAGCAGAGAGGGCGAGAACAATGTCAGGGCAAACAGCTTCCTCTCCTCCACAAAGGGACAGAAAGCGAGTGTAGATTGAGGTGCCTGCTTTATAGGCTAGTTGCTGATAGAGAATGCTCTTGCTAAGGGCTAAAAAGGCAGAATGGTGTAACTCAAATTGTGGAGCAGGAAGTGTATCTATTAAGGAACCAAGAAGAGGGTCCGCAGAATGGAGGTGCCGGAGTGCATTGTCGATCTCTCCATCAGCTGTTAAGGGTTTGATGATTTGGGGCAAAACCCTTGATGATTTCTGTGCACTCTTTCGACGATTCCTGCTGGTTGTCGTTGTTGTTGTGATAACCTCTCCGCTGGTTTCAGTGGATGCGGCTGGTACGGTGGTTTTCCCATTGGTGGAAGAGAGTTTTCGGATTTTCTGGGGTCGAATTGGGATTTTGGAAGGGTTAGAGGGGTTCGGGGGAAGATCAACAGGAGTGTACAATACAGAATTGGGTAGAGATTGGGGTTGGGGTTGGGGTTGGGGTGGAGTTGGGGTTTCGGCTTTTGTTTGTACTTGGGTTTGTTCACCCATGACCGCTAAAAATGGATGGCCAAGAGATATTTTCCGGCGGAATAATTGGAAGTTTGAGGTGGCAATTGACAGCGGCGGTGGCGGTCTGGAAAATGGGGTAGTGAGGCAGCTGAAGAGTCCGATGGTTGTCCAAGGAGGAGCTGAGACGACGGTGAGCTGTGCGGTCTCCTAATATGAGGTGGGACAAAAATTATCAAAATACCCCGTATTGCCAAGGCTTTAAATTTGTCTCTTTTACTTATTGGATAAAAATAAAAAATAAAATTCTCTCTCCTTCTATCTACAACAACAACAACATATCTTGTGTATTCCCACAAAGTGGAGTTTGAAGACGGTAAAATGTATGCAAACTATGTATTTACCTCAGATAAAGTAAAGAGATTATTTTCGATATAGAACCAGAAAAGAAAATAAAGATAGTCACAGAACTATACTACAATAAAAGAATATTATATTTGAACTACACTAACTACTAGAAAGTAGCAAAATCTGAAGAACAAGAAACTACAAGAGTAGACCTACAACTACTAAATAGTGCAACAAGACATTGCTCTCCTACCTACTAGTAAGATGCCAACCTACCTACTAACCTGTTACCCTAATCTGTGCTCTCCACACCTTCCTATCTAAGGTCATGTTCTCGGTAAGCTTCAATTGCGCCAAATCCTATCTAATCACCTCTCTCCAATATTTCTTCGGTCGACCTCTACCTCTCCTGAAACTATTCATAGTCAACCTCTCACACCTCCGCACAGGAGCCTCCGTGCATCTCCTCCTCACATGCCCAAACCACTTCAACCTCGCTTTGCGTATCTTGTCTTCCATCGAAGACACTCCCACTTTGTATCTATCCTTCTATCTATTGATTTTAATTATTTTTTATAATTAAAAGTATCCTTTTTTAAATGGAATTATAAAATATCATATATGGAGATTTAATTACATAATTAGAATTGACTTATTAGCCCATATAGATATTAACTAATCTATAAATAATTTAATTCATCTAAATTTATCTGTGTTAATAATTATTGAGACTGAATTCACACACATCATTTTCAATAAATATCATTAACTTTCTAATTTAAGTTTGGACAAGACTTTCGGAAAAAATATCATAACTAAATACGTAAAATAAATCAAGTAATGTATTTCATAAGTTCGACAATCAAGGAACTTTTTTTTATTCTTATTATAAGTTTAACATGTAACTTTACCCTTTCTTCTTAACATAATATAGTGTATGAAGCTTTAAATAAACTTATATCCTTAATAAAAAAAATTAATGTAACTAACATGTGCACAATTTAGCATGTGTACCTCTGACATTTAATTTTGATTTGATCGAATTAGGTGTCTTGTCATATTATTGTGATTTCAATAATTTTTATTGGCATCAATAATCACCATCAAGAAAAGCTATTTAATTGCTCTAATTAATAATTATGATCATAGCTTTACAAGAGTGTAACTTCAAGTATTTGTCCCCTTTGTAAAGACCTTCTCCATTATTAATGGATGCTCTCAAAATATTTTCACATCATCTGATATCTTTATTCCTTAAACATAATCTTTGTAATAGATGTAATGACGCAACATGTCATTTCTTTCATGTATCATACCATTATAAAGTATATCATAAATTATATAGGGAAAATGGTTCAGAACACACCTAAACTATGGCTGAAATTGTTGTTACACACTCCAATTTTGTAGGGGTTCTATGACCCCCTGGACTATTTTATAGTGTAATATTGAGGGTATTATCAGCATAGCTGGACGTGCAAGTGAACACATGTATAAGCAACAACTTCAAAGCAGCAGATTGAAAGTAAAAATCACAAGAAATCAGAGTGATTTGTGTTATTTGATCAACAATTCTGAAGATAAAGTTAGAGAGTTTTAGAGAAATTCTAGGGTTAATGAAAGATAAATTAACATTAATGATAATTGACCCCTCTTTTTGATAGCGTGTGTAAGCATTCCCTTTAGTTTGAGTGATTTAGTAGTCCAATTAAGCTGATAATACCCTCAATATTACACTATAAAATAGTTCAGGAGGTCATAGGACCCCTACAAAGTTAGAGTGTGTAACAACAATTTCGGTCATAGTTTAGGTGTGTTTTGAGTCATTTTTTCAATTTTATATGGGGCTTTCATGTTTTACTTCAAAACATCATTCAAATGTGAAAGCACAATTAAGGTTCAAAATCTTAGCTTAAATAATAAACATGATATTTTATCATAAATATGATCTTTATTCTCAAAAACATATTCATGATTTTTTTATAAAACATAACATGAGGTACTATCTTCACCTTTTAAAATATAATTCAAACTTTTTTGTAAAACATATCATGACATCCTTGAGATAACACGATTCATAAGTTTCATGAAAGACATATTCGTTTTAAAGCGTTGAAGAAAAAGACAGGACATTTTAAAATAGTTGTTGAGAAAATAATTTTTAACTACGAGTCCGTTGGAGAATTATCACTCGCTTACCCATAAATTCTAGATATTTTTACAAACACAAGTATTCATGACTTTAGAAGAAAAAAACTCATGAAAGTGTATATCTTAACTTATCTTAAACATAATCTTCAATTAGCTTGATAATATCCAACAAGCTCAACAATGTCAATCTATACAATCGAACTCAACGATATTCAACAAGCTCAACAACGTCAATTTATATAATCGAACTCGTATTGATAAATAATTATTCATTCAATTGACAATAATTGAACTAACAAGTGATTACAAATTCAAGTCACAAAAACAATACTTAATTCCTCCATTTCATGTCATTTGATATAAGTTTAGTTTAATTTTTTCATACTTTTAACCGTTTGATATTATAACCAGGACCACTATAAATTATAAGTTCAACCACTCATTCACTATTCATCTTCTTCTCTATTTCTAACTCTAGGTTCAAGAATATTCATTTCAATTTTTTATGTAATTTTTTTGATGTGTGATATTTTTTACTTCACATCCATCACCTTTCAAATGCTTAACTCACATTTATGTTCAAGAATGAGAAGAAGAATTTACATCTTTCTAGTGAATTTCTGATTTAATTTCTTTGAAATATTTTTAAATGATTTTGAATAACAAAATAATTTTATACAGATTTTAACAATCTAACAATGTTAAATACTTGTATTTAACTTGAAGTTATCTATAAAATTTATCTTGTAATATGTGTTGAAGTCTAAAAAATGTAGGTTGAGAGCTTCTCAATATTTAGACCAACTTTGAGAGCTGACATTTGAAGGTCGAATGATAAACTTCATAAGTAGCACAACGCAATTCATATTACGTGCTCGAAAAATCATTTTTGAGGGATTGTCATAGCTGGCACAACACGTTTAACTTACTTGTCAGATTGTAGTCGAAAGAACATAATTTTCTATATGAACGTTCAAATAACAAAGAGTTTAAAGTATTGAAAACTATATTCAAAGGAATTTAATCTGATATACAACTCACATCATAATTCTTTATATTTTTAAAGTTTGAATCATTGAAAGATAGATCGTGTGTTAACTTGTTTGAAATTTTAGTTTGCTAAGGAATTTCAAACTTGTATTGGCCATAAGGCTTTTCATAAATTCAAAACAACTTTCATGAATTTTTTTATACTATATTAAAATTATTCATACACCCTCGCGTAGATCACATATACCTTGATTTTTTTTTTATAACTTAATTTTAATTTTGCAGAGCTTTATAAAGTAATGCTTAAGTTTATCTTATCAGTAACTTTTGCGTTATAATTTATCATGCTTTCAATTTTCTAGTAGATTATATAAGAAGAAAACTATTATTTTTTTAAGTTTTTGCGAGAGCAAAACGAGAAAAATACATTTTGAGAAATGGAGAATCTTTGCTTATCAAAATTAAGTGGGATATCAAATTTAGAGATTTGAGATATTTTAATTAAGCATTGTTGATAAAATTTTGTTCAAAGATTTTGACTTAAGAAGATCTTTTACTTTTTAAAATTCTCAAAAGTAAATATCTTTGAAATACATTTTTCTTTAAAGCAAGTTGTTGCTCTTCTTCTGCTCATTGAATTTCAAAAATTATTATTTGATGAAGAGATTTACTGCATAAAGTAATTGAATGAAGGATAGAAATTTAAAAAATATTAAAATATGAGAAAATTCTTAAATTCTTAATTTAAATAATTTAAGTTTAAGTTTTTAAATTAAATTATCCAACTACAAATGAACCTAAAATTATAGGCGAATGATCTCATCGATCAACACACTTCAAAAGTGTAAAATATTTAAAAATAATTTTATAATGATTATATTCATACAATTCTATATATTTTCATTTGTACTGCTAGTTTGTTGAACAAAATTTTATGGTATCATACTAAATTAAGTAATTATAAGGTTAAATCAAATTATCTTATATTTAGCTAGAAAAAAATTACAATATATAGAGAAATTAGCAATGCTAAGCCCTAATTTAGTTATCATTCTTTTTCTAAAAGATATTAAAATTTTATATGATCTTTGAATATTAGGAACAAATATAAATATTTTAGGATATTTTTAAAAATATACAATTTAAGAAAAATAATTATATTTACATAGCCCATAAAAATAATTACACTCGCATAGCCCATTTTTTACATGATATACAATTTTATATAATATTATACTACTTTATACAATATTATACAACGCTATACTACATTATACACTTACTGAACACAAATGTATAGACTTGTATAATAATGTATAAGAGATGTTTATACACATTTTTATATTATTATACACTTTATACATAATTATACAAATATATAAGTGATTGTATGTAGGTAATTAATCTCAACAAAATAATAATTTTCTAGTAAAGTAAATTTATCGCATTCTTTCATAAATTATTGGCTTAAAATATTAATAATAAGACATATATGTAGAAGTCAATGGGTCCGCTGTCAATAATTTAAATCATCTGCATACCAAATATCCATTGATCCACCTAAAAAAAAAGAAAAAGGATTATGCATGAAAAATGGGACTGCAAAAGGTCGGTTTAAGAAGACAGCTGTGAGGATTGCTGAAAAAGTTGGCCATATAGTGTAAAAATATAAAATTGGGCCAAAAAATATAATAATTTTATCCTAATATTCACACAATGTAAATTTCTCAATATTTTTGTTAGACAATATACTTTGAATGTATTACCTTTTATTTATAATATTTTTAAGCGACTAAATTGTATTTGTAATGCGGATAAAGTTTTTGACATAAAAAAATAATTATTAATTTTATGTTTTTTAAGTCATAAAGCACAATGAGTTCAAAAAATTAATTCTACTAATTGACCTAATTAAAAATATTATTATAAATTTTACTTCAAGAGTGAAATAATACTTTTGTTAATGCTAATTAATATCATGGTTAAATAGTACTTGTCAATCTAAATCTTTCTATTACTTGAAGAATTTAGAAGGGTAGGATTTTGATAAACTTTAATGTAGATATATGTGAATTTAACGAAAATGTAAATAATGTATTCTTTGTTTTTCATGAATATGAAAGTACTTTGTTTGTTACATCATCTTACTTATGTATTTGACTGTATTAATGATAAAATTATTATTGTGTCATAAGATGGTGTTGTTATATTCTCAGGTAGTCTTCATAATTGCAAAAGAAAATGGCACGCATTGAAATAACAATTATATTTATTTACTTCAAATTTTTGACACTATAATTCAATATATCGAAAGGTCATCACTGTTGAAATACTAAAAATTTATATTGCGTTAAAAAATATGAATAAACTTAAGGTGTTTGTCTTATTTAATGCAAAAAATGTGGTGGACATGATATGAAAGAGAATGATAATTTCACGAGAGATGAATAATATTTATAAAGATATTTAGAATATGATGAGTTTTTAAAAAAAAATGTAAATATTATATATATATATATATATATATATATATATATATATATATATATATTATAGTGACCCTTCCAGTCATTCACGCATTTTTACCTTTTTTGTATTGTTAGAGCTTTTCAGTAGCGGTCCCAAGTCATTTATGGCTTGCTGAGACCGATAGTTCGGTGTCTTGGCCGTTCGTTAGGTCGTTATGACCATTTCCATGTTTTAGAGCTTTAACTTAGGAAATCGTTGACTTCAGTCAACATTCTTAGAAATCATGCTCGAAATTGAAATTCGACAGTTTCGTTAGCTCCGAAGCATGGACTTTGATCTGGTTGGACCTTTGGTCGAGGTTCGGGTGCTTTCCATTTGGAATTATCTCTCTTTCAGTATTTTCAAGCCAGTTGGGCTTGTAAGATTGGCTTTGGTCAACATTCGGAGAAGACGACCTAGGATGAAAATTTCGTCATCGATGTTAGCTTCGAAATATTAATTTTGGACTAGAGGGACCATTGATTCGGATTTCGAGGCTTTCAGACTCGATTTTGGCACTTAGGTTCCGTTTTGAAAAAGTTGGCCTAAAGGTTAGTTTTGGACGCAGGACCCACTTTTTATTAAATCAACCTCCGTTGGAATTTTTATTGATTTTGTTGAGTCCGAAATATCGTTTCTACTTGAATAGCTCATCTCATTTGTGTTCGCGGGACCCCGGATGCATTCCCGGAGGTCCATTCGTTAGAAGTTTCCTAAGTTGGCTGCAACATGTATTGGTTGCTAGTATGGCACTGCAGCGTGCGCCTGGGCCGCGCCTGCGCTAGCGCGCCTGGGCCTGGGCGCCGCGTTGCGTGCCCGCTCGCCTGCACTTGTCTGCCCGTCTCGGTGCCAGCGCGCATGCGGCACTTGGCCGCCCTTGGGCCTGGGCGCTGGCAGCTTAAATAGTTGGCCAGCCTTCTTCTTCCATTCATTTCCTCTTTCCCAAAAACGTTCCTCCATTGAAATTAAACCCAAAACCTCCATTATTCCACCTTGTTCATTCCTAAAGCTTGGATGTAAATATTTTCCCGGTTCATGATCGTTTGTTGGCCTTTATATTGGTAAGTTTTCTCTTTAATTTTCATTAATTCTTCTTTGTTTCCTTTTTTTGATTCTTGGGCTATTTTGGGCCCTTGTATTGGTGTAATTCCGCTAAAATTTGGAGCATTTACTCTTGGAAATATCGGAATCACTGGGGTATTCCTTATTTTCGGCTTTAGATTGCGGGGCTCACGGGTTCACTTGTGACTCGAATTTCGACCTGACTATACTTTTAGTATTATGGGTACCGTTAGCTTCATATTGTGTTGTTGATAGTTTGTTCGCGATTTGGGGATTCTCGGAGCAGTTCAAGCTTGGACGATGTCGTTCCAGCAGCTAGTTGTCAAACGACAGGTAGGTTACGATTTTCCCTACCTTAGACTTTGCGTATATAGGCTATAATTATATTAATTAGCATCATTGGGTTAGTTATTCTAGGTTGGCACCCCAGACCTTGTATGTCTCTTCTGTTCGTATTATTTCTTATACTGGTTGTAGTATTTGATATTGTGTTATAGTATTACCCTTGTGGCCCCGTGTGGCCTTTGTATAAGACTTTGGACCATATATGGTGGGATATTTGGGAATGTCCGCAAGTCTTAGACATCGAGATACTATGTTAGGCTGGATATCTATGTTGTAGAGCTGATTGTGCCTGTACAGGGCCGGTAGGTTAATCGTGAGCCATTAGGCTATTGTCGTTTGCGATCATATCATTTCTGAAAAGGATTTTCTGTATTATTTTACTACTACTTTGGCTGCAGGCCTACTATAATCGTTTCCTAAACTTTGCATGGTCCGAGGGCCCATTTTTTATATAAATGATTATAAAAGGGATTTGGTATTGACTTTATGGATCTTCTTGGAGAAATGAGGATATTATGATGATTTTATCATCGATTTTTATACTGATACTAGACTCAGCTGAGCTATAGCGCTAGACATATTTTTACTACGAATTTAGACTTAGACACACTCCTGGTACACTTTATAAGGGTTTTGAGATTTTATTCACTGATTTAGACCTAGACACACTTCAGGCACCCTTTATAGGGATTTGAGATTTCATTCACTAATTTAGACCCGGATAGTCTCCAGGCATTTATTACGAGATTTCAATCACTGATTTAGACCTGAATACACTTTGGACAGTTATATATTTGAGATTTCGCGTTTTAGTATGTGATCGAGAACCTCCAAGGACCTTGCTAATCCAGATCAGGGGCTACGTGCTACGAGTCTCGGAGAAGGGATATACGGTGGATTTGAGGTATTATGGGTGCGTCCTTCCATGGATCCTACCTACTGAGCCTATAGGCGTCGGGGGGAGGTGCATACAGGGTTACTGTCACACCAGTTTCACCATATCACATCACATCATGCATATTATGTTCGGATCCATCCTTGTTTGTTGTTTGTTCAGTGTACGCTCTGGTAGTATGAAATGCCAGAGGGTTTATTTTCACTTGTATGTGTTTCTCGGGTGTATGGACGCCTGTTGGGACTGTAGGTAGATTATATTTTATGCTATCTTAGTATAGTACTTGTTAAAGACTTTTGATTATTGGTGAATTAGTGAGTTCTATCTTGTTGTGGCACTGGTTATGTGGCCTTTTGAGCATTTGTGGGTTAGCGAATTCTATCTTATGGTAGTGCTGGTTAGTGGCTTTTCGATCCCTTATGGTGTAGCTTATTCTATCCTAGGGTTGTATTTATGAGGTTATTTTTTGATTATTCTTATTTTGAGAGTGTGTTTTTAGCATGATTTTGTTAGTTATATTGTTTCTAGCATGAGTATGTTTACTTTCTTTTCCTTCCTTCCCTTTTACTTGAGGTTACCGGTATACCGACATCCTTCTTAAATCCTTCTCTTTATATATATATTGTTGTTGCAAGTATCTAGGTGCATTCTCTTTTCCTCACGTGTTTCTGTGATATATATCTTCTTATATCTGTGCTAGTTTTCATGTGTTTTCTTCTGTTGATTTTGTGACTATTCTTCTTCGTTGTCTGCTTTTTACTGCTTTTATATCTTATATGCGCTCAGTCGGCATATGATGTCCACTAGGTACCTTTTACTTTACAATTGATGCTCATACTACACTTTTGCATCTTTCTGGTGCAGATCTTAGTGTGAGCTTTCACCGTTGATCGCGTGGATACTCATAGGGGTGGGCATGGTATGGTATGGTTCGATATTTGAAAGTTCAGTACGGTAACTTTGGTATTCGATTTTTAAAACTATTATACCATTACCATACCAAATTAATTCGGTATGATTCGGTATTTTAAAGTTCAATTTTGGTATTTTGCTGTATGGTAAATCGGTAACCATAATTTGTTCAACATCGACTAATATATAATCATATAATAGAGTATTATGACTTCAACTTTTCAAAAAAAAGGTATCAATTGTTCATACTAACACATTACACATATTAATATATATATTCAAAAGAAAGTACAAACAACTTCTTTTGTTAATCAATAACATTTAAAAGACATTTCAATCAAAATAGAGTAGTCAAAGTTTCAACTTCTAAATATTTAATTTATACTAATACTAGATTGTATATTTGTTAGTATTTTAATAACATATATACGTTATATATAATTATATACTTCGGTATGGTATTCGGTATTTCGGTATGTTATTTCTAAATACCGAATACCAAATAAATTTAAAATGTATACCATATACCATACCAAATACCATAATACCAAAATTACGGTATCAAATTTTTTGATATGGTATGATAATTTGGTATATACCATACCATGCCCACCCCTAAATACTCATGCAACTTTGGATATTCGAGACTAGGGTGAGCTTCTGACGACCAGGGCTTGACCATATCTCATTTTTTGGATCATTGCTACTCTTTATTTATTCGAAGACAGTTGTATATTCTATCTTATTATCTCTAGCACCTTGTATTCTATTAGAGGCTCATGTACTATCAATACCAGGTCGTGGGTTGGTGTAGTTCCTTATGTATATATTTTGGTTGTTTCCTTCCGCGTTGTTGTATTATATCTGCTAATTGTGTATGTTGGTTTAGGTAGTAGCCCATTACTAACCGTTACGAGCTACGGGGATTGATTCGCCTACTGGGGGGTTGTAGGTGACATCATGACCTGAGAAATTGGGTCGTGACATACACATATATATATATATATATATATATATATATAAATAAATTCTTAATTTTTTTTGAAAAAGTCACTTACACACCTTAATTTTATAAACGATTTACCACCCCCCGATCCTTATTTAAAGTGATTAATACCTCTTAAAATGTGACTTGTCAATGTTGCCTTCTTAGAGCGCAAAATTTAAAAAAATATTTAAAACACGTCAATTTATAAATCAGTCATGTTTTTAATTTGATGTTACATCTAATTTGTAATTAGACTTAATCAAAATTTTCATGTAATCCTATCCCATTTTCAAGTTTTTTCATTTTTTTTGTCACGATTCAAAATTGCTCGGGTTGTGGTGGCCCCTACCCCAACCCAATCATGGTAGGTAAGCGAAACTCAACAAATATAGTAATCGCAATAAAGATAATAAATAAGAAATTCAAGCATGTCAAATAAATACGATATCTCAAAACATCTCATACTAGAACCAAATAAGATACTATCCATCCCAAGACTCAGAAGTTATAAGTACAAGAGCGACTCTAATACAATGTCAATCTGGCTAATACCAACACCGTCTAAAAAGTAAAAATAGACAGAATAAGTAGATGATAGATGAAGCTGGATCAATCTCTGAAGTAGGAGCTCACCTGCTTCACCACGACTTCGAATAATAGTCTCAAGCACGAACTCAGCCACGAAATCTGCTCATATCAAAATCTACATCAGAAGGATATAGAAAAAGCAGTAGTGAGTATGATCAACTTGTACTCAATAGGCATCATAGGCCGACTAAGCTTAAGCAATCACTATATCGAATAAAGAATACTAAAATAACCCTGCACGCAGAAAAGTCCTAGCAATTCAATATCACACATATATGTATTATCAATATCTCAATCACCACCTCAATCCAAAAATATATATAATGTAATGCAATGATATAAAAATAATATGCAATATCCATGTTTATCGATATACACCTACCCTTAGCATGTATTGTTGCAGAGGTGAGACCCATGAGAGACTCGCGAGTCTATATACCCTGCTCAAAAATTTTGCATCGGATGCAATCAATATCAATATTTTCAGTCTCCTTCTGGAATATCGTATCAAATCAAATTTATATAAAAGTGGGTCTCTATCCCGAATTAATGTCACATCAGATCAGATTTATATAAAAGGAGTTTATTTTCTTTCAAAAATCAATGTTTTCCAACAATATAAGTCTAATAATTCATGAGATGAGAGAGCATGGATGATCATGATAAATACAAATCATGATAAATGTTAATAATGTGTGAAATAACTCAATAATGCAATATATGAGTCAATCCACTCATATTATCGTCAATACTAGCCTCCACACGGACATCATAATAATAAACCATCTTATTTACTGTGGTAACCAACACAAGCCTCCACATGGGCATCACAAATAACACCAATATATCAACTCGATCACTATAAAAATTACTAAGTTACCCAGCCCATAACATACTTTACACGATAAGTTCTCATCCAAGTAAAATCTGAAGAAAGTTAAGCCATAACCTTCCTCGAGGTCGAACAACAAGACTCTTACTGGATCGCACCTGTTGACACCCAATTTTGGCTCTCCGTGCTTAAAATTAATGTCTTCAGGTTTTCTGAACGTTAAAGAGCGCAAAATACATTTTTTTACACATTTTTTCATGAAATATAATAATTTATTGATAATCATCCTTATTTTAGGAGTTTTATCAATTTATTGATAATTATTCTTAATTTCATAAATATTAGGATTCTTATCAATTTATTGGGACATTTTTACTGTCTTACAATTTATTGATAATTATCCTTTATTTTGTGAATATTAGGATTTTTTATCAATTTATTATCATTATACAATTTTGATAATCACAATTTTTTTTATATAGTCACCTACACACGTACACAATACAAATACTACAATTTCAATTCTTTACAACATATTATATTTTTTTTAAAGTTAATCATATTTTATTATTATATTTTTGTAATCACATACCAACGCACACATTTTTGTACATTATTTATATTTTTATATACATTTCGCAAACGCAAGAAGTCGGACCAATTAATTACAAATACAGAGTTAAAAGTTGGTCAAGTCAAGGTCTTGTCACCTTTTTTAAAAAGGTGACAATTGACATTACTAGGTGCGGCCATTGTCCTTTGGTTAATAAAATAAAAATTCACTAGTTAATAACTAAGGGACAAAGGGAGCAAAGATTATTATTTTTTGGATAAAAATGAATTTTCTTTTATATTATAAAAAGACACACATCTCACACACTCAAACACTTCTACATTTTCAAGATATTTGCTCACTCCTCTCATCTTCTTCCTCACAATTCTCCCCTCAAAATCCCCATTATGCTCCGATCAGAAGCCCCACGCCAGAGCTCTGACTTCCGGCAAAACTCCGACCAAACGTCAACAACACCACCACCTTTCTCTCCCTTTCCCCCCTCTGTTTTACCACTGTTGTCGAAAAGCTCAGATCTGGCCGGAAAATAATTCCAGGTGGCTGCTCCGGTTCTCACCGTTGAAGTAGTCGCCGGTCTTGTTGTTACTGAACGTTAGTTGTTCTCTTTCTTTCTCTTTGGTGCAGGTCTATCTTTGTCGGAAAAATATTTCTCCGGCGAGCTCCCTTTTTCAGATCTATATTCGATAAATATTTTATTTCTTTCTCTGTTATTGCTTTTTGTTTAAATTGTTGTTGTTGATGGACTGATTTTTGCTATATTTCTTGACATTTTCCAGCAACTTATGTCAATTCTAGATGCTCATATTACTGCTAGTTGCTCGACATTGCCTGGTTAATTCTTTGGACTGATATTTTTCCATTCTTGCCCTTTACAAGTTATTAAATTGATTCGAACAAGATACTACACAAAAATGGCCAATGAAAAAACTCCCGTCGATTTTTGAGGCCTCCACAATAAAAAAGACGGATACATATATACATACGTAGCGAGAAAAAATAAAATTTGGGCGATGACGAAATCTTAATATTACAAAGACGAAATAAAAAGTTTTATGATCCGTATCTTGGCGAGGTGATCTCGGGTGGCCAATCGATGTTTCGCAGCCATGGCGTATTTAAAACTTAGTACTACCACATATCTGAACCCATACTATAATAAAATTCTATTTTCTTATATTTACATACATATATGTATTTCTTTAACTTATTTTGATAAATATTTATTTGTTATTGAATTTTTTACTAAGTGTTTATGCAGGTACGTGAAGATACTTCCGAAGATGACAATTAAAAGGGGTTTGAAAATCTCTCCAAAATTTATTGTTTTTATTTATATTCTTGTAATTCTTGTAATTGTACAAAGATAAAGTATAGTGAAAACTTTATTTTCGGGGCTTTGGGAGGTGTGTCTTTTATTTACTTATTCATTATTACGTGCATAGCCAAAACTTAGACCGTAAATACTTTACAAATAAATCAGTTCAACTTGGGTAATTAGTTCACATTTTTACTTCACGCAGATATTAGGCCGTCTTTTCTTTTTCAAACCGTTCTTTTAATCATTGTTACTTAAACTTTGCAAACGATTCTTTATATATTCTTTTGAAAATTAATATTCTTTTCTCATTCTTAAACTCATTTTTTCTTGCAAAAGTGAAATAGTATTTACATAATAAAAAACGCAAGTCAATTGATGTAATCATTGTACAATCTTTTCAATACATTTCTTTACATTATACATATTTTTTACATTCTTTACTCAATGTACTTAGACATATATTACTTACACATTTTTCTATATATATATATATTTCGTAATAGTATCTATTTATATTAACATATTTACATACTTTTCATATTAACAATATACATTCTTTTACTCTTTTGTATACTTTCTTACATATAAATTTTCATACATACTAAATTTTCTCATACATATAAAAATACATTTTTCATACTCTTATGTACATATTTTAAAATTATTCTTTGCACTTGTATATACATATTTTTTACCGTTCATATTTATACTTTTCAAAAAATATTTTTTTTACCTCCTCTCCTTTAAAAATTAAAGTTTAGCCGGGTACCACATTTGTGAATTTCGAAGGATGCCTAACACCTTCCCTTCGAAATAACTTGAACCCTTAGCTAGAATCTCAAATGGTTTTCGCAGATTAAAATGTGAGTCATACATGTCAATAATCAAAAATAGGTTTTCTTATTTTCCTTAAAAATTAGGTGGCGACTCTGTACATAATTGAATTCTTTCAGAGTCCATAAGTTGTGCTTTATCTAACCTTGGTAAAAATAGGGCATGACAGCACCTGAGCCTTCCCTTTATGAATAACCACTGAACGCAACTAATTTATCAATAAAAAGTTTTACGCGTAAACACGAATCCAACAATATCCATATTGCTAAGGTTCTAATTCGGGTTTAAAGAGTCAACCCCGAGCCCACAGAGACAAAATTGAAATTTTAGTGAAAAATTATTTTACCCAAAGCTCAAGGAGCTCAAATATGAAATTTCATAAAAAACGAAGTGAAAATCGAGCTTGAAATAATTGGAATACCATTCTTTAACCTTATTGGTAAAACTTCAAATTTTCAAGTTGAAAAGTCAAGATTCAAAATAAAATCAGAAAATAATTACTAGGAAGTGTGTAAAACTAGCATAAGAATCTTACCATAGGTTAAGGAACTTGAATATGAAGTTTGGTTGGAAATGGAGTAAGATTAGGCCCTCAATTTCAAACTCTTAATCTAGAATTAGCTCAAAATCTGAGAAAAATAGTGAAAAAAATATAAATCTAAGGTTTGAGAACTTACCCTTTCAAGACGAAGAAAATGCACAAAAAATCAGCCAAAATAGGGCTCTAGAGGTCCAGCAATAAAGGAAAGAAGTGACAAAATGAAAAGAAAAAATCTAATTTAAGAGTACTGTGGCACGCTTAGCACTGTCACGATAATGCTAAATTAACGCGATCACGCTCAAGGTTGCCTCACAAACCAGCGCTATCGCGCTCCAGGCACGTACGGGCCTTCAGCGTTATCGCGTCGCCTCAGCGCCATTGCGCTCGGCGCTATCGCGAATCAGGAAATAATGGATCAAAAAATAATTATTTTACGCTTTAATACATAATTTTTGGTTCCTATCGTAATTTTTAACTAGATTTTTTTAAAATTATTTTATTTTTATGTTACTATTATTTTTAGGTTATGCGTTTCAATTAGTTTACTATTATTAGTAAAAAAATAAAGATTTGAAACAAAAGAATTGAACAAGAAAGGAAGAAAGAAAAAAATAACTGATAAAACTTGAATATATAATGTCACATGTAGTGACAGAGCTAAATTTTTTATCAAGGGTGTTTAAATTTTGAAGAGCTAAAAAAATCAATGAGTGGGTGTAATGAATTTTTTAAATCAAAGTACGCAATATTAAGCTAAATCGTAAAAATACTTGCAAGAAAACAATCCAATAGTATAAATCAAATCAATTATTAAAAAAATTCCAACAAAAGAAATTTTTATCCGTGAAAACATAATTTAAAAATATTATTGCAACTTTAATCGACAAGGTTTCATTTTTAAAAATATTTTGCCATAAATTCATTAGAAATAGGATTAAATATTTTTCTTTTAAAAGATTAAAGAACCAAAATAATTCCTTGTGCAATCGAATTGATGTTACATTTTGGAAAATCTACAATGGTCATATTACAAACCAAGCTTTAACTCATGCCTGAAAATTTTGATTTGGGATTAATTTGCCTACTAGCCAATTTCTTATTTTTTTTTTGGAAAAAATGTGACTAGAGATTAATTTGCTTATTAGTCAATTTCTTATGATTTATTTTTAAAAAAATTGTCAAACTGTTGCGAAATGAGTTGTTAAGGAATTGAACCCGCGACCTTAACACAAAGCGCCGGCACTCTCTGATGCTTTAAGGGTGTTCAAAGTATTAAATATAAAAGTAAATAACATTTGGCATATATACAGTATAATTTTTCAGTGAAGGGTGTTCAACTGACCACCCTCGACTATACGTAGCTCCGCCCTTGGTCACATGAATATTATTTTAGTCTATTTTTAGCCCCATACACCAATAAGAGATATCTTTAATAGTAAATTTTTTAGATAGAAAATGTTATAATTCATGAGCAACAAAAAGACATAATCAAGTATTAATTTTAGGGGTTTTATGAGGTATTAAATTTTTAATATATTAGTAATTATTAAGGTTGTTGGTTGAAAAATAAAAAAAAGAGGAATCCGACGTGTACGGCAGTGACAGTGGATTATCCGAGGTGGCGTACACTTGATATTTTCTGCAGGCGAATACAATTGCGTTAAACTCCACATTTCCCTCGAATCTCTCTCAACTCCTCTTCTTCCTTCACTCTTCTGTCAAATCTATGTATGTTTTTTTTTCTCCTTTTATTTCCTTTTTTGATTTTTGAATTTGCTGAAACTGTGTTTTTTCCCATTAATTTTTAACTTTTCTTTTTTGGTTTTTGGTAATGCAGGATATAAAGAAGATTTCTGATATAGCACAAAGTTGCTTGATCGCCAAAGATTCTCAGGTAACTTTTATGGTTTTTAAATTTTTTTGGTAAATGAATGTTGCAAACCTAATTTTTGTCTGCATGTAACATTTTAGGTGCAATTGAAGTTTTAATTAAAAATTGATAGGCAAAAAACAAAACCTAATCCCCCAATTGCACAAGTTGACTCCAACCAAAATTAAAACTAATTTTGCATTAAAGTTCTTGTTGAATGTTCTATCTGCCATTTGATTTATGAGTACTTGGGAAGATGATAAAATACTCCGTTGTAAAGGGGGGAGGAAATTGCTGTTATGCTAACAAGACCTTCTCTCCTCACAGCTTGACCCCGGTGACTTCTATCCCTAGGCTTTATTTTCGTCCTCAGTAGTTCACATTTGCTTGGATTTTTTTTTTTTATCGCATTCTTGATAGCCTATTTAGGTTGACATTGCTGCCATTGCTTTAACACTCGCTGTCTAGTTTTTTACATTTTATATTGATTTTGACGTGTATTGTATTCTGGAAGCAAATTATTGGCTCTATATCGTGTTTGGTAGTGTAGTTCTTGTCTCTTGTACCTATATAGAGCAAATTATTGGTTCTATATCGTGTTTGCTTTTCTTGTGATATAGTTGTTTAGTATAGAGTAGTTGGTGGAGTTGGTTTATCCTTGATTATAGCGCACGTTTTAGTGGCTTTGGTGGACGATGGTCGAGTAGGGTCATGTCATCGGTCGCACTCGGGTTTGGGGGCAGGGTCGGGGGTGGGGCCGGGGGCGGGGGCGAGGGGAAGGAGAGGTAAGGGGGTTAAGGAAGCATCTAGGTTGAGAATAGGGTCTTGGAACATAGGGACTTTATCCGGAAAGTCCATAGAGCTAGTGAAGGTCCTAAGGAAGAGGAGGATTAGCATAACGTGTGTCCAGGAGACTAAATGGGTGGGCACTAAGGCGCGAGAGGTAGACGGGTATAAGTTGTGGTACTCAGGAGGTGTGAGGAATAGGAATGGGGTAGGTATCCTAGTGGATGAGGAGTTGAGAGAGCAAGTGGTGGAGGTTAGGAGGGTCAACGATAGGTTGATGACAATTAAGTTAGTCCTTGGAGGGTCTACTTTGAACATTATTAGTGCGTACGCACCACAAACGGGCTTGGATGAGGAGGAGAAGAAACGCTTTTGGGAGGTTTTGGACGAGGTAGTGGGAGGTTTGCCTGATACTGAGAAGCTTTTCATTGGAGGAGATTTCAGTGGGCACATCGGGGTATCTCCGAGGGGTTATGACGATGTGCATGGAGGCTTTGGTTTCGGGGATAGGAATGAAGGGGGAGCCGCACTCTTGGATTTCGCTAGAGCCTTTGGGTTGAGAGTAGCTAATTCTAGTTTCCCGAAGAAGGAGGAGCACTTGGTTACCTTCCGTAGTTCGGTGGCCAAGACTCAGATAGACTTTTTGCTCCTTAGGACGGGTGATAGAGGTCTTTGTAAAGACTGTAAGGTTATCCCAAGTGAGAATCTTTCGACCCAACATAGACTCTTAGTGATGGATTTAGAGATCAAGAAGGAGAAAAAGAAGCGGATTGTGGATGACCGGTCTAGGATTAGATGGGTAGCCTGACTATGGCCAGTGCACTGGAAATAGGGGAGAAGTTGATGACTAGGGGGGCTTGGGGGAGTAGTGGGGATGTGGATAATATGTGGGATACGACTGCTAGTTGCATAAGGGAGACGGCTAGAGAGGTGTTGGGCGTCTCGAGAGGTCGTGCTGGCAAGCATCGAGGGGACTGGTGGTGGAATGGAGAAGTAAAAGGAAAGGTGGAGGCTAAAAAGGGGGCATATGCGAAGTTGGTAGAGAGTAGGGATGAAGAGGAGAAGCGAAGGAATAGGGAGGCGTATAAGATAGCTAGGAAGGAGGCTAAGTTAGCGGTAACGGCAGCTAAAACGGCAGTCTTTGAAAGCTTATACGCGGCTTTAGAGGATAAAGGTGGGGATAAGAAGTTATACGGGTTAGCAAAGGCTAGAGAGAGGAGGACTCAGGACCTTGACCAAGTGAAGTGCATCAAGGACGAAGATGGCAAAATACTAGTAGATGAGGTACTCATTAGAAGGAGATGGCAGTCTTACTTCCATGGACTCTTGAATGAAGAGGGGGACAAAAGCTTTGTGCTGGGAGATTTGGCACACTCAGAGAGTCGTCGTGACTATGATTATTGTAGCCGTATAAGGTTGAGGAGGTTAAGGTTGCGATTCGTAAGATGCGTAGGGGTAGGGCGACGGGGCCAGATGAGATTCCCGTTGATTTTTGGAAGAGCTCGGGTGAGACAGGTGTGAAGTGGCTAACCGAGTTGTTTGATGGTATTTTCAGAACGGCAAAGATGCCTGAAGCTTGGAGATGGAGCACGATGATTCCTTTGTACAAGAACAAGGGCGATATTCAGAATTGCAACAACTATAAGGGTATCAAATTGCTAAGCCACACTATGAAGGTCTGGGAGAGGGTGGTGGAGTTGAGGTTGAGACAGATCGTGCCTATTTCCGAGAACCAGTTCGGCTTTATGCCAGGACGCTCGACTACAGAAGCTATTCATCTCCTTAGAAGACTGGTGGAGCAGTACAGGGAAAGGAAGAAGGACTTGCACATGGTGTTCATCGATCTAGAAAGGGCGTATGATAAAGTCCCTAGGGAGGTCCTTTGGAGGTGCTTGGAGGCTCGAGGTGTACCCGTGGCGTACACCAGATCAATTAAGGACATGTATGAGGGGGCCAAGACTCGCGTTAGAACTGTGGGAGGAGATTCGAAGCACTTTCCCGTGTTAATGGGGTTGCACCAGGGATCGACCCTTAGCCCTTTTCTATTTGCCTTGGTAATGGATGTATTGACGCGGCAAATACAAGGTGAGGTGCCATTCTGCATGTTATTTGCGGATGATGTAGTTTTGGTTGACGAAACTCGCGGAGGAGTTAATGCTAAGTTGGAGGTTTGGAGACAGACCCTTGAGTCTAAGGGGTTTAGGTTGAGCAGGACCAAGACTGAATATATGGAGTGCAAGTTCAGTGAGGCGACTCAGGATGATGACGTAGAAGGGAAGCTGGATACACAGGTCATCCAAAAGAAAGGGAGTTTCAAGTATCTTGGGTCTATTATCCAGGAAAATGGAGAGATCGATGAGGATGTCACTCACCGTATTGGTGTTGGGTGGATGAAATGGAGGCTCGCATCTGGAGTCTTGTGTGATAAGAAGGTGCCTACTAAACTTAAAGGCAAATTCTACAGAGTGGTGGCTCGACCAGCTTTGTTGTATGGAGTAGAGTGTTGGCCAGTAAAGAACTCCCATATTCAAAAGATGAAGGTGGCGGAGATGAGGATGTTACGATGGATGTGCGGGTTTACTAGGGGAGATAGGATTAGGAATGAGGATATCCGAGATAAGGTGGGTGTGGCATCGGTGGAAGATAAGATGCGGGAAGCGAGGTTGAGATGGTTCGGACATGTGAGGAGGAGAGGCACGGATGCTCCAGTGCGGAGGTGTGAGAGGTTGGCTATGAATGGTTACAGGAGAGGACGAGGTAGACCGAAAAAGTATTGGGGAGAGGTGATCGGACAGGACATGGCACAGTTGCAGCTTACCGAGGACATGACCCTAGATAGGAAGGTGTGGAGGACGCGGATTAGGGTAGAAGAGTAGTAGGTAGAAGTGTGTGTAGGCTAGTAGGTAGGAGTGTTTTTCCTTGTTGTCCCGACTAGTAATCGTAGTGCTACGCTTATAGTTGTTTGTTCTTGGATTCCTCGTAGTAGTATTTTTGTGGCAGTGTTCTGCTTCTGTCTGTTGTTTGTTACTACATATTACTTCCTATCGTCTCTTGTAGTTTTATCATGTTTTTTGTATTCTGTATCTTTGTTATGTCCTTTTTTAGCCTATTTTTAGACTGTTTTTGTCTTGAGCCGGGGGTCTATAGGAACAACCTCTCTACCTCACCTCTGAGGTAGTGGTACCGACTGCGTACACTCTACCCTCCCCAGACCCCATGTTGTGGGAATACACTGGGTATGTTGTTGTTGTTGTTGTTGCATTGGTTGGACGTTGGGGGTGCTCAAAAATGAATTCCCTGCGGTGTACAATCTGGAAGTAAATAAAAACAGCAGGATACCTGAATGTTTTTCTGGTACTGGATGGCATCTCATTGACCGGGAAATGGAGGATTTCAGTCTGCTATTAGATTTGCTAGAATCTGTCTATATAGACTCTAACAGGAATGAATGACTCATTTGTTTGGATGGACAGCACCTAAAGAGGCCTGTTTGATTCGCATGGTATTCCAGAGGAGAGGTTTTTCACTATGTAGTAGATGTTTCTTCTGTGAAAGCTCCACGGAAACACCACTCATCTGTTTATTCACTGCAAACAAGTATGGCAAATATGGTCTCTGTTTCTGAACCTTTTTGGAGTGTGTTGGGTCAGGCCAAGGGATGTTAAAAACTTGTTGAGCTGCTGGCAGGGATAGAGAGTATGTAGAAGTCTGAAGATGCTGTGGAAGACTATCCCATTATGCATTTTATGGATTGTTTGGCTGCTGCGAAACTAAAGATGTTTTGAGGGGAAACACTTCATATTTCACATGTAAAGCATAGTTGCTAACAAAGTTATACTTTTGGTGTAAGGGCTGCCGGGTAGAAAATTTTAAAAACCTATTTGATTTCTTGGATGATACGAGGAAATAGAGGA
Organism: Jaltomata sinuosa; assembly: GCA_003996215.1. Classification (NCBI taxonomy): domain Eukaryota; kingdom Viridiplantae; phylum Streptophyta; class Magnoliopsida; order Solanales; family Solanaceae; genus Jaltomata; species Jaltomata sinuosa. Next base: position 311,357 of record QJPP01001016.1, on the reverse strand, counting down.
GGAACTGTAATACTAAACTGTTTTGTACTCCTCACATGATTGGTTTAAATGAAATTTACTTTATCTGATAAAAATATGCAAACAATAAGCATCATTTTTATCTGAGAGAAGGTCTTCAACGCGACTCACCTAAAGGTTTTGAAAATAGTAAGGGATTTTGCCACCAATACAAGAAAATGACATTTGTTAAAATACAACAAAAAGAATACCCAAACTTTTGTTTTTGTGTTTTCTGTGTGAGATTTGATGGGCTAACTTTTGCTTTGATGATTGCTCCATGGAGCTTTAATGGCAGTAATTCACGTTTACCTTCTCGTGTTATGTAGGGTGCCCAATTATTCTTCGTGCTGAACAATTGGAGTTCTTTTCAGGCCTTATGAAATGGTAAATTTATCTCGTTTCTGGTTTCTCTAATACTGTGCAGTTTTTCGACTTTCTTCTGTTCGTACAGATCAGAAAAGAAAGTATATGATCCTTCTTTATTCATATTTTTGATAAATGGAGGAAAAATACTTATACTTTGTTTGTATTTCTTGTTCAATCCCGTGCAGGACAAAAATCTTTCTGAAGAAGATAGTGACAACATTGACTGGGATACTGAAGATGAGTTAGAAATACAGGATACAACATTTTCCTCATGCACGGATTTAAGAACTACTGGACAGCATGCTATTAGTGGTGATGGGGAGGTAAATGCTTTTAGCCTATATTGATACCCTACTGTTATTTATTGTCAAGGACATCTTTTTTGAAACAAAGAAAAAGAAGAAAGAATTTAGAAAATAGTTTATACCCCATTGCATCTCAACTTTTGGTCTCTTTTGGTCTTCCCTTGCGTGAAGGCAAGCTCATCATCAGTACCTGGCCAGTCCAAGTTCATTCAGAAGTTTGTAGTGATGGGATTTCCTGAAGAGTCTATTGCAAAAGCAATAGAGCAAAATGGTATTTGAATTGACCAAGTCTTTGTACAACTTAAAATTCGATTTTACAATTATGATATTTATGTTATTTGACTTGTAACTGCAGGAGAAGATTCAGATTTGGTGCTGGATGCTCTTTTGACATTAAAGGTGCGTAATGTCTGTCTCATTATTTGCAAGATACTTATTTTAGATTTTGTAACATGTTTGCAAGCTGCTGGATTTTGTAACAAAGGGTAATAATTATATGAAGAGAATGAAGATATTCTTGTTTAATCCATCCCTCCTTTGGCAACCAGCTCATCTAATATAGTTACCTATTGTTAAGTTTTAGAAAATTATTAATATGGCAAGAACTCATTCCTTGTGTATATAGGAAAAGTTTAGAATCCCTATAATTTTGTAAATAGGAACAGGAATTCCTAGGGTTTACTTTTCTTTCCTTTTAAGATTACTTGTAAACACTATATGAACCCCAACATGCTTGAGGGAATAATCAAGCAATCATTCCCCAAACTCTCTTCCTTCTCTTTTCTTCACATGGTATTAGAGACTCTAAGGGCCTGTTTGAATATGTGATATGAAATCATGATTTGAAATTATGATATGAAATCAGATTGATATATAGCTGAAGTTTTGTTTGGACATGCAATTTAGATTTCTTAGGTTGTATTTTTTTCTCATAAACATGAAAATTCCACAAGTTGTGAAAACTATCAAAATTTTCCCAATTCTTATACAATCTTACCAAATGAGCAAACCATAGTTCATAAACAAGAAATCGGAATATCCTAAGATGCTGCATTGATAAATCACATATCTCCGTGTTCCTTTTATAAATAAAAATTGCATTTACAAACTTTCAAATACATATAATTTTATAAAGATCCACTAGTTTTTTTTTGAGAAGGTAACATTAAAGATCCACTAGTTAACAATAGTAGTAACTAGCTATTCTTTAATATCTTTCACATGATACAGACAATCTCTCATGGTGAGCATGAGTCTTTTTTTATAATGTTGGGTCTTTTTTTTACAAAATATAAACTTATGGGTCAATTTTTACATTTTAAAAAAATTGAAATCATTATTTGGAATTCCAAATCATGCTTTTTGGAGAATTTGGGATTTGAAATCATGATCTCAAATTGCATGTCCAAATGTTGATTTGAAATCATGACTTCATATCGCATGTCCAAACGCAAGCTAAGATCTTGGTAGAGACTCAAATAACTTCCGTAGCGGGGGGGTGATTTCAAATCATGATCCCAAATTCCATGTCCAAACGCTAATTTGAAATCATGACTTCATATCGCAAGCTAAGATCTTGGTAGAGACTCTAATAACTTCCGTAGCTGGGGGGCGGGGGCTGGTGATTTCAAATCATGATCCCAAATTCCATGTCCAAACGCTAATTTGAAATCATGACTTCATATCGCAAGCTAAGATCTTGGTAGAGACTCAAATAACTTCCGTAGCCTGGGCGCGGTGTGTGTGTGCCGGTCATTATGTGTTGCCTGCCTGGCCACTCATTTATTCCTTTTTCTTCCTTTTGGTGTCTAGCACAACTCCTCTCTCCAGCAACTGGTGTTCCTCTCTGCGTTCAAGCACTGTTCATCTGTTCGGCGAACGTTCAGGTGCCACTATCTCTTTGGCTACCGATGCTACTACTTTTTACGTGACGGACACCCTCCTCTGATATTGAATTTCTATCAGAGCTGAGGGTATGTCCCTACTTAGAAATTTCTGTTATTAGAGCCAAGAGTTTGGGTTTGAGTTCCTACTCTGAAAATTCTCTCTTTTCTAATGCTTCCTCTAATTCTTTTTCTGCTGAAGAAAAATGGTTCTTGCGTGTCAAAAGTTGCTTCTTTTTTGTTTGGACTAAAAAAGACTATTTCCCTTCTTGAAAAAAGATTTTCTTTTCCTTCATAATCTCACGCAAAAGCAATTTCTTCTTATTCCAAAAACAAAAATGAATGGTGGTTCAGACCAATAGAACAGTTATCCTACCTTCATTCTATGTAACGGATCAAACACCTTTTACTATTACCCATGTAATTGATATGTGACAATCAAGCTGCAATCACATTGCTTCGAATCAAGTGTTTCATGATACAATGAAGCATATAGAAGTAGATTGTTTTCTGATTCAACAAAAGATTGAATCGGGGTGCATTATAACTGGTTTCGTGAACTCAAATGATCATTTAGCATATATTCTTGCAAAATTACTTTGTGGCTCCTGAGTTTAGTTTGTGACATGTTAGGAGCACACAATATGTACGCTCCAACTTGGGGGAGTCTTATGCACTAGGAAATTATTAATATGTCAAGAACTCATTCCTTGTGTATATAGGAAGGATATTGAATTCCTATAATTTGTGTAAATAGGAATAAGAATTATCAGGACTTCCTTTCTTTTCTGGGATTACTTGTAAACACTGTATAAACCCAAACATGCTTGAGGGCATGGTGCAATTCATTCCCAACTCTCTTCCTTCCCTTTTCTTCATGCCTAATATGCCACCACTTGCTGAAGATGACCTAGAGAGAGAAACTTGTTCAGAACAAAGTCTAGATGAGTTAGGTTTTTTGGTGACCTATTACGATCCATGAGGAGATTGTGCCATGTGAACATTGGTGTTGATTGTGCGATTAAACGATGCCAATTGTTCTTTACCTGGTCTTCACAGCTCTGGTAGCAAGGTTGCATTGTGTTAAGAATGCTTGATTTTTGTTTGTCTTCATTGTAATGACGATTTTCTTCGGTTCTTTCATTTTTTCATAAAGTAATGACCCTCAAATACTAGCAACCCCCCTCTATCTCCAAAAAGGGGAGTGTAATAAAATAGTATAATTATGTTATTATTTTTGGGAAAAGGTCAAGAGTTTATTTAAATAAAATAGCCATGCACTAAGCTAGTATTTGTGTTACCAAAAAAAAAGAAAGACGTCTTCTTACAATGATAAAAGAAAGGAAAGCTCCTCAGTAACAAAAAATACTCCTGTAGTGGTACTCCTCTAGTGAGCTGGTGAAATCTTTTATGCTGTCCGTGTCATATACAACAACAACAACATACGCAGCGTAGTCCCACAAGTGGGGTTTGGGGAGGGTATGATGTACGCAGACATTACCCCTAGCTTTGTTGGGTAGAGAGACTGTTTCCGATAAACCCTTTGTTCCACAACTGAAAATTACACCTTAGAGCCAGCAGGCGTAAACATCTATATTTCACCATCTCTACAAGGATTTCTTTGCCCTCAAAACATCTAAAATTTCTTTCCTTCCGTACTACCCGACATATGCATGGAGGGATGGTGTTCCAAAGCTTATTCATTGGTCTGCTTCTTCCCTTTGTACGCCAACATGCCAATAATTCCTGAACTGATTGCAACATCACCCAAGACCTCCCAAACATGGAGATGAATTGTTGAGCTCTCTACTATTTTTGGTGTGAACAGAAAGTGTTAGGACAGGCAGAAGACATTTTTGATGTTCTAGACTATTTGTAACAAAAAGTACAAATAGGAATCAAATATTTTTGTAATACTTTTGGAAGGGGGACTACATATTTTTGATGTAGTATACCTGTGGATATATAGATGAAAGAAGTTACCATTCTCAAAAAAAAAAAAGAAGATGTCTAGCCCATGACCAATGCAAAAACAAGTGATTGCCATTCTCTTCGTTCTCTTTAAATAGGAAATATCTGGTGCACATTGTCATTCCTTTTTTGTTTTGAGGAAGAATGCACATCGTCGTTCTCTTCTTTTAAAGATTGTATTGAGTCAAACAAGCACATGTGCCACCTCCCACATAAGGCAATCAGCTTCGTAAGGTGCTTGTGTCTTCCCTATCTTCTTCCCTGGCTAGTTAAAATTGCTTTTGTTTCTCTTATTCAGCCTCATGTAGCATGACTTTACTGAGAACTTCACACTTTTCTGCTCTACCCAGATTAGAGAATCTGTTTATTGACACTTGTTCTATTTCTTGCAAAAGTAACCATCCTTGGCACTTCCCAGTCGAAACAGTCCCTTCTGAAGTTAAGACAGCAACAACTATTGTTTCTAAATCAATACTGTAATCCCTGCATCCGCACAAAGTTTATGCAAGTTAGCATATTTAACTCTAAGAGGGGTGTGCCTATCCATGAATCCTGCCAATTTTTTTGTTTTTTCTGCTATCTCCCACGTTAATTTCCACTTGTGTTCAAAGTTTGGCCATAGACTCTTAATGTATTTCCAAAGTCAGAGTTGATTGGATTAGTGCATCATTAGATTTGACCCCATGTTTGTGGAAAATCACCTTTTCCTAACCTGGCTTCCTCCCCTCCATATCTCCACAACCACTTCATCAATAGGCTTTCATTGTGCATCTTCAAATTCCTAATATCCGATCCAACCTCCTCTTTGTTCAGCAGCACGGTTTCCCATTTTATAAGGTGGATATCTTTCTTTGTTTCCATCCCACAAGAAATTCTTCCTAATTCTTTCCAGAGTTCGTCTCACCTTTGCTGGCATTGGAAAGAGAGACATCAAATCAAATAGGTAGGTAATGAATCAAGCATACTATTGTGTGCTTTATTAGAGTTACTCTCCCACTAGGTATTGTCTTTTCCAGACTGCAAGTTTCCTTCCAAACTTTTCAATAACCTTCTCCCAAATTGAGCTTCTCTTGAATTTAGCCCCCAAAGGATTCCCAGATAAGTGGTGGGCTTACCTACCTGACATCCCAAGTTATCAGCCAAACTTTATACATCCTGTACCTTGCTTACCGGGTACAAATAGGCAATAGCTCTTTAATAAACTTATTTTTTTGAGATAAGGTAACAGTGTATTCACAATAGACTCATCATCAAAAAAGTGATGAGAGTAGGTCATTTACAATCTCAACTCTTTAATAAACTTATTTTTAGCCCAGAAGCAGCCTCAAAGTTCAAAAACATCCTCCTTAAATATCCATTTGACTTTTTTTCAGCCCCACAGAGAATAAGGGTATCATCAGCCTATAAAAAGTGGGATATTTCCCCCCTTCCTTGCATTCTGACCCCACCTTAAAACCTCTGATCCAGTTTAAAGACATTGCTTTACATATCATTCTGCTTAATCCTTCCATAGCCAAAATGAAGAGAAAAGGAGACAGCTGATACGCTTGCCTTGATCCCCTTTGAGTTGGGAAAAAATCTACCGGAGCTCCATTTATGATGATTGTGATAGTAACCGTGGATATACAAAATCTGATTTACCACTCCCAAAACCATCTTGCTCAACAAGTTTAGCAGATATACCCAATTTACGTGGTCATATGCCTTCTCTATATCAAGCTTACACAATATACCAGCTTCTCTTTGCCGCCTCCTGTAATCAAAACACTCATTTGCAATAAGTACAACATCTGCAGTTTGTCTCCCTTTAGTGAAGCCGATTTGTTTGTCGGGCACCAGCTTCTTCATTATCGTTTTCAGCCCTTCTGCCAACAACTTGGCAAATTATTTTGTAGAAGCTACCCAGTAAGCTAATAGGCCTGAAGTCTTTCAGCGGCTGTGCACCTGCATTTTTTGGTATAAGAGAAATGAGGGAAGCATTGAAATTGTCTACTACCCTTCCTGTGTTGGAAAATTGATAGCTCTAAGTACGTCTACTTTTATTACTGACCAGCAATGTTTCTAGAAAGCCATATTGAAACCATTTGGGCCGGGCCTTTTCTCCTTCACAACTTTTTATAACCTCTTCTACATCTTCCTTTGAGAAATGTCTTTGTAACCATTCATTTTCCTCAATAGTGATTCTTGGACACTCAGCTCTGAATGGTGGCCTCCAATTTTCAGTTTCTTTGTACAGATTTTTATAAAAAATCACAATATGCTTTTTGATACTTTCCCGTGCTTCAATTATTTCATCGTTGTTTTTTAGCTTGTCAAACGTGTTGCATCTCTTATTAGCATTAGCAATTTTATGGAAAAATCTGGTGTTCTTTATCACTGACCAGCAATGTTTACAGAAAGCCATATTGAAACCATCTGGTCAAGGAGCCTATTCTCCTTCACGACTTTTTATACTGCTTCTACTTCTTCATCTGAGAAAGGTCCTTGCAACCATTCTCTTTCCTCAACAATGATTTTTGGACACTCAGCTCTGAATAATGGCCTCCAATTTTCAGTTTCTATGTACAGATTTTATAAAAATTCACAATCTCCTTTTTGATGCCTTCCTGTTCTTCATTATTTCATCGTTGAATTTTGGCTTGTCAAACGTGTTGCATCTCTTATTAGCATTAACAATTTTATTGAAAAATCTGATGTTCTTATCACTAGCCTTCAGCCATAATAGTCTGGATCCTTGCCTCCAGAATATCTTTTCTAGCTTTGCCACCTCTTGTATTTCCAACAAAATTCCAGCCTTCTCAACTAACTGACTCCAGTCAATTCCCCTTCTCTGTTCAAGCATCTGCAGTTTTCTCAACACATCATCCTTCCTTTTCACCAAATTGCCAAAAGAATCTCCATTCCACACTTTTAATATCTGCTTCAGTAGCTTCAGCTTGCAGGATAATACATAATCAGGGAATCCACTTACTAGAAAAGAGTCCCACCATCCTCTTACAAGCTAGAGGAAGCCTTCTGAACTCAGCTATATTGTTTCGGACTTAAAATACGAGTTGTTTCCCTTCCAATTTCCACAATGCAACTCAATTGGGGAGTGATTTGAGATAATTCTTTGGAAAAAATTTTGTTTGATACTCATGAATCTATCATCCCAATCTGCTTTTAACAAGAATCTATCTAATGTTGATGTCCGCACCAGAATTTTTCCCTCCTGTCCACGTGAAATTGCCACCTCAAAAGTGAGGGTCAATGAGCTCTAATTCATGTATGAACTCTGACAATTCATAGAAAAATTATGATATTTGTTCGCATAAATTTTAGTTATTAATCAAACTTTTCGTTTGTCTTGGATGTTGCAGGCCATTGAAGACTCTCCTGAAGAACAGCCCAGTGCTAGCCCTCACCTGGAACCCTGCATTGGTTCTGATGATAGCTCTTCTGAATACAACGAGAACTTTCTGGATGATGTTTATGAGGAAGATAGTTGGTCCTCTGACTCAGACTACTGTATAGTACGTTATCCTCAAATACACCATTCTCCATTTTTCTTTTCAGTGTCTTACTGTGGCATAGAGTCAATCTGGTTTCTCTTTGTTCAAAAGGTACATTTAATTTTTTTTGTTTGAGCGCTTTTTAAATCTCTGTAACGCGTCATTATGTATTCAATGTCGATTTTATGGTATTTTTCAACATCCATGGCTTCACCTACTAGATTCAATGAGTAAAATGCAAGGTGGTTTAGTTTTACAAATTTGTGGAGAACTACAGATAAATTGAAGGTATCTGTGGTTTTAATAACTATCTTTGACAGTCATCAGGTTCGTCCAGTTGAAAGACACAATATATTTTTTAAATACATATTTGGGATTTTGGGGAACAGAGAAGTTATTACTTTTGTCCTGAATTCTGTTACGAGTTGTCTTGGCACAAACATGTAAGGCTTTTCTAACATTTTCCTTTTACAATGTGTGACAGAATTCTGCTAAACAGTGCTACTTGAAAGAGGAGAGCAGTTCTTTGTCTGAAAAAGAGCAGACATTATTATCCCTGGCAAATATGGGATACCCAGTGGAAGAGGTTTCTATAGCAATGGAGAGATGTGGTGCGTATATGTTTTGTCCTCTACATTAATAATGTTATCTGAATCTTGCATCTGATTAGACATTTAGTTTGGTTTTGATATGTATTAATTATGCTAAGGTGTTATCACTGGCTGAAGAAATCTTATTCATGCAAGTTTTAGGGTAGATGCTACTAAGTTGAGTTATCTTTGTGTCAATGCTGTTGCATTTGGAAGAAAATCTGCTTATTGACGCTGCAATATTCCTGAATATCTTTTTAGAATTGCAGCACCTATTTTGATCTAATTTCCAGGTATTACTGTCCTCTTTACAACTTTCTAGGTCCAGAAGCATCGCTTGCTGAGTTGACAGATTTCCTCTGTGCTGCTCAAATGGCAAGAGCAGAAGATCCCTATCTGCCAGAAGATGTAAAGGTCTGCTTTCCCCTCGCCTTATTTTGAAATGGACTCATGTGAATTAACATTCTGTTCAACTTTGCCCGCTTATAAATAGCAATATCATTTTTCATAGAATTGATGCCTCACTTCCTTTGCGACAGCCAAAACTGAATCATATGTCAAATGGTGGGTACAAGAAGAGGAAGATATTCAATCAATTGTGCAAAAGCAAAAAACAAAGGGCGATTTTTGATGAAGAAACAATTCGTTTGCCCAAACCTATGATTGGATTTGGGGTTCCTACAGAATCAGCTCCTGCAATGGTCCAAAGAACTCTTCCGGAGCAAGCTTTTGGCCCCCCTTTTTTCTATTATGAAAATGTTGCCTTAGCTCCAAAGGGTGTGTGGGACACCATTTCCAGATTCTTGTATGATATTGAGCCCGAGTTTGTCGACTCAAAGTATTTTTGTGCTGCTGCAAGGAAAAGGGGTTATATTCATAATCTACCTATTGAAAATAGATTTCCTTTGTTTCCACTTCCACCACGCACCATCAATGAGGCACTTCCCCTAACAAAGAAATGGTGGCCATCTTGGGATCCACGGACAAAGTTAAATTGTTTGCAAACAGCTATTGGGAGTGCAAGATTGACTGATAGGATCAGGAAAGCTGTGGAGGCCTTTGATGGTGAGCCACCTATGAGGGTGCAAAAGTTTGTTCTTGATCAATGTCGGAAGTGGAATTTGGTGTGGGTTGGAAGAAACAAAGTTGCACCTTTGGAGCCGGATGAAGTTGAAATGCTATTGGGGTTTCCAAAGAACCATACCAGGGGAGGTGGTATAAGTAGGACCGATAGATATAAATCGCTTGGTAACTCATTCCAGGTTAGCCTAACCTTTTTTCTTCTGATTTTCATGTGTATATCCAAGTCTTGCTGAAAGCTTTTCTTTCTTTTGTTTTCTCTTACCCACACTTCTTGCTGAGACGATTATGCATCAACTGGCTTAAAGCCTTTAACTAACATAATATATTAGTTTAAGCTGATTAAAAAACTACACTAAGTAGTGTAGCTTTATTTTTTTTGAAGGGGAATGATATTGGTGGTATTTGAACAGAACATTCATCGACGGTGTAACTTCAGCGTCATCTTAGTTTTCTAAATTTTCTCTTATGGAGTAAAGGGAAGTGGATGAATTGTTGGAAAGAAGACAGACTGGTGCATGACTGGTGCTGTTGAATATAAAATAAAATGAAGGTGCATGACTGGTGCTGTTGAATCTTCAGTTAAGGGAATATCACTAGCTCTTAGAATAAGAGTTCTGGGACTTCATGGCTTTGAAGCATACAAGTGTTGTAATGTGCTTTTCCATGGGTATCTGGTAACCATGTGTGTAGGGGGTAATGGGCAATTCGTCAGCAAAAGCAATAAAAATCTTATATTGAATATTTTTTTTTGGGGTGGTTGGGTGGAGGAAGAGGGGGAAGCCTGTGAATAGCGGGAAAGGGAATCCCATGGGTGAGATTTAACCATGAACAACTTGAGTGTTAGATGAAGTTGCAACCACTAGGTTACAACTCCAATTTTGTCTCAGTTTAACTTTGTGTTTTTGTGTTGGAATCCCTGTTGTCCTTTCTGTTTCTTGGAGGAATGAGGTAATCAAAAGGGTTGATGTAGCAAGGTGTCACGTTTGGTTTTCAACTAGTATATGCAACTAAATTGTTTAAACATATACAATGGTTGACCACTTCTTTGTAAGGAAGAGAAGCTTTGTCCGAAAGGAATAGCTGATTGGTTGAAGCATATGAGAGACAATCTGGAAATTTCAGTTTTTACCCCAGGTGCAACACTTAGTGTGAGGTTTACTCCAACCTCAAATTGACGAAAACACTCCGTCATAGAGAACAACAGTTGGGAAAAAGCTTTGTGTTACACCTGTTACCCCTCATTGTGCAATTGTGAACTCTATGGTAGCAAAATTGATGGTTACAAGAGCAGTTTTAACTTTTACTATTAGGCACTAATAAAAAAAAGGGATCAGTTTTGCACTAGCTATATCCCACAGATGATGTGTCTGTTATTCTGGTGGTTGACATATTGTAAAAGTAGATTAGCTGAACTGATGAGCAAATCAGTTGTCCCTCTTTCGTTTTTGGGATTTCTGTAATTTATCTATTTAGTTATTGTTTTCTGGGTGGAGTGGGGTGCAAGAAGGCCTATTTTCATTACTAGTAAACATCATTATGAAGTCTTTGCTTTTCCTCCTTTCAAGAAAGACTTCGCTTTTTCCTTCTAGAGCATTAAAATATACATGAACTCTTGTTTGCAAAAGTCTAGAGAAAGAGAAAACCAAAACCATGACTTGCTTAAGTTTTTTTTTTGTGTGTATACCTTTTCCCAAATTCGTCCTCTTCTGGGGTTCTGATGTACCTGGGAGGCAGACAATGTTTTGAGAGTGTGCAGATGAGTAGCATAAACTAATCTTGAGTTGCTGAATTATTGTATGATTTGTGTACATGCCTACTTGGGTCCTTGTAGTGGTAAACTGGTCATAGAAGTGGAGAGGGATGTTGAGGTAGGTAAAGTGAGAAGGGATGATAGAAGCTATGACCCTATCTTAACTATAAATATCTAAAATTTTACCCGTGCTACGCTCTATCCTTAAAAAGTTGATAGTAGTAAAAGTCGTTACCCTCTGCTAACAAAGGAACACTTGAGGAAGTTCCACTGTGAAATAAAATGTAATAATTTGAATAGGTTGAACGTCTGATCCAGTTAACCTGTCTTTGCTGATTTTGAAAGAGGCTTAGCTTTATATAATGAGGACGTTTTATTGATTCATATGGATGGTATTAGCTTCTTTTGCAATAGTATCCTGTTGCTCTCTCTTGGCCCACATCATACGGTATTCTGGTGCTGCCTCAATAAGGTCTTGTCTCTTTCTTCTTTCCTTTCTTGGTCAACATCATAATTTCCCCTTGTCTTATCGTCTTTACCAAATAGTATTATTGCTTGGGCCGTACTGGATCACTTTCTCTTCTAAATCTTCTTTTGGTGGAAAGATATATTCTTGGTGATTTATGATCCTTATCCTTGGACGTATACATCTTATCCTCCCTAGATCTCACTTGTGGGAATACACTGGGTATGTTGTTGTTGTTGTATATCCAAGTCTTGTTTTCTTCTCTCCCTTCCCTTTTCCCCATAAACTTGTGTTTTGCAAAATGTAATTAAGCAACTCCTCCCTTGGTTTATTCAGTTTCTTTTCCTTAGAATAATTTTTAACATGATACTTGGATTGATATTATTAGGTTGACACAGTGGCATACCACTTGTCGGTGTTGAAAGACATGTTTCCAAATGGGATCAATGTCTTATCACTCTTCTCTGGGATTGGCGGTGCTGAAGTTGCTCTTTACCGTCTCGGGATTCAACTGAACAATGTGGTTTCTGTGGAAAAATCTGAAGTCAACAGGAACATTGTGAGAAGTTGGTGGGAGCAAACTAATCAGAGAGGGAATCTTATAGATTTTGATGATGTGCAACAGTTGAATGGAGACCGCTTGGAGCAATTGATAGATTCAATTGGTGGATTTGATTTACTGATTGGTGGAAGCCCGTGCAACAATCTTGCAGGCAGTAACAGGGTGAGCAGGGACGGTCTTGAAGGCAAAGAGTCATCTCTATTTTATGACTATGTTCGGATACTAGACTTAGTCAAGTCCATAATGTCTAGACATAGATAGTATTACAGAAATTTGTTCCAGTTTCAGATTTAGTTATCTTCCAAAATTATGAGACATTGATCAAGATTCAAGACCATCAAGGGATAAAGTAATCACATAAATTGATGTACATTCTATTTCGTTTTAAAGCGAAAAACAAACATCAAGTGTAAAATATATATATATATTGCTACTATTAGTTATATGGGCCTAAAATTTCCCAACATGCCATTTCAGTTGATCTTTATACTAATAGAGATGGGTAAATGTACAGTACATTTCTATTAGTTATTTGAGCATGGTTTATATAGAAAGACAACCATAACAGTGGACCATTTCTCCATATGTGGCTACTTTATGATTTAGCTTCACTACTGTCTTAGATGGTAACAGGTAATTTGTAGTTTGTGCAACTGAAAAAAGGAAATTTTCAACTCACATGCATTTAGTATCCAAGATTGATATTAAAGAAACAATTTTTATCCTAAAAGTCATCAAAATTTTAGCCTCTGTGCGATGATGCCATTATATATCTTAAAATATTGTTGATGTAAATGAGCTTGCACAGTTACAGTCTAGTATCCTAAATATCCTCCACGAATACTTTTCTGGAAAAGGAATACCTGCAGATAGCTCAGCACTTGAATCTCAATGTTAATTTTTCACAAAAGTTAAGAGTTTAACTCATATACCGTGACAAAATATAAATAATTTTTAAACACAATTAGGTCCCCTAAAAATGACACATGTTTAACTGTTAAAACTTGTAAAGTAGACGATCTACTGTAGCATGTTAAATTACGTTGATAGTGCAATTTTGTTTTATTGACGAAGGAGTTTCCCCATATGCCATTCAGGTCCAATTTTAGAACATGGTTGGTTGGTTAAGGTTGATGAAACTTCTTATAGCTTACTCCTATAATTTAGAAACTAATAAATGCAAAGCTTTTTCTTTGCTGAAGTTCCTGTTTAATAATATAATATTAGATACTATCTAGTTAAGTTGATATCATGCAGGAAAACAAGCTTATCCCAACTTTCATTATCATAATAACATATCTAATTTTCCCTTTAGATAGGGTTAAATTAAGCGCAAGTTACATATTTGATCGATTAACTAAAAATAATTATATTCGTCAATAAATATATAAAAAAATGTATATTATTTTGTATCAAAAAATATTTTTATGTATATCATACATTAATATACAAATAATATACATTTGTTAGCTATCATTTTGATGGGAGAATATTTATGTCAATTTCTCGATGTGAAAAAATTTAAATTTCTCTCTATCAGTTAATGGTACCAAAATTGAGCCATATTTTACCTTCTTACCTAATTTGGCCATTTTGTATAAAACTTGAATCTTTTTCATTCCTTAGCCCAACATTTAAAGACCTACTTGTAATGTTTTTTTCTTTCTTCTTTCTTCTTCTCCTTCATCTAAAATCTTACACGAACATTCTTGTTGTAGTAGTTTATTGAACAATTGTTGATATCCTGTAATTGGAAGGCAATCAATTCTTTTTCACTCCAAATTTCTTGGTCATTGTTGTTCGATTCACTTCTAATCTAAAATCACTCATATTCAGTGAAACCTTAACGAAGAATACAATACAATGGAACCTCCACTATTGAAGGTCATTGTTTGATTTCTTCAAAGATTCAAAGTCAAGATTTGAAAAAGATAGATATGAAGTTTGAATATTAACTTGCATTCTTTTTGAGTTAAAGTCAATTTTCTTTTTACTGTGATTGGTTGAAAACTTGAGGAATAGAAGTCCACTATTGAAGGCCGTTCGAAATTTTAATTTCGGAAATTGGGTTTTTCGAGTTTGGATTGGATGTTGTTTCAATTGATTGGAAACATCGAGAAGAGTTCAAAACTCAACTTCAAAGTGATTTGAGTTAAATCTCAAAAGAGACTCAAGGAAGAAGAGAAAGTCAATTTTTGTACAATAGTATATATATTATATATGAGTGTATAAACGTCTCTTATACATCAATATGCATAATGTACTTGTCTTGAATATGCGTGTATAACATTGTATAAAAGTGTTAAGCATATGTACACGACACCTTTTCTATGGTATTTTATTGCAATTCTTGTTCAAATCTCTATTAAATGACTTTAAATTTTGTAAACACTCTTCTTAGACAATTTCTAACAAGTCTAAACAACAACTCCAAATTTCTCAAAAAACATATTTGAGATTTAAACCCGCTTATTCAACAATGGTGGCTAACATTAAAATTTTTAATTTTCACCACGCAAATGAATTCGGTTGTTGACTAATGTTGAGCCATAATTATCGATTCGGTGATCGAGTTAAAAACTGGATTTTTTATTTAAAAAAAATAAATTGAATAGCGATTATGAAAACCTATTTGGAGTTGAATGTTGAATAGCAATTTCGAAAACCTATTTGGAGTTGAGTGTTGAATCTTGACCTATTATTTTTGCTACAATTTTGCAAAGTTATATATAGATCACGTGATAGCAATATATACGTGTGGACTGTACTTATATGTAATTCTCAAGACCGATACTCCCCTACTATTTTTCATTTGATTGGCAGCTATATTAAATAGGTAAAAAATCTTTATATGTATATGAAATACTCACTTAAATTCAAATAGAAACTTAACTGTTTTACACTCTAACTGGCTACTGTTATTTTTCATTTTATTGACTAAAGTAAAAAATCCTTACATGACCTGCATATAGTACTTTCTTCCTTTTAATTTGTTTGTCTGTTTTTGATTTGACATGCTCTTTAACTTATGATCTTAAACATGCTACGTGAAAAGTTAGAAGACAGACAAATTGAACTACTTAAATCCAAATAGAAAATTAGCTACGTACTTCCTCCGTTCCAAAATAGTTGTCATGTTACAATAAATTGCAATTTTTCTCATATCAATATAATGAAAAAACACATCTTAAAATATTGGTCAAAGTTTATATCGTTTGACTCTTAAAAAGAATATTGTGATAAAAAAAATTGGTGGTAGGGAAAGGAAAAATGGAGGCGGGGAAAGGTGAAAGTTTCGATAGCCAACTAGCTAAACTACTAAGATTGCCTGAATATTGTGACAAGTAGTTTGGAACGGAGGGAGTATTTTATAGTGTAGTGTAGTAGTATTCAACTAGTATAACTTGTCTGTTTTGTTGGGATTGCACACGACGTGTCAAGTTGGTGTAAGTGTTGAGACTCAGAATATACATACATGATACATGGTTGAGCTTCTCCATGTTTGTAGCAGATGTATTATTCCCCATTAACATCAACTATGTCAAACTTTATTTGCTAAGAATTAATAATACATTAATATTGACAAGATGATGAATATGCGCAAGTTAGGGCTCACTCTGTTTCCCTCTAACTTGAGAGGGGATGTTGGAATTCCAATTTCTCAGTCATCACTGAAAAAAGGTAGAGAGGATCACATGAAGAAAGAGAGTTCTATCCTTAAGAATTGTCAAAGTAACTCACCCCATCCTCAACACACGTGCAACTTTGTTGGACCATATATTGGGTACAATCTTGTTGGACCACATATTGGGCCTCAATTTTCCTTCAAAGCAGACAAATCAAATACGGGCCCAAGATACAAATACTCGATAAGACTCTCTGAGCTGAGCTGTAAATACATACAGTAGTATTTAATTTTCTTTTCCTATTTTGGCATTGTAAAGAATCAATATTGTTATAGGATAGCCAATAGAAAATAGGACAGCTCTACAGTCGGTTAGGAATAGAAGATTCTTTTTTTGTTTCCATACACTTGTATATATACAGGGATAGAGAATGAAATAAACAACATGAGAAAATTTTCAAAACTATTCTTCATATTTTCTACAAGAAGTGATAGGAGATCAAAGAGAAAAATCAAGCGGAGACTGAAAGGCGTGTGAGGTGCCAGTAGAGATGACCATCCCAAATTTCTCGAAGCCAGTCATTTGGTGGAGCTTATCTTGATCGGTCACAGTTGACCTACTAGTTGCTTTACTTTGAAGTGAAGCAGATCATCATTGTTGTACTGGATCTAGCAGTGGCGATTTTATGTACAAAAAAGGGGGTCACGTGAACCTGTGGTCATCCGACTAAACTCGATATATTATTTCTATAATTCTAAAAACATATTTTTATCTTATTTGAAGAAACCCATGATTGAAAAAGGCTGAGTGGTGAATTGGTTGAGAATTTGTCTGAAGTCCTTTAGGTCAGGGGAGTAAATCCCATTTTTAACTTTGTTTCCACTGCTAAAGTTTGAACACTTTGAGTTTTCTCCATCCCCATATCTTCAAAAGCAATGATGCACATGTTATCTTGAAATTCTAAATCCGCCTCTTGAGTCTAGGACGGACCAGAATCATGTCCCAATGACGTTAACCCGGGTGTGACCTCGAATCCTGCCCGAACTGTCGTTGCTGGATATCTGACTAGACTCAAATTGCCATGTGTCATCTTCTAATACATCCAACTGTCAAATTCGCATTTTGACCAATAAAAAAATGTTCACTATTGAGTGGAGAGTGATCTGTAAGTGAATTGTGAATTGAATTAGGGACAACAACGGAAAGTGCTGTTTCTTAACTGAAAATAGAACAATTTCATATCCACCATAGCGTATTGCGCACAGTGTTGTGTCAGCTGCATACAAGAAAAAGAAAGAAAAAGTGTAGAGAGAGTAATCATCTTTCCTAGTAAAAAGCATCAACTAAATCTTCATGAACTGTCTGGTATGACCCAGAATGAAATAACTCATCAATGCAGCAGCTTTAGCTAGGCAATAATTCGATCATTCATGCATAAGAAATCTAGAAATTGTATACTACTCAACTGTTTCAGGCTTTAATAGAATCCCAAATAGTAGCAAACTTTCAGTTGATAAAGTGAAGTGGTGGATCATCTTATTCAAGAAAGTATATATGTATACTTGTGATTTGTGAAGTAGACTAATTAAAATGCTACTACTACTACTACTACTATTTAGTCAATCTATTTGACTGATCATCAAAAGAGAAAAGCTAAAGTAAGTAGTAGTATATTCTGCTACTAAAAGAAGGAAAAGCTACTAAACAAGAACATAGAGAATTTAAACTCATTTTGACTCCATCTCTTTGAAACATCACATATATTGACCAGAAAGAAAACCAACTGATAAAGAAAGAATTTCTTGAACAATAACTATTATGTCAGTCACATAGTTTGTTTCTACTTTTTGGTCAAAATGTAATTTAGTATGACATAAATCTATATTTATCAAGTGGGAGAATTAACACAATTCTCCACCAAAAGTTGGAGAGGATGTTTCCTTTACATGTTTAGCATTATCAGTGAGTGGTTAACTCAAGGTGGAATTTATACAGAGGTGGATGTACCCTTTGAACAATAGATTCTACTGAATTAATTCAGTGTTAATAACTTTAAAGGTTGAACCCGTTATGTTTAAAATTCTAAATTCGTCTCTGAATTTATGTTAGTGCATATCCGTTTGTCTGTTTCCTTTGTGATGAAACAATCTATCATATGCATGCTGCAGATCATTACCCTTTTGATCCTTGACCTTTAATCAAAAAGGTTACGAGTTCGAGTCCTGAGTATAGAAAATATTTTGTTATGGAGCACCTCCTCTTTAAATGGGCCTGCCTTATGCACTGAGAATCCGGATTAGTCTGAGGCTCCAATATGAGTATCGAACATCGAATGAGAATTCAAGGTGTATTCTTCCTGATATACTTCATAAAAAGGAAATTTTTAAAATTTAATTTTATATTTAAAAATAATTTAATTTTAAAATATTATTTTTTCCTTAATAAGATGATTTATTATTGTACAAATGTCAAATCTTAATTTAAATCACAAATTTCAAAAGTTTTTTTTATAATCTTAAATTTTGTGTCTAGTCAAATAATATTATATAAATTGAGACGGAAAGAGTAGTTGATTGGTCGTGAATATTTTTAACACTATCAATCTATAGAATTAATCTCATGAATATATTACTCCTCACCAAAAAGCACATCAAATATACTATATGCCACAACTGAACCGAAGGATTTTGATTGATATATCCACCATATCATACTGTGCACAGTGTTTTCAGCTCCAGACAAGTAAAAGAAAGAGAAAAACTGTAGAGCGTAATCATTTTTCCAATGAAAAGCATCAACTAAATTTTGATTCCCCCAACTGGGACTTTCTAGTACAAATCCAAATTTAATCAGACCCAAAAATGGGTGTCGAATATTGAGTGCGGAAAAAATAAAAGAAAAATATATGTACACTTTGTGATTTGTGAAGCAGACTAATTAACAGAAAAAAGAATGTTAAGAGTACGTACTGTTTAGTCAATCTATTTGACTGATCAACAAAAGAGAAATTAAAGTAAAAGTAAGTTAAGTACTAGTGTTGTGCTACTAAAAGAAGGAAAAGCTACTTAGGAAAAACATAGAATGAACTCATTTTTGACTCAACCTCTTTGAAAGATGTATGGACCAAAAAGAAAACCAACTGATAAAGAAGGCACTATCATATCAGTACCATAACATCATTTTAAACCGGGAGGCAAAATCAAATCCAATTCGCTCTATCTGTTCAACCCGTTTAAGTTTGAGCACGTTATTGACCTGCTCATTTATTAACTCAATCCATTGCAGCCTAACTCATTTCGGCCCATTAAAAGTTGGAGTAATATGTAGCCCAAATTGACTCATAATAAATTTTGTCAAAATATTTTTAAAAATATATATTTTTATTTAATATGTTATATTTAGCCATAATAAAGGAAAAAATATTTTTATTAGGTACTAAAATTATAAAAGAGGAAATAGAGCAATTAAAACTTAGTAAAAATTGTGCGGGTTTAGTTATGAAGCATTTTAGCCCATTTCAGCCCAAATAATTTTTGAGCTGGTCAATAACATGCCCATTTATTAACTCAGCCCAATTTATCCTGCTCAAATTCAGCGCAATCCGCCCATTTGACACCTCTAATCTTGACACATTGCGGTGTGTCCTTCTTCTTCTTTTTTTTCCCTTCCGGATAATTGCAATTTTGAGTTTTTATTTTGGTGTTTAGTGATTATATATCTAAGTATATTTATCATATATTCATATTTCATAGTTAGACGATTTTAATTAGTACAACAGCATACCCAATGGATTCTGGAGAAGATAGATGTTGTACTCAGTCTTATCCCTGCCTTGTGAAGGTAGAAATATTATTTTCGATAGATTTTCGACTCAAATAAAATATCAAAATCAAGTATAAAAAGAAAATACAATAGTAAAGCAAGACATACCGACAATAATGTAGACGTTAGACGATTTTTAATAAATAGTAGTCTATATTAATCTCAAATTTGGAACGAGAATGTAATACATCAATAATTAAATAGTCTAGCATTGAATTATAATTTGTTAAAAGATTCATAAGTAGAAGGATCAAAAAAGGCGCACATTTCAATGAAGTGAAAGTTAAATGTGCTACACTATATATCATAACGATCAAAACAAGAATATAAAAAAAGCAAAATGTCTCTTTAAAACTTTAAATGAATGCTGCATCCATCATCATCTTTTCCTTTTCTTGTTTAATCAGCAATGCTGAGATGCTAGGAATGGCCAGAAAGAAATTGCAGTATCAGTGTCACGATCATCATCTTCAATAAACCTGAATTCATGATTTCCATAAGCTGAAGAGTAACAAGGCATTTTCTGGGCTTGTGAATGGTGAACCCATGACCCATTTATCATGTGCTGTGTACTCTCCATTCCGCCGCCGTTAGCCGTGGCCGCCGCTGCGGCACTGGCTCTCCTCTCCTCTTTCTTGAAACGAATACCGCAGGCATTGCAAAGTGACTGCACATAGTTCAAAATTATTCCATTAGTCTACCAACTTTAATTTTTTGGATAATACTCATACATAAAATGAAAATATTAATTTGTTCATGAATACTAATAACTACTCCCTCTATTCCAATTTATAGGCACGGAGTTTAAGAAAGAAAGAAAGACTTTTGAAACTTGTGGTCTAAAATAAACGATATATATATTAATTATTTCAATCTCATTTTAAAATAGATAGTTGAAAATAAAATTGTTTCGACAAGTATTTTAAGTGAAAATGACGATCTTTCACTCACAAAACTTACTACTTTTGTAAGTGAAATTCATGTTTAAATACAATTTGAACTTTCAAACTGGCATGTTATAAAATATTTATAATTGATTTTCAAATAATATGATAGGTGTAAAGATTCGGTACACAATCCGTGTATAATAAAATATAGAGTATATATTACCTTGGGGCCTCTAGGACCATTTCTCCACAAAGGTGTCGAAGTGGTGTCGCAATTAGCACATCGGCGAGCAACAAGTGGGTCAGCGCCGCCCGAGTTAACGTTGCCATTATTGCTACTACCGCGACCGGACTTATGAGCGGTCGATGTATGATTTTTGTTCTGTAGAATATTCCAACATTTGGACATATAAGAAGAAGAGCGATGTTCATGAGACGACTCATGAACTCGCTTTTCATTCTCATTCGTACTAAGACGAGTGGAAGGTGTACCTAAGGAAAGAGTACAATCCACAGAAGACGAAGAAGAAGAAGGAGAAGAAGCGAACGAATAAATGTTCTCGGAATAATTTTCATCTTTTTGATATTGGCTATACAACATTGAGTACGCGGAAGTGCCATTGTTTTGACCGTAATACAAACCGCAATTGCATGGACCCCCATGACAATAAGCGCTACCGCAACTATTCATCGTGTTAGTTTTTCTTTTCTTTTTTCTCAGCTCTATGAAATTGAAATTTCAAGAGTAGATTATAGAAGAAGTGTGAATTGATGGTAAGTTGAGAGGGAAGACAATGACAAATTAGGGGTGAGAGGTGTGGCCTTTTGTAGTGTACAAGAGAGAGGAAAGATATGGAGTAAGTGGGGTTGTTTATTAGCTTTATATAAGCTACTAGTAAACTAGTGTATAATAAATAGGAGAAATACACGTCAGCAGGTGCAGGAGTCCACGTTGTCGTCAAATGTGGTCTACAACAATTTCTTTATTTTGTTTTTTTTTGGATTCTTTGTTTGCAGATGAATGAAGAGGGAGGGACCCAGATTAATGTGTTATTTATTGAACAAGTCAGACAAAGAGAAAAGAGAGAGAGATGAAGTTGTTAAAGCAAAGACTCAAAGTGATAGTCGACTGGAGAAGAGTAAAGAAGAGACTTAAGTCCCAGTAGACGTTCTATAGTACTACTCGTTTTAATTTATTTGTCTGATTTTTTATTTGACATAGAATTTGTATTTTTATGATTTCAAATCAATGATATATAAAATATACTAAAATATTCTTTAATCTTATGTTTTTTATCATGTCACGTAGGAAATTCAAATTGAAGAATTATAAAAAAAAGAGAGATTTTTTTTTTCGAAAGACTAAAAAAAAAAAGTAAGCTAAGCAAATTGAAACGAAGAAAGTAGTATGATTGCATAGTTAAGTGCCAGTGGTCTCTACATTTAGCAATATATACCTGAGAAATACTGGCAGTTCTATCATAGCAGAACTTTGCAAATTCGAATTATTTGTTGAGATTTTAACTTTTTGTGTAGTGATAGTGTACTGTTTTCTTATAATATCAGATTAATACTCCCTCGGTTTTATATTAGTTGGTCACTATATTAAAAATAGTTATCTCATATTAGTTGACAACCTTACTAAATCAAGAAAGTATTAATTAATTTTTTTTCATATTACTCTTGCAATTAATTTTTTGTGAAAGTGTTCACACTAGTTGTAAAGTTCTAAGAAGTTTTTTAAGGGGTGAATTAGTAAAACTACCTTTTTATTTATGATTTCTTAACATGCGTGTAAAAAAAGAAAGTGACCAACTAATATGGATGAAGAGAGTATATATTAATTAGCTATACACAAGTAACTGGCGCTACTATTTGAATTTGGTAAATCAGAAATACAGTAAATTACAACATGTTAAGATATATTAATAACTAATATAAAAATTCTTTACACATTCATATATATATGTAAATTAAATGTTTATTTAATAAGTACTCCTAGGTATTATACAAAACACAACTAGTATGTAGCGTATAACTTATGCATTCATACAAATTCAATAACTCGAGCTCAAATAATATTTAAACTCAATACATATAATAAAATCTTGCGAAATTCAAATACATAAAGTTTATATTTTTGATCCAGCTAATAAAGAGAGGGGATAAATTGGTCATAGGGGCAGTCAAAAGAAAGACACGTGACAAGGAGGAACAGTCTTCCATGGATCTGCCTTCTCCGATCACGAGGCCACCCAATATTGCATCTGTCACTTCTACCCTCCCCAAGGAAAATGGAATTGCAACACTATGACTGCATTTCATCTTTTTCCACCATTCAATATTTAAATATCAAATATAAATAAATATTTTTCGTAATATTTTATTAAGTTTTACCGCTGTTATGTTAGAATAAAAGGTTCCACACAAACACGCTCTTAATCAGATCAAATGTCAATCAATCTAAGTTTATATGATGCGAACTTGTACTTTAGATTAGGTAGGTAATTCAACAAAGTAGATATGGAAGTGATGTTAGTGATGAGAGTAAGTTACGTTCTCCTAACACTGAATTACACCATTCCTCCTATCATCCAAATTAGGTACACATCACAAGAACAATCAGTATCCAGTTTCTGGCATTGCATGTCCATTAGTCAGTAGCCGTACCCTGGATTCACGTGAAACTGATTTATTGAAATAATATACCTAATCTCATTATATTCTTCCCAATCCAAGTTACAACGACATTGACCACAAACCAGTATATTTGTCAAAATCACCATCATCATTTAGGTCTGCTTCAACAAGAATTTAATAGGTGACACCATAATAAAATATAGTACTATACTAGTAATCAATATTTGGAATTTGGAAATGTAGATTTGGGAAGTGCACATACAGACTAAAAACGGAGATATTATGAGACCGCCCTCATTGACTATCTCGCAAAGTACGTTTTGTCACACAATGGTAAGTCGTATTCAATAACCACAATTACGTGTTAATCTCAAGTAAATTGAAGTCGGTTATGAACTATTGATCGGTTTAAAAGATGTTGGATCTAAGATACTAATATGAATCATTAAAATTAAGTCATAACTAGTGATAATGTGAAGTAAGATCTAGCCCTTCTTGCTTATTAATAAGAAGTCACTAAGCATATTATCTATATTAATATTAAAAAAGACAAAAAGCGCGCAAGTAAATAAAAAAAAAAAGGAAATGGGAATAGGAATCATAAAAAATGGGATACTCTGGCAATCATCAAAGCAACAATAATGTTTCTTTCATCAGAACTAAGAGAGAGCAAATCTTTGACTCACCAAGATGCAAACTTAGAATGGTAAAAAAGGGACGAAAAACAAAAAAGAAAAGGTGTTCCTTCGTACCCTCCTCTCTTTTTTTTTGTTTCCCTTTACAAAAAATACTCAAAACTATATTACATTAGATTATAATTTGGTGAGTATAGGGAACAAGAAAAAACAAAGGGGAGCCCACAAGTAGTGTAATGATGGAATGGGGTCCAATAGAAGAAACAAAAAAACTCCCCTAAGGAATATCGATAACAAGATTCAAAAAAGGGAAGAGAATAAAATGATCTTGAGATTGGCGTCCCCTTTGCTCGACAAACACCAAGACCAGACCAGACTTGCGATTCGCTTTCCAAAATATGCTCTATCAAACCCGCCCCATTACTATTACTACTATATTCTCTTTTGGTTTATCCAATAATTTATATCATCACTACCATACACTATAAACGTTGCATAAATATTTCATGGCATCACTTGAACACCCATACATAAGTCTTACGCAACTGTTTAGAGATATATATTAAAATTTTGAACACTCTTAGCAAAATTCATAGTTTCTCCACTGCCCCCCACTATCCCTACTCCTCTCACACCATTATTTTACTATATGGGTTTAAGTAATATACATTGTACTTAGGGGCGGAGCAAGCTTGAGATTACGGGGTTCATTCGAACTTTTTACGACGAAAAATTACATTATTTATACATGGGTAAAATTATTTTTTATGTATATATAATAAATATTGAACCCCCTTCAACTAGCTAGTTTGTGTGCTTATTTTTTCATATTTTGAACCTCCTTAGTGAAAAAATTGGTTCCGCCACTGATTGTACTCAGAAGATATTTACATGTAAGTCTTCTTAAAAATGTAAAATTCATAATCTTAAAAATAAAATAGGTTACATGCTACCATAAATAAAAATGATCAGATAAAATATAAAAAAATTTTATGCTAGCAATGTATATAATTTAAACTTTTACCATACCTACGATTTCTACCCACATGATATAAAGCCCAATGTAGTAGTATACAAAAAAAAGAGGGGAGAAATGTTTTTTCACTTTTACAAACTTATTTTTAATTTTATATTCTTTTTACAAGATATCTTATTTTTACATCTAATAATATCATTTTTCTTCTCTATTCAAATTGTCAATCGCCAAAAGATATCATTTCATCTAAAGAAGGGGTAGTTGGATATGAGTGAAGATAAATGTGGTCAATGCAAATGAGTATAAAAGTAGTAGCAGTCAATGCAAACGAAATCTATTAATGCCGTTTTCAATGAAACTGTGGGATTTGCTTAATGATGGAAGCCAATTACCCCCCACGTACGCCCCCATAATTCTCACACTCTTTGAGGCTAAACAAATATGCTCACGCTTCCTCATCATGATGAATCATACTCCCTCTCTGCTCTTCACTGTATTAAAAATAATTATCTTATATTAGTAATTAATTATCTTATTAAATTAATTATCTTAACTTTGTAATTAATTCTTTTTTAAAGTATTCACGCTTGTTTAAAAAGTTTTAAAATAATTTCTTAAAGGGTGAATTAGTAAAATTATTTCTTAACATGCGTATAAAAAGAAAAGTGACCAACTAATAAGGGAGTACATTACAAATCTGCCATAAGTATGACTATCATCTACGTGGCTCCTTCGATTTTGTGGGTCCCACTTAGCTTGTTTAAGTATCTCCCCTAATTAATACTTCTATCTTATCCAACTTTGCTCCCTTAATTATATCACCGACCAGTAAATTAATACAATTTCTATTATTGTATCATGATCTCTTCTTTAAATGTGAATTTAAAATTTTAACAATAAAATATGTTATTGCCTATAACAGGTAAAATTAATTTGATGATATATACTCATTAAAGTAAAGGATTAATCTAACTTTATACACAAATATTTTTAACAATATTTACAATTGCTACAAGTTTTTACTTATTTTATTATAATCACTTATTGATACTCCCTCCGTTTCTAAATAAGTGATCATTTTAGGTTGAGCACACTCTTTAAGAAATTGCTCACTCCTAGAAAATAAAAGGTGTTTTTACTACCTTACCCCTAATTAAATTTTACTGTACATTTAATGTGATCTTTTCTAATTAATATTCCCTCCGTCCCATATTAACTGAATTGTTGAGGGTTTTTTCATTGTTCAAAATAATTGAATTGTTCAAATATCAAGATAATTATTGAATTTTTTTTCATTTTTGCCCTTCCTTTAAAGAAAGAGTATTTTCCATTTTCTAGGTATTTACACTATTTACAATAATTATGATTTTACATTGGAATTTCACATTTCTATACAGGTGAAATTTTCAAGAGACACTATTATACAAATTGCTTTATTAAGTGTAATTATTATAATCAAATTTCAAGCAATGCTGAGTAATGACTAACTCTACTTTTGAGAATAGTGTGAGAATAATGAAAAGTAATGTTTAAAATATGTCCTAGAAGAGTTTTTTTAAGGGGTGTGCATTATCTTAACAATTCAGTTAATATGGGACGGAGGGAGTAGTTTTTAGTTATGTTAACAAGGGCAAATTTGGAAGAATATGATTGATTTATTCTTGAAAGCCTAAATGATCACTTATTTAAGAACAAAATAAAAGGGCAAAATGACCACTTATTCAGAAACGGAGGGAATAGTTAACTTTTAGATTAGTGTTAAATTTCTTTTACATAATTAGTTTTATAAAGTTAAATTAAACTCTCATGATTACACATTAAACCCGTGCCATGCGTAAATTATTACTAGTAGAATGAATGCATTTTGAAAATCCCCCGTCGCACTTTGATTTGCATGCATGAACTTATCCAACTATCCAATCCATGCAAATAAACTAAGGAAAAAGCACACAAACAAAATCTACTTATTAAAAAGATTTTGAATACCAAGATTCAAATCTAGATTGATCACTACATCCTACTACTACTTTATGCAGTGTCGGGTTTCTAAAAAAGAAGAGAAGTATATATATAGAAAAACAAAAAGTAAAAGGAAACATTCCCTCAAAAGCAACAAGATACAACTGGAATGAATCTCACTTCTCCAGTTTATTTTAGCTTTCTCTATCTAATGGGACTAAGTTTTGGATTGGTCAATTGGTGGAGTAAAGAGAAAAAAAGTGATCCATATATATAAGAACCCCAAAAAAAGATGCAAATTAAAGAGAGGAACCCTTGATAAGCCAACCTATAGAAAGTTAAGTTTTCTGATCTGGTCTGGTCAACAATATAATGTGTGAGTTGGGGCTATATTTATTATTATTCCTTCCTCTAAAGAATAAATACTGTAGCCTCTTATTGTCTCCTATCAAGGGTTCTAGTCTTGTACCCAAAGGAAACTTGGATTTACCTTTTTTTTCTTCCTTCCACTCATTATATACGTTTTGTCTGCCTCGTCACTACCCCTAATTCTACCTTTTTGCCGCCCCATTTTTTATTATTTTTTAACAAGTTAAGTTTGCTCATCAGAATTTGCAAGTGATTAAGATGGCATACATCACCGACCCGTCCGATCGTTTTGAGTATTAGGACTTTTTTTAAGTGACAATTCTTATAGGTTTGAAATGTGAATTTTGATTTGCGAAAATGGATGACACGGCTCCTGAAACAATCTGATGCGTATTGGAGAAGAAAATAGAAAACTAGAGACTTTGAGAAAAAATAAAATGAGGGTTAACCAAAATCAACATTTAGGGTAAACGAGCTTGGATCGAGGTTTGAAAGTTTTAGAAGGTTCGAATGGTGATTTGAGACTTAGGTGGATGGTTTGGCTGAGTCTTGTGGGGCTCGGGAGTGATTTGTACACTTAAGTTGCATACTAGTTAATTTGAAGATTTACGAGTTGACCACAGTTAAATATGTGCCTAGACTATCTCAAATCAGTGATTTGAATGTTCCAAACGAATTCGTAAGGTTTTTCAAGAGTGAATAGCATATTTGATTTTCATTCCGAGGGGTTCGCGTGAGTTTCAAACACTAAAACGGATCAAGTAAGGCACCAAATTTTACTGGTTTCTAGTGTCAGTCATTACCCTTTGCGTTTCCGAGACTAGGATAGCGATCGCGAAGAACTGATGGAGTGATGGATTTCGCGGTCGCAAGGGTGATCGTGTAATCGTGAGAGGGGGTCACGGTGTTGTTTGCATTCGCGAAGGCCAAGTTAGCCGCAATCGCGAGGGCTCAACCACATTCGCCAAGAGTATACGTACTTGGACAAATTTATAACATTTTCCAAATCGGGATTTCTCCCTTTTAAAGCATATTTTGAGTCCTAGACCTAAGATTGGAGAGTTTTTAGAGGGATTTTCGAGATTCAATACGGCATTAAGAGTCTAACCTTTCTTTTATCGATTATTTATGATTTCATGTGGTTTTTACTAATTTAATTCATGATTTGAGTTGGAAATTAGGATTTTAATCCTAAATTCAAGAGTATGAAAATTAAGAATTTGAGGGACGTTTATGGATCGGGTTTTTATGAAAATTGAGATAAAAGACCACCAAATTATATGAATAACCCAATTTTGAAATAAAATTTAAATTTTGACTTCAGGGGCTCGGGATTGACTGGCTTCACTTTTGGACTTGACTAATTTTATGTCAGTATGGATATAAATGTTAGGATTTGCCCTGAATTTCCTAACTTATTTGGATTCTACACAATTGTGTTCTAATTCAAAAAGGTTTTCTTGACGGAAAAAGGTTTTCTTGGTGAACAAGACCTCTACAATATCTATCCTTTTTCTTGGAAGAGAAGTCTTGTAATTCTATAAATAGAAGACATGTTCTTCTCAAACCACAACACAATAATATCCATGATGTAGTCATCAAAAGAGTCTTGTTTAGGGGGAGATTTTCTCTCAGTAGTTTTTATGCCTTTTAATATTAGTTTTTCATATGTAGGCCAATTGGCCAAATCATATCGACTTTTTGTTATAGTTTTCCTTGTCATCTGATTTATCGCCTTGATAGTTCGCATATATAAGCTTACGCATGACGCCCTCTCGATTTCGACCCCAACAAGTGGTATCAGAGCCGGACGATCCAATGGGTTCAACGATTCAATGAGCCAATGGTCCAATAGTTCATGGAGATTGAAAACGGGTTCAAGGCGAGTTCAAATCAAGTTGCAACCAATTTGATGATAATGAAGGTTTTTTGTCAAAAAATAAAAATAAAATAGTCTGAAGTACTATGTGTGGAGAGAGAAAAAAAAATCAATTATATTTCAACAACCCTGCTGCTGATCCATCTTTAAAAATCAAAATCAATTTTCAACCCATGCTTACTTTAACGCATGGACTCCAACTTTCAACTCTTGCTAACTTTTAAGGCTTGAGCTCCTTTCAACTCATGCATATATACTTTTAACGCATGAGCTCCACTTTTAACCTGTGCTTACTTTTAATGCACAAGGCCTCAATTTTCAACTCTGCTCACTTTTAACACAGGGCTTCAATATTATTAACCCGTGCTTACTTTAATGCACAGGGCTTCATTTTTAACCCATATCAATTTTTAATCATGGTAAGCAGCAGTGATATATGAAGATTATGTGAAGAATGAAGATCAAGATTATTTACCAGAAAATTCAGGCCAAGGGGAGATTTGTTAGGATTTGCCCTGAATTTTCTAACTTATTTGGATTCTACACAATTGTGTTCTAATTCAAAAAGGTTTTCTTGGTGAAAAAGGTTTTCTTGGTGAACAAGAACTCTACAATATCTATCCTTTTTCTTGGAAGAGAAGTCTTGTAATTCTATAAATAGAAGACATGTTCTTCTCAAACCACAACACAATAATATCCATGATGTAGTCATCAAAAGAGTCTTGTTTAGGGGGAGATTTTCTCTCAGTAGTTTTTATGCCTTTTAATATTAGTTTTTCATATGTAGGCCAATTGGCCAAATCATATCGACTTTTTGTTATAGTTTTCCTTGTCATCTGATTTATCGCCTTGATAGTTCGCATATATAAGCTTACGCATGACGCCCTCTCGATTTCGACCCCAACAATAAATAGTCTCGTATACTCATTTAAATTTTGTATTTTTAATAGAATGAGAGTGTTCGAAGGTGACGGTTTGTGAGTTCGTTGTGCTATAGATAGAGGTAAGTTAAGACCTTTTGACTTCGATTGAAGAAACATTTTTGTAATTAACAATAATATGAGTTAAGGATAATGGGTGCCATATATGTGAGGTGAGGAGCACCTATATAGGTATCAGATGCCATGTTTTAGGTGTTTAATCGATTATGTGATGACTTATGTAATTATTTGTAAATTCTAAAGCATGTTTTGAATGAGTTAAGTGATTATTGTGTTAATTGATTACATGCTTAGCATCACTCCAAATATCTCGTAACCTTGATGATAAATTGTGTTGCATGAATTCCTTTTGTATATTGTTTATATGTTTTTGTGGGCATATAAAATTCACATATGATCCTGCGGATATCCATCGTTAATTACTGATAATGTATCTTGATTTATAATCGATGGATATGATTTTAAATGAGTGATGATGTTTCTGGCCTGGTGAACCAGTTGATATGGTTGACAACACGATAAAAAATGACTTTGTGCTGATATATGAACTTCATAGGTTTCTCATGGGTAGCTCCTGAAATATGCTCTCGTGGAGTTAGTGTGTATATTACATTGCATAAATATAGTCATTGCATTACATTACATCATATTTCATCCTTATCTAACTTTGTCAAATTTGATTGAGCTTTATAGTGTTTTGATGAGGTGAACTATGTTTATTTTCCTATTCTTGTTGATTCATGAGATCTTGCCTAATTTTATCAAGTTGTTTCACTTTTATGAGTTGATTATTTAACTGTGAAAATCTATATTTATTTAAGTGTTACGATAAGTGTTTTCAACGACCTACTCTTGTCACTGTTGACACTTAATTTTTTTTTTCACATCGCAAATTAATTTTGAATTTTTTTAATTTTAATTTTTTTTTGAAATAATTGTTCTCATAAAAGCAAAATATTTCAATTTCCATGATAATTTTGTTATTTTTAAGTAAGAATATATATTTTGTATTTAATTATACAGAATTATATAGATTTTACTTAAAGAAAACACGTTTTGAAACTATTTTCGAGTAAAAATTGTGTTTAAATTGAGAATGATTTATTTTTCTCAAAATTGACTTAAACTTGGAGATTAATTGAATAATTAGTCTCTTATGCTTTAAATGGAATGATTATTTTCATATTTTTATTTAAATTAAAGAAGCTCAAATAGTTAATTTACGTAAATTTATCTATTCCAAATTTGGCCAAGTTTTACCAAATTATTTCAATTTGATCGTCCTTTAAATCAAATCTGGCCACATTTTTGCAAAGGTGACCATCTGTTAAACTCTTTTACCATTTAATTATCAGCCAAGTTTTGATCCACAATTCCTAATACCTTGGCCCATTTTTTTAATTTTCCAGCCCACTTTATTCCTCCGACCCGGCCCAGCCCACTACTTTCCCCTTATCAGCAAATATAATACTCCCCTCCACAAATATAATATCATCCTCATTATATCCCCACCACGCACCACACGCGTGTCATGCCCCGAGGCTACCCCCTGAACGTAAAACGGAATTCGGGACCACAAGTGTCCCAAGTTAACCCTTGGTCATAGCATAACTCAGGTATATCAAATAAGCATAGCGGAAGCAGAATAATAACTAGATAACTCAATCCATAAGATAAAAATCAAGAGGAACATGATTCGAAGAAGACCCGAATACTGTCTATGTCTGAAAAGCCTCTACACATGACATAAGGAGTTGCTAGGACAAGATCCTAGCTAACTCAAGGTACGGAAGTAAATAACCAAAATCAGCTTGAATCATAACTAGTCCTCGAACAATGAGGACTCACCAACACTGACTGGAAACGACTTGCGGTCTCAAGCCACGAGCTTGAGGGAGGGAACCTGAATCTGTATCATCAAGAGGATGCAGCGCAAAGTTGCGTCAGTACTATAGGATGTATCGAGTATGTGAGATATGCATGATCATGATAAAAATATACTTAAAACATGCTTGAAATGAGTTCGTGTATGTAGAGAGATAGCATAATAAAATATCAAGATATCAGGCATAAAACCTGAAATAAAGTCAGGGTTCAAAGTAGAGTATCATATAACTTATTAGCTTAAAAATAAACATGCGGGAGTTTCTCTTAACCGACATTAAACTATGCTGAGTTACATCGAGTTCAGTGTCATGTACCTCCACTGAAAAAGGACCGGCCAAAGTTAGAACTATGTCGTACCAGGATCCTGTCATAATAAGCCATAGAGGGCACCTACGGTGGCACGTAGTTCTGGGACTAAGGGTACTCTCACTCGGTCTAACTCGGTGCTAAATACTACTCCCAAAACATATATATATATATATATATATATATATATATATATATATAATATATATATATATATATATATATTATATATATATATATACATATAACATGAGGCTCATATACATATGACATATCTAGATGTCGAAACTTGTTCATAACTTGTTCATACCCCAGATCTTCATACTACTCACGGACCTTAATTTTAGAAAATGATTCATGAGCATTGATGGTACATTGGGTGTTTTGTCTTGCATAATACTTCATAACTTGTGAAATTTGCATACTTCATGACTTGTAAAACTTTGCATGGCTCTAGTTCAATTTCATAATACATACATTTTCATAGAACATAGGAACTAGGCATGCACTTGCTTGAAAATTCAAGAGAATCCATGTTATCAATTTCCCAATTTTCTTAAATCAAACCTTGCATGTAGGATTTACCATAATTAGCCTTCAATTCAAAATAGGAGCTCATATGTAAAAATTCATGCAAAATCATGCAATTTTATAGTAATTTTATAATAAAATCATGAGAAGGCAATTTATAGCAAAACCCATAAGAATTGGGTAAGAACCCTAATTTGAAAGTTCATGAAATCAAAATAAAGATTTAGGGTTTTAGGCACAAGGGTGAAAGGAACCCATTGTTGAATACCCACATACCTTGATTGAAGCTAACCCACTTGAAATTGAAAAGAAGAGGAGGCTTGAACTTAGAGCTTGAAACCCTAACTTGAAGCTTGAGAAGATGGAACTCCTTTTCTTCTTTTGGAAATTGATTGAAAGAATGGGAGAGAAAATAGGCCAAGTGGGAATAAAAACCCTCCTAAATAGGCTTAAACGACTTAGTACAGGAGTTAAAAGAGTAAGAAATTACAAAAATACCCCTGAACTTAAACTTAGAAAAAGCTAGAAAAAGTTGACTTTCAGGGACCACAGATGGGTTCCACGAACCGTAGACCAAACCACGGCTCGTGGTTTCCATCCGTTGTTCCTGGCCAAAGAGTCAGGCTGCAGAAGATAAACCACGAGTCAACAGGATGACTCGGCAACTGAACGATGGCCCGTAGACCTGAGTCGTAGTTTCTGAGAAACATGCAGTCCTCTGAACAAGTTCTACGAGTTACAAGACGGTCTGTAGTTGAAACTACGGGCCGTAGAAACCAGTCGTGAATCCTGGGGAAAACTGTCAACCCTCTGATCTGATTCCATGAGTTGACAGGACGGGCCATGGTCCGTAGAATCAACTCGTGGTTCTCAGACCAGAGACTGAACCAATAGAAGGAAACCACAGTTCCATTTCACGACCTGTGGATCAAACTACGATCCGTGGTTTGGATCCGTAATTTCTGAGAACATGAAATTTTTCAGAGTTTCAAACTTAGAAAATTAGTTCGATTTTCGGAGTGTTACAATGCGCTCCCTTTTAATTCCAAAAGACCGCACCTATTCTCCCTCACGCGCACAGTACATACACTCCCTCCAGCTCATCTTCTTTCACTTCTTCTCCTGCGTTTTGCCAAATGAAGAAACCCATAAAATCGTCTCTGTTAAACAGCTCACCAAACGATTCCTTCAACAGTCTCTAAACGATTCCGTCGATATTTCCTCCATCTCCGTCAAATCCTTGAGCTGGCAAACCCAGAAGCTTCTCGAATCTTCTAGAATGATTACACCTCATCGCTTCAATGATTTCAATCCCTAAAATTGTGGAGAGGAACGTTTGAGATCATCGGTGTATGATCAAAATTCATACCCTCCAGGTACATACGTGCCCTCATCTTGGAGGATTTTGGTTTGAATTTCAAAAATTCTCCAACCCCTATTCGAAATTCTTAAGTTTTCCCCCTCAATTCTAACCCTTAGTTTTCCCTATAAATACCCACCTTCATTTTCACGGTTGAGGAGGAGTTTTACGGGTAGCAAGGCCTTGGAGAGTCTTTCTCTGGCTTTTGGGAAAACCTAAAAAAATCAAGTTGAATTCAAAGCAAAAAATCACACTGTTCTGCTAAGTTTTTTTTTTTAGGATTTTGTGGTCTATTCCTTTTGTTATTTGGGAAACCAAGAAGCCTCAGGCTCCTAATTCATCGGAAGGTCGAAACAACTTCAAAACTTAGCTCGTTAGTTCCCAGGTCGCTGCCCCAAAAAAGGTAAAATTCTTCTTCTTTTTCACTTCACTTTTTCTTGGTTTTGTTGTAGTTGGCTGGCTGTGGTGTTCTGAGTGTGTTAGTTTTGTCTTGAGTAATCGATTGAATATTCTTTTGAGGTTGTGTGATTGAGAGGTGGATGGGTTGAGCTTTGGGGAATGGTTGATCTTTGGGAGAAGCTTTGAACCCACAAGTTTGGCTTATCTCAAAAGCTCCCAAAGACCTGAAGCTCCCCAATTCTCCCCTCTGGATGTTTATTTAAGAATGATTCTTATTAAGTTAGTAGGTTCTCCTTGTATGTTTTCTGCCGGGTTAGTATAATATTGGGTACACAGAGATCAAATGCTTTCCCCTGCTTCACTATATGATTCTGATTCTCGTTTGTGTCTCTTTAGAAACGTTTGTGTATAATCTATTGTTGATTTAGGATGTTTTCATGTGATAAATTGCCATCTATTGGATAGTTGATATCGAATTCGACCCTGCATATTTCATGTCCCATAAGGATAAATTAATTATTTTCTTAAGTTGAATGATTTAGTTCTTTACCTTTGAAAGCTAAAATAATTTGTTGCCCACTGCCCTCATTTATCAGTTTTCTTTAGAAACATGAATTGGTGTAGGTCCTTTTTAGTTTTCTAAAAATGATATCTGTAACTAGAAGTAAGTGGTATAGCAGTAAATGCTCCAAATCAGTTTCATGGTTCAGAGATGTAAATTCAACATTTGTTTAAATGCTACTCAATAAATATTCAATGCATTTATGTGTTAGTTTCATCACTAATCCTCATTATTTTACTGTTACATGTGCTGCTCTTGGATCCAAATCGGATCTCGAGTTGGGCTTTGCCCAACAGTGCATTTTTTTCGAGTCAAGCCTTCATACCAAGTCCCCATAGGAACTGGTATACAATAGTATACAGTGTTATACAGCTAATTGTAGAAATGGACTAAAGTCCATAAGATTCAAGTCCAAATCCGGACAGCTTTCAAAAATGGACCAAAAGGGGCCCAAATCTCAGCTTTTCTCTTACTATCATTTGTAGTTAACTCATTTGAATTGTTTATATTAACTAACTTTAATTACTTTTGTTAACTTAGTTAAATCCCCTAAAGAATCGTTATTTTTGTTTGTGTTTTAATTCGGCCACTTAATCAAATTAATGAGACTAAAAATAATTTTTATTCTCACTTGAACTACTTGTTTTAAGTGTATAAAAAATGAAATCTTTATCACAAGTTTCCAATACTTTTATCGTTGTCTTAGTTGGATTTTAATATTTGTAAAAATAAAGTTTTCTAATTGTAGCATTTTCTTTAAGAAAATAATTTTTCTAAAAGATCTTCTCACTTTCTCAACAAAAATCATTATTTCAAAATACTGGATATAAGTTTTTATAAGTTAGTCAAAAAATAAGAGTTAGTTTTAAATCATCGGATAGCCGCGAGTTAGTGGATATTTCGAGTGCCTTAAAACTCTTCTCGAAATATTAATTTGAACCCTTACCCAAAATCTCAAATTTTTTCTAAGTCTATCTGTTTTAGACTTTGAAATTTTTATTAGTTTTACTTTTTTATAAAATTAAGTGGCGACTCTTGCTTTTAATTGAAAAATATTTTGAAACTTTAACTTGGTTTTCGAAATAAATTTTCAAATAGTCTAAATATAAAATCATTTTTTCCCTAAAACAGCCACTACTTCATTGGAATTTGATCAATGATACTTGTAGAGTACATGTTAATTTCGTACTCATATTACATTTATTGCACTCTTTTTTTACATATTTAAATATGTGCACTAGTGGAGCATGCAGACTTGCTTGATTCGGTAGCTGTTTTTTGGAGATTTTGGAGTGGGTAAGTGGGTTGCTCGTCGATTCGCAGTATCAGACTCCTTTTATCTTTGCTTATTCTATTTTTCTTATTCATGTTTACCTTTAAACATTATACTCATATCTTAGAGGCTTTTATATTTATGATATCAGGTTTTGAAGGTATATTAAATTACTTTCAGTGTTATATGGTTATGAGACTTTAGTGTATGACTTTTAAATGCTTCTCACATTTATTTTTTGCTCATTAACTGAAAATGGAAAAAAAATGGAACATGGTTCGCCTACTAGGTTAGATATAAGTGTTATCACGGCTATTAAATTTTTGAATCGTGACACATTTTTTCACCTTTAATTAAAGGTCTTAGATTTGATTTTTGTGAATGAAAGAATTATTGATAAAAGATTGTTCTCCCTTTATGAATTCTACACGAGAGAATGTGGATTAATTAAGTGCCATGACTCAACTGGTCGTGAGTAGCACCCACACTAACCCGCTTGTGGGAGAACCAACTAATCCGAACCTTAACCTTTTACTTAGCCAGTTTTAAAAGAAATAGATTTAAAACCAGCTTAATTAAATCATAAAGAAAGTCAATCATATACATAATATGCGAAAGTAATTCAAGACTGGCTAAACATCCCCAAGAATTAAAAGTTATCGTACAAGAACTCTAATAAAAATCGTATCTAAGATATCCTAACATAAATAAATGAATAATAAAGAGTTTCATTGTCCGGAGAAAGGACAATAACTTGAAGAAGATCCACGGCAGCATGAGAAGTAGTGCTCATCCTTGGATCAAGTGTCAATTATCTATTTTAGTTGAGGTCGCGTCTCAGTCTCTGAAATACGATCTGCACTCAATAAAAGAAGAGTATAGGATAATATCAGTACAAAACACTATGTACTGAGTAGGTATTATAGACCGACTCAGTTTAAAACATGTATATAATCAAATTAATTAACAAGTAAAAGGCATTTCAATACTTAGAAAATAACCCAGTTAACAGATAATCATCTCAAGTCAAGTCAACAATAGAAATATCAAGTTCAATAAGTCTCCACAAGAATGCAGGAGAAAGCAATTTCAATAATTACAACACCTAGAATCTAAGTCCATCTAACTCTCATCAATGCAACTATTACCTCTAATATCATCTCAGCCCACAATACTAACTCACCTTGCCTGATCATGAAATAATGCAATAGTATGAAAAATGTACACATATGCTAAAGGGATCTTATTTCTACCCAACTAGCCATGATCTGCAGGGGACACACAAGGTTTATGTACCCGTCAAAACCATTTTTCATTGACGCTAATATCAAATAGGTGACTATGTCAACCTGTAACTGCCGAAATTATTTTTCATCGACGTAAATATCAAAATGGTGAGTATGTCAATCTGTAATTGTCGAAATCATTTCTCATCGACGTAAATATTAAATAGGTAAAAATATCACCTATATTGGTGTGGTACCCAATTTCATGATCAATGACAATGTCAATGCACCTATGATTCTCAGACGTATCTCTCAGGATATACACAATGCATTAAATCACATTTACACTTGTTCACCTTAGCTCATACATCAACTCATGTACTCTAGCTTATTCATTCACGCATAACATGAAAATATATACATTTCAACCATGTCTGAAGATCAATCACAAGTTAAGTAATTCAACCACATATAAGTGCTAAAATAAGTTTCAGCTCTAATTAAACTGTAACCTACCTCAACCGAAGAACTCAAGTCAACAAGTTTCTTTGCAAGAACCTTGTCCTTCCTCAACACTTCAGAACGTTCAAAGTCTAAAATCAAACAAGGTTATGAGTAATTAATCATCTACTCTTTCACATTTAGACTTGGAATTCAAACCCACTAACTTTACCTTTATCCGGAGTCTGTAGCGTTCCCCAAGAGTCAATTAACTATTAACTATTCTCATAACATTCATCAAACCAATACCCAAAGAATTTCTAATCAATTTCAGTATTTTTTAATCATTTGTATGCCTAAAGGTCTCACCTTTATGGAACTCAAGGTTCCCCATTAGCCTTAACCATGTTAAGAACCATTAATTTCATGCTAGGAATTATAAAGAGTAAATACATCATTACCCCCTTTAACTATAACACTTTTCTTAAAGAGACACTCAAACTATATGAGAGTCCTAATACCCCATTCTTCTTATTCAAAGTGAATTTATCACCTCATTATGAGCCTACGTGGCACATAGAGTGTATTTCACTCACTATAGGCGAGTGAAATAAGCAATTTTTTTTTATTTGTTTCACATTTGATTAATTAAAAATACTATTTTCTTTTTATTCTATGTGTTTATTATATTTTTTTAATTCTTTCTTATTCTTCATCTTCTTTTACCCAGAAGACAGATCGGAAAACGCATTTGAAGTATGACCACAGAGAAGATTTTGAAAAAGGTTAAGGGGGAGGCTATGACATTCAGAAATAGAAAGGGAAAGGGAAAAAATAGAGTTAATAAATTATTGGAAAGAGAGAGATGAAAGTGAAGTGACGGGGCAGAGGAAAATCTAAAATGGTTCGACGAGAGAAGCACCGGAGAGATTGACGGAGGAAGAATTATTAGCGGATCATATTCGGATAAAGTAAAAAATACTCCATTTGAGCCGGAGAGAGAGAGAGAGTTTCAATCTTTGCAGATACACCCATCTTGATTTAGAGCAAAAATCAATGCAGAGTACATAAAAAAAAGATTAAACATTGAAAAAAATAGAAGAAACTTTGTTCCTATCGATTTGCTTAGCCATTGTTTTGATAGTGATTTTGATTTGTCAATTTTAATTTTGATTGTTAGTGATTTTGTAACAGATACAACAAAGGTGGTGTTATAAAAATAATGATGATGATAGCTACATTAAAGAATTGCCGACGGAGAAGAGTAAAGGGAATGTGCTTACCTACATATATGAACATTGAAGAAGAAGGAAAGATGAAGAAAAAGAAAAGGATCGCACCGAGAGAAAAAGAAGAAGAAGGAAAGAGGGAATAAAATAATTAAAGCTAATAAAATAAGAAAAAAGCATAAATAAAAATAAAGATAAGAAAATTAAATAAATTTGACACGTGGTAAGCTGTAATAGGTGCGTGATTTGCACATAATCTTTTACAACTGGGAATGAACGAAAAAGAGATACATATAATACTTTAAAATTGTTCCGTGGGGTAATAAGACCCCCGCAAGATTTAGGTGTCTACTTCCAAATCACGCCCAAGTTTAGGGGGTATTTTATGCATTTTCTCGAATTATAAATACACAACTTAGGATCAACTCTAGGTGAAATTGCACCTACCCATAAGATTCTCCCTAAGTTTCATGCTTTTAGGATTTTAACTCAAGAATTTCACCATTAATCCTTCTCCAAAAGATACTACAAAGATTAATGATCATTAAAGGAAGAAATTTACGGAGTTACTTACCTCAAACAAAAAAAACACTCAAATTCTTGAGAATGCTTCTTGGAGCTCTAGAACGAAATATGGATTGTGAGAAAATAACCCAAAAAACTGAATAACTGCAGGTAAACTATCCGTCGTCCCATCGCGATGGATTGTTTCTCGTCACGATGGCCCGTTATGACGAGCGGCCCTATGTCGTGACGAAGGACAATTTTCAGAATGTTAAAAACTCGCCCCAAATCTCTCATTTCATAATACACTTCATTTTCTAGACAACACAAATTAATCTCGATGCGATAACTATCATATTCAGAGTTTTATGAATCGAATTCCCGTCCCAAAATTTTCTACGAGATCCTACGGCAGTTGACTATCTATAAACGGACTCCACACTATCATATAACAAATCACGAGACCTTAACCGTGTCAAAGGCATGAAATATTAGATTTTCGTTAAAGCTCACACTAGCGTGAGATTTTATCAATTCTCATCCTAGGAACTTTTGTAACCGAATACTTATGCCCTTACTTTACTATAATGACGGAACATATCGTCATATTAAGTTACTATGTTTTGCAATTAAATGACAAGAGGGGATTATTTAAGTAATAAACATCCTTCACCCTCAATCTTAAGATTGTAAATTCAAATGGGGAGCAAAAGTGAAAAAACTCTAGGGATGGATAAAAAAAAAAAAGTTCCACTACCAAATTATTATACCAACAAATAAAAAAATTAAAGTCATGATCAAATATTTAGGGATCGTTTGATATGCAGGATAAGGTGAAATCTCTCAGGATTAAGTTTGATACTAAATTTATACCATATTTGATCGCGTATTAATTTATATCATCAATCAAATATGATATAAATCTAATATCAATCTTAGTCTTTTGGATATTCCACCTTATCTCATCCAACATAAAATTATTTTATCCCATCTCACATATGAGATAAATTAGTCCAAAAATTGTAATCCTGAGATAATTTAATTTGCGTACCAAATGATCCAATAGAGATATGCCTGAAGTCATTATTCGGAGGTTAAAATACTGAATTTCAGCATCTGAAATATTCGTGAAACGTTAAAAAATTTGTTAAGTGATGATTTTCACTCGAAAAGGTCCCAACTTCTTTTTTCACAAGTGAAATTTTAGTCCAAACATGCATAACTTTAATTTTTAAACATTTTTTAACTTCAACTTTAAACACTTTTTTCCAATTAAATATTGTCCAAACACTTATACGTATTGCAATGTTACTTCACTTGCAAGATAGTCGTACTTAACCTTTTATCCACAACAGAAAAAAATATGTATTATCTCACAACTCACAAGAGAAAACATAAATTAGTCTTTTTTGTGCGATAATTTTGTAGGCGAAAGAGTTGGAAATAGAGGTCTCAATGACCCTTGAGGGGTCAGGGGCTGAGCAACACCCCCAGGCCTTATCATAAATAAAATAAAAAAAGAAATACAAAGAAGGGGACATAAACCTTATCTCCGATCCTATGGTGGTTCATAAGTTAGCTAGCCTACTAAGGCCGGCCAACTCATCCCCAATACTAGAAAGATAAACCTAGGACAATGCACCTAAGAAGAGAGGACCCCTCTCATTACAATAATTCTAGGAAAGCATAAATAAGGGAGACTCTCCCCTTACAAAGTAAGAAAAGAGCCTAAACAAAATAAACATCTTCATAAAAGCTATATGCAAAGGAACATAGCCTAAAGGAAGATGGTATACTAAAGAAGTAGGAACAAGTGAAAACATGTTCGAATTCAAATATGTGTATGGGTCTTTATTAGAGAATATTTTATTCCTAAATATAGCATTTTCTAGCACGAATTTAAAATTAGTTGAGCCCAATAGCCAATACATATATCGAACACTAAATGAAAATGGAGAAAAAAAGTGTGGCCGACCATCGGCATTTAGGTGGTAATATATTTTATAAAAATGGTGATAATCACTATAAAAATCCACTGGAAGACATAATATAATGAGTAGAGTATATGCTTGTGGTCTATTCCTGTTATATGTGTAAGATTTGTTTTTTTTAATCTGTGAACCTCTTCTTCATGAATTTACCTTGAACTTATTAAAGAATTAAGTGATCGTCTGCACCTACTTAATAGAATATTTAAGTTTACTAATTTGGATCATCTAATACTTTACTGTTTCTTCAGTCAATTTTATGCAACACATAATTCTGTTTACAATATAAATATTACTCCCTATTTTCTCAGAGTGA
The DNA here is from genome assembly GCA_003996215.1 of Jaltomata sinuosa. Lineage (NCBI taxonomy): Eukaryota > Viridiplantae > Streptophyta > Magnoliopsida > Solanales > Solanaceae > Jaltomata > Jaltomata sinuosa. The sequence continues at coordinate 269,134 of QJPP01001016.1, read as the reverse complement.
CTCTTTGAAGTTTGAAATTTAATTTGATAAAATTAATTATATATATATATATATATATTACTATCTAATAAATGCCAATAAGCACACACCTCTTTAACATGTATGCTTATTGGTATTGTCATTGAATTAAAGGATATTTTTATCATTTAAGACTTTTAATTTAATAGCTTTATGCTTTATTAGTGTTGTACTACATGTTACTTTGAGTGTGCCTTTTGCTTATGGACAAAAAAGTATAATAATTGTAGCTTATTCTTCCTTTAATGTGGGCCCCACTTCCACTTATTTTAACCAAAAGTACTGCTGTCACTAAATTTCTAACAGCTGTCAAACTCTTTATTCTTTAAAATTGATGTCTTACCATTTTAGAATTGTTAATGTGAAAGTAACTGAACTTTGATTAATAAATAATCTTCAATAAGGTTAATTTATTACCATTATTACAAACACAAATTATGTGAATTAAATTTGTAAAATATTAGTACTTTATTTGAGAGGTGGATGTGATAAAATGAGAAATTCATAATTAAATTTGAAGTAAAATTTATATTTATCAAATTTATATTTTTAACTAAATAAAATATAAATTTTACCTCAAATTTAATTTTAATATGAGATAAAGTAAATAGTCAAAATTAAATTACTCAAAATTTTGATAATCCGTTACTAGTATATATATAAAAGAGGCTGTGCACACAACTCAATTAGGCAACTCTTGAACGACATGTCTGCTTGAGCTGTGTGCTTGCAAGGCCCCACTTTAAAAATTTAATGGGTGAAAATCGTTTACACCTCTGAACTTTGCTTTAAAAATCAAACACCACCCTCAACTTTGAACAATAATCATTCTCCCCCCTTTATCCTAATTATTTTTTTTAAATGCCTATTTTGCCCTTGTATTATCAAGCTTTTTATCTTTTTTTAAAAAACTTTTTTGTAATCACAATTTTTATTTTTTAAAATCTATATAACATATGTTTTGTGTGTGTATATATATATATATATATATATATATATATATATATATATATATATATATATATATATATATTATTTCTTAGATAAAAAAAGAAAATTGAAAAACACTAATTGAGTATGTAAGTTAATGACATTTCATAATAAAATAAATGAGCAAAATAAAAAAAATTATTAATAATAATCAAAACTCTAATATCTAATTATACAAGTAAAAATAACAAGTAATTATAAAATTAAATGATTGTTGTTTATAAATTTTAAATTATAATTTAAAAAATATTTTATTATTGACAACCAAAACTCATTTATATACTTGCCCCCTTTTTCTCACTCTTTTGGTGTCAATTTGAATCTATTTTCTTTATGCTACCGAAAGACGGAAAGGGGAACCGACTCGTTCCTTCCTTGCGGAGGACGAATCAAGGCCTGAAGTTGGTTCGTCGAGCAAGAGGAGAGAAGGATCAACAAGGATTTCATACCCTATGCTAGTTCTTTTTCTCTCTCCCCCAGATATTTAATAAGTCCTCCACCTATTCTCGTGTGACGACATCTATGATTGTGAAATTAAGGAATGAACAGTTGCAACAATCATGTTCAATTTCTTTTGACAGTTTTAGATTGTGGTGCTTTGTAATCAAGGGCGAGAAGGAAGTTCATGGAAAGGTAGCTCACATACCTTTCCAGGCCTAATTCTTTAATAATCACTTCAGCTCTTTCATACTTCTGACGTCGACTCATCTTGCTTGGAAGTCTTAAGAATGCAGCAAAAACGAAGGTTTCCTCTACAGTCAATTGTGGAAAAAGCACATCGTCTTGTGTCACGAAACCCACCTAGCACAACATTGCTCAATTCGGTATGGAAGTTAATACAAAATCATATTGAAAGAAAGACTTTTATATATTCTTGGTTTTAAGGCAATAGAAAGAGAGAAGGAAAAAAGAATTATTGATGGATAGGTAATATACCTCCTATTGATAGCTGTATTATATGGGATGTCATTGTATGTGACAGTTCCTCTGACATTTTCTTGCAATCTTCCTCCCAATATCTTTAACAAGGTTGTTTTCCCACTGCCAGAACCATTAAGGCAAGAATTTCACCCTTCCTGCCTTGAGTATCTGCTTGTAATTGTCATGCTCAAACTGGGAAGCTACCTTTGATACAACTGCCTTGACAGGAGGAGGAAGCTTGGCTAATCTTCACCTTGTACTCAACATCCGCGAACTGCATTCAAAGACCATTTAAATGGCAGAAGCCAAAACTCTAAAACATATATCAACAATTTGATTCTTTGAAACATTTCTGAGAAATGAAAGATTGGTTAGAGAAAAAATTACCTTGAGAAATATGGGGAGGGGTTGATCTTTATCAACAATTGATGTATCATCCTCTACCTCTATATCAATTTCAGAGCTTCTGTTTCTGAGGTAAGCTTGAGACATGAACTCTATGTTATGGCCAAAGCCATTGCTTCTAGCAATCTGCATGGAGCCAACAGCTGGAGGGGACAATGACAAATCCTCAATTTCATCTTGTCTAAGATGCTCCATTGTGTCATGAACTGCAAGTTAAGCGTTGCTCTATCCTGGGTGTTGGACAAAGTTCATTGTTATATATGGTGGATAAGATAGACATAACCAAAACTCTGCCTAAATCTTGAAACTGTTGAGCCACATGCTTTCTATGGGAAACTCGAGACTCTTTAGAATTGTGAATTTCTAGTTATCACAAGCACTTGGTGCGCTTGACTTTCTTCTAAATTCTTTTTTAACCAAGTGTTCAAATGACACTGTTTGGGGTATTCTAACTCAGCAACGACGTACTAGCTGTTAATACATAATTAACTAAATAAAAGTGTTCCCTCTTTGATATCTAAGTTTTTTAGATGAGACGGTTCACACAATTCACCATAGTAGAGCAGGCAGAGGTCCAGGATTCGAGTCTTGCCGCCACTTATTAACAGTGGAGGTAGGAGATCCAGTTAACGAAAGGCTAGGCTGCAGCTATTCAAGCATCTCAAAGTCTATCTATAACGATTGCTATTTCATATCGGAGCTTCTGCTAAAGGAAGTGGTGATCCCTAGCTTGAGACTCAAACTCCGGAAGCCGACCTGCCAACAGACATTGTGGGAGAATACTCTGAACCATCATCAGAAAATGTTGCTTAGCGGCAACCTTGAAATAGGGTAAAGTTTGACTGCATCAAGCTCTAAAGCCGGGTATTCTGTACCAGCTCGGCTAGATCAAAGACTGCCGTAAGTTGCATCTTGAGTCTTAAGAATTGGGTCCCTTAGCCCCTGGATTGGTGCGCAAGAAAAAGAAGAACAAAAAAGAGGGGCCTCTGGCTTATTAAGAAGCATATAAACGACATACTAAGCAGAAGCGCGTAGACTCAAAAGAAGGGAGAGGGGCGTTCAGCCACTTGACTGTAAGGAGAGGTTTCGAAGAGAAAGTTTGACGTATATAGATATAGTGAGTGTGCGTGCGGGGTGTAGGTATACCACTTACGAGAAAGAACCCCAAGTCAGTAAAGTAGTTAACCAAACACAAGTAACAAGTTCGTCAGTCCTTCCTCCGATGCCTCCCGTTCATTCTTCTTCATTTCATCATTTTGTTGTGTTGTTCTGTTCATAGGTCCCAAGCCCTTCTTAGAAAGCCCTCTTCCCTCTCCTTAAGTTAAGAAAAAAAGAATGCTGCTTGATTGAACGAACATTGGTTGAACCTTTCTAACTGACACCCCAGTCATAATGCCACCCACGTCTTTTTTTCTTTTGAACAAGCCTTCTAAATCCAAATTCGTTTTTAATTTGAGTTCATAATAACTGGCGGGTTTCATTAATGAAAAGAAAAGCGGAGGCCCGCCATCTGCTAGCATTGTGGTTTTCCATCGATTCTTTATCAATGGCCCACCCTTTCTTTGAACCTTGTCAATGATCGAACTTAAAGATATGAACTGAGTGCCATTTGATGAGTAACTGAGAACAAAGGAGAGGGTGCGATTGATTTATCCCGTCCAGATTAGATTCTGTTGAATTGTATCGAATCTATTTTCTATTTTAAAGCGAACACTTATAAAACTCGAAAACTTTTTCTTTTTACTTTAATTTAAGTTTAACTCATTAGATTCAGTAATATATTAATTCACATAATATCTTGAATGATTGAGAAGAAGAAAAAGTTATCACACAATCGCTTGAAAAAATCTTTTTTTTGGTCCAACTAGTAGTAATTTCTATTAGGTTCCACATTTTCTCTTTCCATACTGCCCCATCCTTGTAGCTAGATCAAGAAAGAACCTTTGGATCGAGATCCACAACTATGGATTCCAATTATTCTTTTTTTCTTTTTGCTTTCATCGAATATGATCTACTACTCTTATTTGTCACTCGACCATTAACTTCTTCTTTAAAAAAAAAAGGATTCCACAACTACGAAAAATTTCTATATCTCGCATCTACTTAAATTGTGGGAATATGAGAATCTCTTTCGTTGAATTGAAAGAATTTTCCGATTGTTCAGAGAATAAGATCGGTTCTATTAAGAACAGGTCGTATTGATGACCAAGAAAAGTCTTCCGAAGAAGCAAGCTTCAACGCTCCCCAAGACAACAGAGCCATCATTGTGGGGAGGTTAAAGAGCATCCACATATAGACATTAGAGAATAACAGAGAGAGAACTAAAAAAACATGCATCTATATACATAATTACATATGCCCGTTTGGTCATAAGAATTTTTCACTATTTTTCAAAAAATTATTTCACTTTAAATTATTCAATTTTTTTTTTGTTTGGCCATAAAAATTTCAAATACAACTTGAAGTTGTATTTGAAAAAGTGAAAACACCTAGATACTTATTTTTACTTTTTTTTATTTCACTTTTTCACTTTTTAGTTGTATTTAACACTTTGAATTCTAAAAAGTCTTTCAAAAAAGGTATGGCCAAACATAACTCCAACTATAATTTTTTTTAAATAAAGTAATTTTTTTATTTCATGATCAAACGCCCACTTAATGCATATAATATAAAAATATTAATCATAAAAAATAGCATTAGATTTTGTGATTAGTTTGTAAAAGGATTATTTTATTAATAATGTTAATGAATTTAACTAAAAATAGTACATACCTAGGTTAAAAAAATATATATATATATATAAATATTACATAAATAAAAAATTAAAAATGTTAAGGGTAAAATAGACATTGCATAGGATAAAGGGGGGAGAACGATTATTGTTCAAAGTTGAGGGGAGTGTTTGATTTTTAAAGCAAACTTAAGGAGTGTAAACGATTTTTACCCAAAATTTAATATTTTTACCGTTTTTATTTATTTGTGTTACTTTTCATTTTAATCTGTTATATATTTAATTAAAATATTTTGTTATGTATTTGACAATTACATAAAAGATATTATTAGTGCCACATAAATTGAGATCGAAAGAATAACACAATAATTAATAAATCATATAAGAAATTTGATTCACTGTTCAAATTTCATTTGTGCCATGTAAATTGAAACAAAAGGAGTAACATATTGTAACAACTGGGTCCTCATTACGGTTAGCCCAATCGTGCCAAGTTTTAGAGTTAGAAAACTCTGGGTTTGGAAGTTTGAAATTCTGAGCTAGGCTAGCCATGACCGAATTTGGAGCGAGGTGGAGTCTAGGACAATCCGGGTAAGTATTGGGTTGGATGTCTTGTGGTGAGCTAGTTTTCCTCGTAGCTAACACATAACGGAGTCCCGGGGACTTTTCAGAATTGAATTCGGGTAAGTAGAACTCCCGGAATCGAGGTTGACGTGAAAGGATTGTTCTGGGATGTCGGAAAAATAAGTGTGTTGTAAAATAGACTAGTTTTGAAGGTTTTATGACTTTCTATAACACTCCGGCATAGAGACCTCCGCTGTAGCAAAGAAATTATCGCTACATCGGAAGTCAACGTCGTCAGCCTCCGCCATAGCGGATGACTCCCCGTACTCTAGTATTGATAGTTTTTGGTACGATGACTTTCAGATTCTAGGGGAATTTCTGCAGGTTTTATTTCAATGAAAGACCTTTCGCATTATTTGAATTACTAGTTTATTTTCTGTTTGCTGGTTTTAGGCTGTTAGTCTAGGCTAAGGGTTGAACTCTACTGGTTCGCTCATCCGGGGGTTGGGTGGGTGCCACTCACGACGGTCTGGGTCATGACAAAGATGGTATCAGAGCCCTAGATTCGTTGATCTCATCGTACCAAACAGGTCTAGTAGAGTCTTGCGGAACGGTGCAGAGACGTCCGTACTTTTCTTCGAGAGGCTATGGGCCTTTAGGAAAACTATCTCTTCCTTCTTTCCTTCGTGCTATAACTTGATTCAATTGGTATCTGTTGATACAAATTGGTATCTAATCTCATTCAATCTTCTGTCCGCAGATGGTTAACACAAGGAACAATGAAGCTAGAGCAGCGGTCCCAGTAGCGGGCTTGGCTATCCGTGGTAGAGGCAGGGGAAGGGGAAAAAGATGAGGTAGAGTCGCACTAGCCAAGGGTGGAGCTCGAGCGGCTGCTGGAGAGCGTGAAGCGACCCCTCCCCCACCTCAGGAACATGTTGGTGAAGATGTAGAAGTTGTGGCTGAAGATGGTGAGGCGCATGAGGAGGCGACACCGGTTGGGGGTGCAGGCCTCCCTACTATGACACCGAAAGCCTTTCAGCAGACTTGGAATATTTTGAGTGGGTTGGTTGGTACTGGAGCCATACCCGCGGCTCTTGCAAACCAGGCCTTGGATACTCAACCAACGGTTACTACAACACCTAAGGCGGAAGCATCAGATGCGGTGATCACATGTACCATTCTTGTCTGCGATAAAATGGCTTCGATATTATTTGACCCAGGTTCTACATATTCTTATGTATCTGTGAGTTTTGCGTTGGGTCTGGAATTGATTTGTGATATCCTTGATTCCCCTATCCATGTTTCTACCCCGGTTGGAGAGTTTGTGATTGTGACTTATGTTTATCGTGACTGTTCTGTTGTATTTGTGGGGTTGCATACTTGGGTAGATTTAGTAATTCTGGATATGGATGATTTTGATATTATCTTGGGCATGACCTGGCTGTCCACTTATCATGCTGTGTTGAACTGTAACACCAAGACTGTGGTTCTAGAGATTCCGGGTAAGGATAAACTAGAGTGGGAAGGTGTGTACAAGCCTAAGCTAGTTAAGGTCATATCGTTCGTTCGAGCTAGGAAGATAGTGGGGAGAGGGTGTCTAGACTTCTTGGCTCATCTCCGGGATGATAGTGTGGAGTCCCCATCTATTGAGTTAGTTTCTATGGTTTCTGAGTTTCTAGAGGTGTTTCCAGCAGATTTGCCTGGTATGCCTCCGGACAGGGATATCGACTTCTGTATTGATCTGGAGCCAGGCACTCATCCCATTTCTATTCATCCGTATTGTATGGCTCCGACAGAGTTAAGGGAATTTAAGACTCAGCTACAGGAACTCCTAGATAAGGGATTTATCCATCCCAGTGCGTCGCCTTGGGGTGCTCCTATTTGTTTATAAAGAAAAATGATGGTAGTATGCGGATGTGCATAGGCAGTTGAGCAAGATGACCATCCAGAATAAGTATCCTCTACCCCGCATTGATGATTTGTTTGACCTGTTTCAAGGGGCATCAGTGTTTTCAAAAATCGACTTGAAGTCGAGGTACCATTAGTTGAGGATTAGGCCTGAGGACATTCCTAAGACTGCTTTTCGGACTCGGTATGGGTATTACGAGTTCCTAGTAATGTCGTTTGGTTTGACCAATGCGCCGGCAGGCATTCATGAGTTTGATGAATGGGGTATTTAAGTCGTATTTGGATTCCTTCGTGATTGTGTTTATCGATGATATTTTGATCTACTCTAAGAGTAGGGAGGAGCACACTAATCATCTTCGTATTGTGTTGGACATCTTGAGACGCCAAAAGCTTTATGCGAAGTTCAGTAAGTGTGAGTTTTGGTTGACTTCAGTTGCGTTCTTGGGGATGTAGTGTCAGAACAGGGGGTGATGGTGGATCCCCAGAAGATTGGGGCAGTCAAGAGTTAGGCCCGGCCTAGCTCTGTGACCGAGGTGAGGAGTTTTGTTAGGCTCGCAGGGTACTACTGGAGGTTTGTTAAGGATTTTGCGTCTATTGCTACTCACCTGACCATGATGACACAGAAAGATGTACCATTCGTGTGGTCCGACAAGTGCGAGGAGAGCTTCCAAAAGCTCAAGACACTTCTGACCACGAATCCTGTATTGTATTTGCCGGTTGAAGGTAAAGACTTTATTGTTTACTGTGATGCTTCACATTCTAGTTTGGGTGCTGTGTTGATGCAGGATAGGAATATGATAGCCTATGCATCTAGGCAGTTTAAGGTGCATGAGAGGAACTATCCTACTCATGACTTAGAATTGGCAGCAGTGGTCTTTGCACTCAAGATTTGGAGACACTATCTCTATGGTGTCAAGTGTGAAGTGTTCACTGATCATCGCAGTCTTCAGCATGTCTTCACTCAGAAGGATTTGAATTTGAGGTAGAGAAGGTGGATGGAGTTATTGAAGGACTATGATGTGACTATTCAGTACCATCCGGGTAAGGTTAATGTGGTGGCAGACGCATTGAGCCAGAAAATAGTTAGCATGGGTAGTTTGGCTTGTTTGGGGGTGTCCAAACGACCACTAGCAAGGGAAATTCGGGCTTTGGAGGCCAAGTTCATGCACTTGGGTGTTTCAGAACATGATAGGTTATTGGCCAGCTTTGAGGTCAAAGCCACCTTCATAGAGGAAATAAAGGCCAAATAGTTTCAGGATCCGAAACTGAGTAAGCTTCGAGGTAAGGTAATATCCGGGGAATCCAGGGATGTCACGTTAGACTCTGATGGAGTACTAAATTTTAGTGAGAGGATTTGTGTTCCTCGGGTTGATGATATAATTCAAAAAATCTTGGCAAAATCCCATGGTTCACGGTACTTAATTCATCCGGGTGTGACCAAAATGTACAGGAACTTAAGGCAGCATTACTGGTGGCCCGAAATAAAAAGGGACATAGTTGACTTTGTGTCCAAATGTCAGAACTGCCAGCAGGTAAAGTATGAGCATCAGAGACCTGCATGACTACTCCAGAGAATGCCAATTCCAGAGTGGAAGTGGGAAAGAATAGCCATGGACTTCGTGGTGGGTCTTTCCAAGACATTGGGGAAGTATGACTCAATTTGGGCATTGAGGCTGACCAAGTTCGCTCACTTTATTTTGGTCATGGTAGATTACAATTCGCAGCAATTGGATAAGATCTATGTGAAGGAGATTGTGATATTGCATGGGCTGCCACTGTCCATCATTTCAGACAGGGGCACGCAGTTCACCTCTAAATTTTGGGGCAAGCTACATGAAGAGTTGGGTACACAACTCACTTTTAGCACAACCTTCCATCCTCAGACTGATGGTCAGTCGGAGAGGACGATCCAGGTATTGGAGGATATGTTGTGTAATGACCGGGTTCATCGTTACGGGTAAACCATTCGTGCCAAGTTTCGAGTTAGAAAACTTCTGGGTTGGGGAGTTGAAAAGTCTGGGCTTGGCTAGTCTCGATCGGTTTTGGAGCGAGGTACGGTCTAGGATAATCTGGGTAAGGATTGGGTTAGATGTCTTGGTTCGAGCTAGTTTTCCTTGTAGCTAAGATATAAAGGAGTCGGGGGACTTTTCGAAATTGAATTTAGGTAAAGAGAACTCCCAGAATCACATTTAACGTGACGGGGTTATTTCAGGTCATCGGGGGAAGCAAGTGTGTTGTAAAATGGTCAAATCTGGGAGATTTTCGAATATTCTATCCGTGACGAGCGCAATGGTCTGCCATAGCGATCTCCGCTATAGCGGTGGAAAATACTGTTATAGCGGTGGTCAAGGCGGTCAACACCGCTTAAGACCGCTATAGCGGAAGTCGTCCGCTATATCAAGACCGCTTTAGCAGAGCGGGGACCGCTGTACCAGAGCGACGGGACCAAAAAACCCAAAAATGGGTTTTTAATTTCATTCTCTTCCCTTCAGCCCTAAAAATAGACGAGAGCTATTCCAAAAACCCTCCTAGGCTGCTCCAAGGCTTGGGAGCCATGGGGAGGAGGAATTCCTGTAAAAGGGATGCGAAACCACAAATTCAGGCCTGCAGGACCGCCAGGAATGCCTCCACAGAGCCAGAAACGCATGGTAGGCTAGGTTTTCATGAGTAGTTAGACTTGTTTACTTTCCGTACTTTTGTATAGTGAATGGAGAATCCATGTTTTAGGCCTCCGGGCACGGAGTCTGGCGGATTCGGGTTGGGCTATGTATGTGCTAGGAATTGATTGGATTGAATTGTGGGTTATTGATGATTGTTTAGGCTATTTATGTTGCCTTGGTATGCTAAAAATAATAGAATCAAGGACTGGGATGTCAGGAAGGTTCGGGGAATCGGGAATTTCAAAGACAACTAAGTGGGTATGAAATGAGAAGCTCCTAGGTGAGGTTTCGAGAATGCGAGAGACATGTTAAGAAATCATTGTTTGCTAAGGGCTAGGGGTGAAAACCCGTATTGTTGTTATCTATGTGTGTCCTCGATAATGGGGTGGTTAAATTATGTTAAAAAGGGGAAACCGTTCATTATGTGTAAACAAGGGTGAGTGTGTTTAGTCTTTGGATGAATGTCAAGGTTCAACTATGTACCCGGAATAGGGGTAGGTGATGGCTTACGGTTTCTGTGAATGTGGCTTAAGGTTTCTGTAAATGTTGTATATTCTTGTACTCATATCTAAGTGATTGTATGAATTACATTGCTTAGGGAAGTTGTGTAGAATGTCTAAGGTTTCTATTTTACAGTCTGTGATTTGAACGGTATTTTCTTGTTGGTTTATAAGTTGTTTGTTCATGCATTTGACTGTGGATTGTTGACATTCGGTTGGCTCGGGTACCACGCCTGGTACATAAATTACTAATGGTTGGCTCGGGTACCACGCCTGGTACGGGTATAATAAATGGTTGGCACGGGTACCACTCCTGGTACAAAATACTAACGGTTGGCTTGGGTACCACGCATGGTACATGTTTATTTTATTGCATCATTGCATTGGTATTATTGCATTGCATTGATATTATTGCATTGGATTGATTGTTAGTGGTTCCGTGAGTAGACTGGGCTATTTTTATTGAATTGTGATATTCAATGGTGGTCCTTGAGTGACCGGGAATCCTGTTATATCTTTTGAGTTTGGTCTTGGTGTAGGCCGGGTTGTTATATCATGTTATGAGTTTGGTCTTGGTGTAGGCCGGGTTGTTATATCATGTTATGAGTTTGGTCTTGGTGTAGGCCGGGTTGTTATATCATGTTATTAGTTGGTCTTGGTATAGGCCGGGTTGTTATATCATGTTATGAGTTTGGTGTTGGTGTAGGTCGGGTTGTTATATCATGTTATTAGTTGGTCTTGGTGTAGGACGGGTTGTTATATCATGTTATGAGTTGGGTCTTGGTGTAGGCCAGGTTGTTGTATCATGCTATTAGTTGGTCTTGGTGTAGGCCGGGTTATTATATCATGTTATTAGTTGGTCTTGGTGTAGACCGGGTTATGATGTTAATATTAGTTGGTCTTGGTGTAGACCGGGTTGTCATGTTAACACCTAGATGTGTTAGGGGGAAACCGGGTGGGTCCGGACTATGTAAATGAGGTTATAAGTTCACAGTTTATTGTCATTAAGTGTACTAATGACGATCAAGGATTATTTGTGATTAATGAGGTAAAAATGGGTCTTTGGGTAGACCGGGTATCCTGTTGAACACTTAGGTGTGGTTAGAGGATCCTTGAAGGGTCCGGGTTTCGGGATTCGAAAGGGATTTAGATATAACTTTGTTGCTGTCATTGAATGTGTCAATGGTTGCTAGGTGATTTTCATGTGATTGGTCAATTGGGAGTACGACAGAAAGTCTGGGGTTGTAGTTGTTGGTTGTTATAACCATGTTGAAAAGTTGTTTGAGAGGTCCGAGAAGGGCCGGACACTGGTAAGTAATACTATGGGTATAAGTGGTTTGGTTGGGAAGTTAGCCGGGGTAAGTCTGAATATCTAGTCAAGGCGGTTGACTTGGGCAAGGGAAGGGTAGTCCAGGTATGGATATTGTTATTGGTAAGGATTAAGTGAGGCTTGGGAAATCTTGGGATAAGGTGACTTGGGAAGTCTACGTGTCAAGGTGACTTGGGAAGTCTAGGTGACAAGGCGACCTTGAGAAGTCTAATTACGAGTGAGACTTGGGAAGTACTAGATGTCAGGGTCAAGGTTAAAGGTGAATGAGGGAGCTATAATGTTTATTTCATGTGTTTCCCTATTTTCCTATATGATGGTACGTGTGGATTCGGGTCTACCGATGATGCCTACTAGTACATGTGGTTGTACTGACTCTACTCTTGCTATACCTTTTGGGTGTAGTATGGTTGCAGGGTTTGTGATGTTCCACAGGTTCAGGATTGCGGTGATCTTCCAGCAACTCCTACTTCCTTCTATGGTGGGAGTTGTGTCCATTTTAAGTCGTAAGCTCATCTTGTAGAAGCTCTTGTTCCGGCTTAGACTAGGTTCTGGGGAGGGTGTTTATATGATTAATAAATTTCCACAAGTTTTAAAGGTTGTGTAATTTTCAAAAGCTGTTATATAAAGATTTTCAAACATTTGTAAAGGGATTTCTCATGTATTAATGGACTTATTTAATGGTTTATTTTCTTTTCCGCATTGCCTGTTGGTTCGGGTGGTAAGGGTTCTCCTATCTAGGTGGATTAGAGTAGGTGCCCGCACGCTGATGTGCCGGTATTCTAGGGCACATTTGACGCCTTTAACTAAGAATACTCGCATGTTTTTGAGCAACCTTTTGTGGTTTTTGATATTTTTATGTTGTATTTGCAGGAAATGGAGACAAGGATAGAAAGGAAGTGAAAAATACTCAAAGCTAAGTAACACTGGTCAAGCTTGACGGAGGGCCTGACGGCTCGTCACACAGGTGACTGACCGTCAGGGGAGCCACCAAACCTGGCAGCAGCTAAAGGATGCACTGGTTATGGTGACGGTTGGCGTGATGGCCCGTCACACCCGTGACTGCCCGTCAGCCAAGCCGTCAAATTAGAGCTAATGGAGATCATGCACTCGATATGGGTGACGGTTGGCGTGACGGGCCGTCACACCTGTGACTGACCGTCAGCCAAGCCATCAAGTTAGAGCTAATGGAGACCATGCACTGGTTATGGGTGACGGTTGGCGTGACGGACCGTCACACATGTGACTTACCGTCAGCCAAGCCGTCAACGCGAAGCGGAACTCTGAAAATTCTATTTTTGGACTTTATTTCTTGGATTGCTATAAATACCCAGTGTTAGGGTTATTTTAATTGGTCATTAACTAATACTTTGTGAGACGCTTTGAACGACTTTTTGAGGGGAGAAAATACGATATACACGTTTTTCTTCCTCTTCTTCCATTGTTCTTGGGATTTTCACCATTGGTGCTGGAATTCTACGAAGTTCAAAGTAAAGTAATAATTTTCTATTGTAAGAATTCTTTCTTCTCATATGAGTACTATTATTTACTTACTTCGTTTTGCTAGCATGAGTGGCTAAACTCTCCACAACTAGGGTTGTGGGATCCATGGCAAGAGTAACAATGTAGATTCCGGGTAGCATTGGATTCAATTTATATGATGTCACGTGGTTAATCATTCGTTATTTACGTTTTCTAATGGTTGCAAACATTAGAACATACCTAGGTTTGATTTGCTTGAACAAAGAGATTAAAACCGGGAAATTTGATTAACTACGAGGATTCGAGACTGCCAACTCTCGTCTTATGATTAATGCTGTAACTAGATTAAGCTACTTGATGTTTAGGGTTGAAATAAGAAAGTTCACCTTTTCAAGTTCGAGAGAATTGAAAAGGAAATTCGTCTATTTGGTTGAGAAACAATTAGATGATACCATTAATTCAATCACATCGTGATATACATATAGAGAGGGCCCGGTTAAACTTTGAGTCGAAACTGTTACGAGGCCATGGTGAACACTTCCCTAGTTCACCTCTTCTACTAAATTTTACTCGTTAAAACTTGCAATTTGTGATTTGAAACAATCAAAAGTTGATCCATACAGACCCCCCATTTACCGAAAACTATTGATTATTAGTCATCTAATTCACTAACGACTTAAGTTGCACCTTATTCCCTGTAGGATCGACCCCAACCTTGGTTGTGTTCTATATTTGATGACGACCGCTTACGCTTCATAATTGGAGTCGTAATTTGGGCGTATCAAATTTTGGCGCCGTTGTCGGGGAATACGGTTGTTTATTAAGTCCGGTGTGTTTATTTGACTCTTAGTCGTGTTTCCTGTTTTTACTTTTATTTGTTGTTTTTGTTTGTTACAGGGTACAGAGTTGTGCATGCCAAGTACCCGACGCTCGGGTGAACCAATATTACCCTACGACCCCGAGCTCGCAAGAACGCTAAGGCAAACCATGAATGCACAACAACAAGAGGCAGCGAGATTCGCTGCAGCTCAGCAAGCCCAACAACATTTGAATGCTGATGGTATTGAGGACGATGTTGAGTTGAATGATGAGGTTTTAGTGGGTGAGGGCAGACCGGCTGATATTATTAACAATAATGCTCCAGCAGATCAGAGACCACAACAGCGAGGTAGAGGTCGACAACAACCAAGGAAATTTGCTTTGGATGATGATGAGGATATCGACTTAGATGGAGTTGGTGCCACAGGCGCTATTGCGCTTCCTCCGCTATCGCATGGGGCCAAGTTCAACATTACTAGCACAATGCTCCAGCTGTTGAACTTAAAGGGACTGTTCCGTGGTGTTGCTGGTGATGATCCAAACCGACACCTGATTAATTTTGTAGGTATCTGCAAGTTGTTCGAATTGCCTGGAGTAAGTCAGACAGCGATCAGGCTCAGGTTCTTTCCGTTGTCTCTGTCTGATGAGGCTGCATTATGGTTGACAGAGCTAACCCCCGACTCTATCACAACCTGGGGAGAGTTGAAGGGAGCTTTCCTATAAAGGTTCTTTCCTCCCTCTAGGATGATACAGTTGAGGGATGAAATTAGCAACTTCAGACAACAACCTCATGAGGCTTTACATGAGACCTAGTTGCAGTTCAAGAAAAAGCTGACACAATGCCCAAACCATCAGTTGACCAATTTTTTTTTGATGCAGACATTCTACAGGGCACTGAATTTGGCTACCAAGCCGACACTGGATAATGCAGCAGGTGGAGCATTTATGGGTCTTACCTTTATCGATGCCACAACTATTTTGGACCGGCTCACTAAAACCAACCGGGCTTGTCATACACGGGATACAGAGGTAGCAGCTAGCACTTATGCAATGGTTATGTCAGCAGAGCAGCGCATGAAGGAGGAAGAGCGGGATCAAGATATGGCCCATCTGAAAACGCAAATGGATTTATTGACAAAACATTTGCTGTCAGGAGATATGGAGAAAGTGAAAGCTGTGGGTTCCCAAGGTAGAGCGGTAGAGTTTGAATCTGATGAGGAGGCTAATTATTTGGGGGGTTTCCAGGCCAATGGTCAGGGAAACCAAGGTCGGAACTATCAGAAGGACAACTACTATGAAAAAGCTGGCTACAGAGATCTTGATTAGGGGAACTGGAAAAATAAAACAGATAGAGGTGGGTTATACGTACCACCTGGTAATCGAGAAAGATCTAGAAATGAGACAGGGACGTCCAAATTAGAGAATATAATGGTAAAGATGTTGTTGAAGGTAGAATCTACTGACTCCGGAGTCAAGGAAATGAAATCTGAATTATCATCAATGAGCCAATTGGTGGATTCTCATTCCACCTCAATCAAGCAGCTAGAGCAACAAATGAGTCAAGTCTCGGCGTCTCTAAATCAAAGGAAAACTGGTACATTGCCGAGTGACACCATTCAAAACCCGAGAAACAACGGAAATTGTATGGAGATCACTACCAGAACGGTAATACATTATCGGAAGCGCATCCGATAATTCAAAAGCATAAAGATGATGTTATTGACGAAGATGAGCTCATTGTTGATGAAAAGGTAAGTGATGAGGGTGTGGGTGTTCAGGTTAAAAAACCCATTTTGGTAGATGATGATTCTAAATTGCTCAGGGAGAAGAGCAAGGAAGTTGAAAAACTTCCAAAACAAATGCCAAAGCCTCCTCCTCATTTCCCTCAGAGGATCAAAAAGAAGGTGGAAGACGGGAAATTCCACAAGCTTATCACCATGCTCAAGCAGATCTCTGTGAATATCCCTCTGGTGGATGCGCTTGAACAAATGCCCGGTTATGCCAAGTTCATGAAGGACTTGATCACAAAGAAGAGGTCGGTAAGTTTTGAACCGGAAGACAACCTCCACCATTGTAGCGCCATTTCATCAAGGTCGCTAGTCCAAAAGAAAGAAGACCCGGGTGCGTTCACTATTCCTTGCACAATAGGGGAATTTAACTTTGCAAAAGCTCTTTGTGACTTGGGGGCTAGCATAAACTTGATGCCATTAGCAATCTACCGGCAGTTGGGCTTAGGAGCTCCCGAACCGACGACTATGAGACTGTTGATGGCTGATAGATCGGTTAAACGTCTGGTGGGTATTTTGTACGATGTGCTTGTGAAGGTGGGGAAGTTTATCTTTCCGGCAGACTTCGTGATTTTGGACTGCAAAGTGGACTTTGAAGTCCCTATTATTTTGGGATGACCCTTCTTGGCAACCGGAAGAGTATTAGTAGATATGGAGAGCAACGAGTTGACTTTCAGGTTGAACGATGAAGTAGTGAAGTTTAATGTGTGCAAGTCAATGAGGCAACCGAGGGACATGAATATAATCTCGGTTATTGATGTTGTTGCCGAATCTGATGTGGTTGTTTCTGTTGAAGAGAGACTTGCTGTAGAGACGTTGGCAGCGGTCATGATGAACTTCGATGTTGATGACATCGAAGATTATGAAGAAATTATAAATGCTGTGGTTGGAATGGGGTCATATTGTTACGCCCCAAAGAAATTAGATCTTGACTTGAAGAACAGACCGACACTTCCTGCAAAGCCTTCTATTGAGGAAGCGCTGGTATTAGAGCTGAAAGAGTGGCCAGGACACCTGAAGTATGCATTTTTAGGTGACAAAGATACCTTACCTGTAATCATTGCGACAGACCTTGTGGAATCACAAGTTGAAGCTTTACTATCCAAATTGAGGAGACACAAGAGAGCAATCGGCTGGACCATTGCGGATATTATTGGCATCCCACCAGGTATTTGTACTCATAAGATACAGTTAGAAGAAGATTGCACTCCCACCACCGAGCACCAGCGGAGACTGAATCAGCCAATGCAAGAGGTGGTGAAGAAAGAAATCATCAAATGGCTCGATGCTGGAGTGGTTTACCCAATTTCTGATAGCAAATGGGTAAGCCCAGTACAATGTGTTCCTAAGAAGGGAGGAATGACTGTGGTAGATAATGAAAAAAATGAGCTGATTCCATTAAGACCTGTCACGGGGTGGCGAGTCTGTATGGATTACCGGAAGCTAAACTCCTGGACTCTCCGTGATCATTTCCCCATGCCCTTTATGGATCAGATGCTGGATAGATTAGCTGGAAGGGGTTGGTACTACTTTTTGGATGGATATTTGGGGTATAACCAAATATCTATCGCCCCGGAAGATCAGGAGAAAACCACTTTCACCTGTCCCTACGGTACGTTTGCTTTTAGACGCATGCCCTTTGGTCTTTGCAATGCTCCTGCAACATTCCAAAGATGCATGATGTCTATCTTTTCTGATATGGTGGAGAACACATTGGAAGTCTTCATGGATGACTTTTTGGTAGTGGGTGATGCATTTGATGATTGCTTGACTAATTTGGGTCAAGCATTGCAAAGGTGTGAAGAGTCAAACCTCGTGCTGAATTGGGAGAAATGCCATTTCATGGTGAAGGAAGGCATTGTATTAGGGCACCAGATATCTATGAGAGGTCTAGAGGTGGATAGATCCAAGATAGAAGTCATCGAGAAACTACCTCCACCTATTTCAGTAAAGGGTGTGAGGAGCTTTCTTGGTCATGCCGGTTTCTAACGAAGATTCATTAAAGATTTCTCTAAGATTGCTAACCCTTTGTGCAGGTTGCTTGAAAAAGTGACTAAGTTTGTATTTGATGCCGAGTGTTTGAGGGCGTTTGAGTGCCTGAAAGAAAAGTTAGTGGATGCTCCTATTATAATCCCCGGATTGGTCCAAACCGTTCGAAGTAATGTGCGATGCGAGTGGTGTTGCACTTGGAGCTGTTCTGGGACAGAAGCGAGACAAACTTTTTCACCCCATTTATTATGCTAGTAAAGCATTGAATGGGGCGCAAAAGAACTACACAGTGACAGAACAGGAGCTGCTGGCTGTTGTATACGCTTTTGAGAAATTCAGAGTGTACTTACTTGGTACAAAAGTGGTGGTGCACACAGATCATGCAGCCTTGAGGTATTTAATGACCAAAAAGGATGCAAAACCTCGACTAATTCGATGGGTGCTATTGTTGCAGGAATTTGACTTTGAAGTCAAAGATCGGAAAGGGTGTGAAAACCAGGTGGCGGATCATCTGTCCAGGCTTGAGAGAGAAGAGAAAGTAGTAGATGAACCGGAGATTGATGATGCATTCCCGGATGAGCAGGTCATGGCCGCGTCACTTGATATGGTGCCTTGGTATGCTGATTTCGCAAATTATGTGGTGAGTGACATGATCCCGAAAGATTTGAACTTCCACCAGAAAAAGAAATTTCTTCATGATGCAAGTACGTTTTTCTGGGATGAGCCGTATTTATTCCGGTTGTGTGCTGACAACATAGTAAGGAGATGTGTACCGGAAGTGGAAATGACAAACATCTTGCAAGCTTATCATTCGTCCCCAGTTGGAGGACATCATGCAGGTAATCGAACCGCCCGAAAAATCTTACAGTGTGGTTATTATTGGCCGATAATCTAGAAAGATTCATATGAATTTGCCAAGTTCTGTGATCAATGCCAATGAAGAGGAGCAATCTCGCCGATAAGAGTTGCCCATGTCCACTATTTTGGAGGTTGAGTTGTTCGACATATGGGGGATAGATTTCATGGGCCCTTTTGACAGCTCTTATGGGAACCGTTACATCTTGGTAGCGGTGGATTATGTTTCAAAGTGGGTAGAGGTAGTTGCTTTGGCCGATAACGAAGGGAGAAGTGTGGTGGCTTTTCTAAAAAGAAACATCTTTGCTCGGTTTGGCACCCCTCGCACAATCATAAGTGATGGAGGGTCACATTTTTGCAATAAGGTGTTCTGGGCTGCTTTAGCAAAATATGGGGTGAAGCAACACAAAGTAGCCACACCTTATCACCCCCAAACAAGTGGGAAAGTCGAAGTGTCGAACCGTGAAATTAAAGAGATATTGGCAAAGTCTGTTAATGTGAACCAGCGAGATTGGGCAAGAAAGCTGGATGACGCACTCTGGGCGTACCGAACAGCGTTTAAAATGCCAATAGGTATGTCTCCTTACCAATTCATTTTTGGTAAAGCTTGTCACTTGCCCGTGGAACTTGAACACAAAGCCCTTTGGGCGCTCAACAAGTTAAATCTCAGTTGGAGAGATGCAACGGAACTAAGGTTGGAACAATTGAATGAGATGGACGAGTTTCGGTTGCGAGCATATGAGAGATCCGCTCTCTACAAGGAACGATTGAAGCTATACCATGACAGAAAAATTGAGAAAAGGGAGTTCAAAGTTGGGGACTTGGTATTGTTGTTCAACTCCAGGTTCAAATTATTTCCCGAAAAACTCAAATACAAATGGTCCGGACCATTCAAAGTACACCAAGTGTTTCCATCCGGTGTGGTTGAACTCGAAAATACGGATGGTGAGTTGTTCAAAGCCAATGGGCAGAGGGTAAAGCAATATATGGGCCTCCCGGAGGAGGTACATGTTCTGTCTCTGGTGTATCTTGATGAAGTCTGAGTAATCAAGACACCCGCGTCGTGCCGCGACGTTAAATCAGGCGCTGTATGGGAGGCAACCCATGAATTGTTATTGTATTATGATCTTAGGAAAATTTGATTTGTTAGAAGTGGTTAATTTGTGCATTGAGTGTGCAGGTACAAAAAGGTGGAAGTAACAGTATGTTCTGTCTACGGGTGACGGTTCCTGTTGGTGGGTCGTCAACTGAATGACGGACCGTCACACAAACCGTCATAGTCAGACAAATATTTATCCCCACTGTTTAATGGTGACGGTAAGAGTGACGGACCGTCACAGCTTTGGTGGACCGTCATTCCAGGCCGTCACCAAGGCACTCACAAGGGATCACTGTTTATGTAAGACGCACTAAGTGACGGGCCACCAGGTTGTTGACGGACCGTCACTTGGGCCACCACATCAGGTAAGTATTAAATTTTTGGGTGCCCCGACCCAAAACCAACCCGACCCGCTACTCACCTAAACCCGCCTAAATATATTGAAATCACCTTCATCATCTTCCCACTCATATTCTACTCTCAAGCCCCAACCCTCCATTAAAATCAAAATCCTCTCTTCCCCAAGCAAATCCCACATCCCCATCATTTTTTTTCACCAATCGTCCAAAACGCAAGAACCAAATTTCTCGTCGAAGAATAGGGTTGTCTATCGGTTCTGTAAATCCAAAAGGAATAGAAGCTTTTTTTCTCTCACTAACAAAATCAAGGTATGATTCTAAACTCTTCCTCGTTGGAATTATTGAGTAACATTATGTCAAAATACTGGAGGAAATTGTTGGGTTTGTATATTTGTGAAATTGTGATAATGTAAATGTTGTTGGGTATAAGTGGTGTTGTTGTTTGAAATCATAAATGTGACATGGGTGAAGTCTTGAGTAACCCATGGGATTAAATACATGATGGGTGGTGACTTTGTGAAACCAAATCCCACAAAGAATGGGAAAACCCCGAATAGAGCACAAGGTGTTCGAGGAAATGCCTCAAAGAAAGTAAAACAAGTTGTCTCAACCTGACGGTTGGCATGACGGCCCGTCACACATGTGACGAACCGTCAGTTAAGCCGTCAATAATAAACAGTTCATTGTCTTAGAGTGACGGCCGATGTGATGGTCCATCACCCATGTGACTGATCGTCACCCAAACCGTCACTCCGAGACAGTGACGATAGTTGAGTGTTTTCCTGTTCTCATGTGGTTGAATTTGTTCACGTGCAGGTACATGGCACCCAAACAACAACCACCTCGCGGTCAAGCACAAAAGAGGAAAGAAAGAACTTCTACCACTCGGACCCTAATAGATGAATCGAGTAGCGAAGAAGAAGCAGTTGAAGCCCCGGCTTACCAGACTAGGCTATCCAAATGAAGAAACACCCAAGTCTCCCAGTCTGAAGAGGAGAGTGGGTCATCTAGCAGTAGGTCAGGGAGTGATAGTGGATCTGAAGAAAGTGGTAGCTCCAGCCCCAGTCCGGAGGATGTAAGTGGTACTGAAACCACTAAAAATGCAGAGAGGGCACCCATGGATAGAGAATCAATCCGGTGGGCATTTGAGGGTGCTCGGAAGCACTATATTGATGGTCTTACCAAAACAATGTCGAGGAGCCACAAAAGACCGATAGCTGAATAAGTTCAAATTATTACCACGAATCTGCCAGAATACCCAGTTCTTCAGACACAGTTTCAGAGGTACCAGCTTGAGTGGATGAGCTCACCTCCGGGATTCTATTATCCAGAACTAGTCCGGGAATTCTATGCCAATTATTTGGCACTGTTGGAGAGCAGATGTGAGAAAGGAAAAGGGGTTAAATCAGCACCAAGGCAGGACAGGGTTCCGGTTCTGGGTAAATAAGTAAACATCTCCCGAGAGACGATTAACAGAGTCCTCTTCGGCCTTGAATACATTCTTCCACCTGATATGCCGGAGTTTCATGATGAGATTGCCAACACATACTCGCAGAGACCATGGTTAGTACAAACATTGACTGATGGCTCACCATCTGGGCTAACTCAGAGGGGACGGATATCGAAGCAATCACTAAGCTTCGTAGCAAAGTTTTGGTGGGCTGTTGTGCGGTACAGGCTATTTCCAACAAGTGGAGACGCTAATTTGGATGAGGGAAGAGCCATCCTTGTGGCAAGTTTGATATCCGGGTATATCATCAACTTCGGAATGATAATTGCAGACGAAATACGGACCAGGGCCATAAAAACTACTTCTTTTTTGCCGTTCCCGTGTCTGGTTACTGATATATGCAAGTGTTCAGAGGTACCGATATTGGACGGTATTGATGAGCAAGTGACAACGTAATCCACACAAAATATTGACAAATCAAAGGATGACACTAAGTTTGACATGAGGATGCATAAGCCTCAGATCTTTGAGGAACCAACCATAACCACCTCCGAGGCGACCGACACTCCATCAGGCACAGAGATGCCACTTGCGGTGTTTGATCCGAAGACTTCACAAACAACGAGAGATACTGTCGAAAGCTCTGGCACTGCAGCAAGGCCTCCTTTACCACCGGAATATCACATGAATCCCCGAAATTTTGCTAAAATGGTGCAGAAGCAGAAACAGATGGATAAACAAATTGCCTCTTGGACGGACTTGTTCAAACCCACCATTGATGAAGCAATACGGAAGGCTCTGAAGCCATTTGAGGGGCTGCGTGCAAGGGTCGATGCGATGGAAACCCAGATGGAGGCAAGGCTAAATGAAATGAGCATCCCGGACCTGGCAAGATTTAATGTGGAACTAAAGAAGGTAAAGGATTATATCACCGCCCTCAAGCAAGAAAAAGCGCTTTATGATGAAACTTCGGAGTTCGTGGACTTGGAAGAAGAAACCACGATAGTGGATTTGATGGGTCGGCCACTGAGAATTAATGAACCCCAAGCAGGTGAAAGTGGGGTAAAGAAGTCAAAGAAGAGAAAGCACAGAAAGAAATCAGTCGTGGAGGACTAGTTAGAGGTGGAAAAGCAGCGGTCGGTAGTAGACGAGCAGCTGCGATAGGAAAGAGTGCGTGCCTAAGCAGGTGGGGCATCATCCAGTGTAGTACCGGAATCTGGAGAGACTCCAGATATTAATGAGCTGCGTACGCCGGCCGAAACCGGTGTCACTGATCCTCATACCAAAACCTAAATTTCCCAGGTACCCCTATGCCTTTGTTCTGTATATCTGTTTCATTGAGCATTGAGGACAATGCTAGATTCTTTTGTTAGGGGTAGGGGTATTACCACCGAAGGTTTTTATTGTCGTGTTTCTTTTCCTTCGGTGTGCTATCTAGTAGAACCGGCATGTTTAAGTTGTTTTTACTTTCATTATTAGGTGATGTTGTAGCAAGCATGGCTGTGAATGGTTAAAATAAAAAGGAGCCCCCTCCAAAAAAGTTGTTTTTTGTACTTGTGTATGGAAAATTTACTGTTATGGATCCTTGAGTGTCTTTGTATGCATGTGCGAAGAACGATCTTGTTTAGCCTGAATTGTTGTTTCAATGATTGGTAGTGTATGGTTTCCTGATGCCAAGTGTGTGTGAGCTTATTGTTATAAACTCTTACTCTGTGCATGCATCTAGAATTACCCGGTCTATTTTGTTAAGCTTGAAGTTGGTTGCTTAGGAAAGGATCACAGACCCTTTTTGTGTGCAGTCCACTTAGCCTATAAGACCGTCCAAATACAAATAATCCCTTTGATCCCTGTTTGAGCCATAATTGACCCTATTATTTCAATAACCTGTCACCATTTCTTTTTAACTTTGAATCCCTATCTTGGCCCTGGTCCTTCCTTGGACATCGTGCACCTCAACTCAGGCAATCAGCCTAAGTTGAGGGTGGCTACTATAGAGGTAAATGATAAGAAAAATAGGATGGACAAGATTGGTTGTGGATAGAAGGAAAATTTCATGTGTGTGCCTAAGAAAAAAAAGAGAGAGAAACAAAAAAAAAATGAAAAAGAATTGTCAAAATAAAGAGGCCTCACCTGTAGCTAGAAAGAAGGAAATAAAAAGGTGAATAAGGATGGACGAAGTAAAGTTAAGTGGAAATAGTAGGTCGGTGATTCCAAGGAGGGTTTAGTCACTATTCCCCAAATGTATCCTACCTGCACCCGAAGCCTCATTACAAGCCAAAACAAGTCTTGTAGTGATCATGAGCGACTTTCTGAAAAACTGAAATAGAATAGCAAGGGCAAGCCTATGGCATCGCATGTGCATTGTTTGAAATTATTTGTGAGCGTGAGCGTCTTACTTAGTTCCAAAACTCTGTGTGTGGGACTTCCTTGTGGTGAGGGCATCGGGATTTCAATATTACTTTCTGATTGTTGGGATAGCGATTCATGTATTTGTAGAATGTTCAGTCACATCGGCATGACACCCTTAGATCCTGACGAGTTAGCTTTTTCAGAACACTTTTGTAGTACCGGGGGAGCTTGGTTTGAATTGCTTGAATCATTGATTAGCCATGGTTGCTAGAAACATGTTCTATAGCGTCGTAGTTGAGTTGTCAGTTTTATTTTTGTTGTCATGTTGCTTGAGGACAAGCGAACGTTTTAAGTTGAGGGTGTTGATGTGCCGGTATTCTACGGCACATTTGACGCCTTTAACTAAGAATACTCGCAAGTTTTTGAGCAACCTTTTGTGGTTTTTGATGTTTTTATGTTGTATTTGCAGGAAATGGAGACAAGGATAGAAAGGAAGTGAAAAATACTCAAAGCTAAGTAACACTGGTTAGGCTTGACGGAGGGCCTGACGGCTCGTCACACAGGTGACTGACCATCAGGGGAGCCACCAAACCGGACAACAGCTAAAGGATGCACTGGTTATGGGTGACGGTTGGCGTGACGGCCCGTCACACCCGTGACTGCCCGTCAGCCAAGCCGTCAAATTAGAGCTAATGGAGATCATGCACTGGTTATGGGTGACGGTTGGCGTGATGGGCCGTCACACCTATGACTGACCGTCAGCCAAGCCATCAAGTTAGAGCTAACGGAGATCATGCACTGGTTATGGGTGACGGTTGGCGTGATGGGCCATCACACCTGTGACTGACCGTCAGCCAAGCCGTCAACGCGAAGCGGGACTCCGAAAATTCTATTTTTTGGACTTTATTTCCTGGATTGCTATAAATACCCAGTGTTAGGGTTATTTTAATTATTCATTAACTAATACTTTGTGAGACGCTTTGAACAACTTTTTGAGCGGAGAAAATACGACATACACGTTTTTCTTCCTCTTCTTCCATTGTTCTTGGGATTTTCACCATTGGTGCTGGAATTCTACGAAGTTCAAAGTAAATTAATAATTTTCTATTGTAAGAATTCTTTCTTCTCATATGAGTACTATTATTTACTTACTTCGTTTTGCTAGCATGAGTGGCTAAACTCTCCACAACTAGGGTTGTGGGATCCATGGCAAGAGTAACAATGTAGATTCCGGGTAGCATTGGGTTCAATTTATATGATGTCACGTGGTTAATCATTCGTTATTTACGTTTTCTAATGGTTGCAAACATTAGAACATACCTAGGTTTGATTTGCTTGAACAAAGAGATTAAAACCGGGAAATTTGATTAACTACGAGGATTCGAGACTACCAACTCTCGTCTTATGATTAATGCTGTAACTAGATTAATCTACTTGATGTTTAGGGTTGAAATAAGAAAGTTCACCTTTTCAAGTTCGAGAGAATTGAAAAGGAAATTCGTTTATTTGGTTGAGAAACGTTTAGATGATACCATTAATTCAATCACATCGTGATATACATATAGAGAGAGCCCGGTTAAACTTTGAGTCAAAACTGTTACGACGCCATGGTGAACATTTCCCTAGTTCACCTCTTCTACTGAATTTTACTCGTTAAAACTTGCAATTTGTGATTTGAAGCAATCAAAAGTTGATCCATACAAACCCCCCATTTACCGAAAACTATTGATTATTAGTCATCTAATTCACTAATGACTTAAGTTGCACCTTATTCTCTGTGGGATCGACTCCAACCTTGGTTGGGTTCTATATTTGATGATGACCGCTTACGCTTTATAATTGGAGTCGTAATTTGGGCGTATCACACGTCCCTATAGTTAGGTCGTGACAAATGGTATCAGAGCCCAGGTTATCTATAACACCCCGTACCTTTCAAAACCTATGTGACTAAGTAAATATCGACGAAGGTATTTGAGCTCGAGATTGTAAAGGGGTACTTTGGCCTAGAATTTGAAATGGTCAAATGTATATAAGTGTTAAGTTAAATTATAAGGAGGAGGGTTTTGAAAATGAGATAAAACAAGTGAGGTACTTGCTCGATTTATCTAAGCTCTTAGGTGACAAGTAGGTGCATCACCTACCTACGCTAACGAACTAAGTTCCGAGGGCCGATTACGAGCAGCAACACCATGGATTATTATACCTAATGGTAGCCCAAATGAAGCTTAAAGTTGGACCATCAAAGCCCAACCAAATCTGGCCCAAACAACTACAAAAAGTAGCCACCAATATTGACCACATTTTTGACCCAAGAGAAGCCCAAAATCAGCCCCAAAACTTAACCCTTTTGAGGCCCAAGCAAAGGGTAATTTAGGCCCAAGTTTCTTGACCCATTTTGGCCCAAATATACTCAAAAAAGTCGGCCAAAAAGGTCCCTTTATATAGGCCATTTGCTGATCAATGTTGATCACAAAAAGCTGGAAAATTCTCTCTTATTTCATTTCCTTTTTGGCAGCCCTTCTCTCCCTTTAGGGTTCTAAGAAGACCAAGATTAATTGAAGATTAAGGTGAGTTAAACAGCTTGTTATCTTGGTATTAATCTACTACATATAGCTAGGATATCCTATGGTAAGAAAGACATGAACTATGGCAGCCCTTTCTTATGATTTAACACATGGAAATTGTGTAACAATTAAGAGATTTCTTCTTCTCTTGTTGGTGTATGTGTAGGGGGTACTTAAGCCTTTAAAGCATCAATAAAAAGAGGATAAAAAAACACCTTCAAGTGTGGTAAGTACTCTGCCCATAATAATATTTTTGGATTGAAGTTCGGATAGACAATTGTTGTTGAATTGTTGTTAAGAACTCACGGGACGGCGATCGGAAGCCGTGAGTTCAATGTGTTGCTATTGTATTTCGGTATGGTGGGTTGTGTAGGGGATGTTTGATGTGTTTTGTATTATTGGAGGCAGTAGGTTGGTGTGTGTGTGATGTATATTGGATAAGGGGAGGAAGGTGTGACAATACACCTTTAATTAATGCAAAATACGTAAATCTGCCCGGAAAATGTTTAGCTACTGTTTTGGGAATGTTGCAGCAGGTTTAAGAGCTAATATTAGCTTCATTATACCCTTGTGTTTTAGATTAACTTAATAAGGGAAAGTCCAAGTTGTGGTAAGCGCAATCTTCGGAAGGAACGAGGTATGTTAAGGCTTCTTTATTCCTTATCGGCATGAATCTAGGAATAGAACTCTAAATCTCCGAAAGAAGGAATTTGAGTATTTTGTTGTAAGAGAGCTGATTTGGTAACTCAACAAGTCTTAAGGAACTAATTTATACATTATGGTGATTCAAGTCGCCTTCTTATAAAAAATCTGATTCTTTTTGCACGAAATGTAAGTTATCCTTTTGTCAAGTTTCTTCTTCGTATTGTGATCTCTAATCAAGCTTTAGAAAGTATACAAGGAAAGTTAGAAAGTCAAATCCCTATTTATATGTGTTTGGTATGTTGATTCCAACATCTAGTAAGCCAAGGCTAAAGAAGTTATCTAAATGAACCTTCATAAATAACAAGAATAGCTTGAAGGTCAATCTAGTAATACACTTATTATGTGTGATTTGCGTGTTAGTGTGCACCGAGGTGCTACTGCCATATTGAGGCTATTATATACATAGTGTGCACCGAGGTGCTACTGCCATATTGAGGCCATTATACACATAGTGTGCACCGAGGTGCTACTGCCATATGAGGCCATTATATACATAGTGTGCGCCGAGGCGCTACTGCCATATTGAGGCTATTAAATATAGGGTGCGCCGAGGCGCTGTTGGGGTTCAGTGTGGGTTATAAAGAGTGAGTTGCAGCGTGAGTTAATGCATGTGTTGTGTTCTAAAAAGAATAAAGGAGAAATAGCTTAACGAGTCTTACCAATTATAGTTTACAAGTTTCATATTTTATCTTGTTCAGATTTACTACTTGCGACTTGCTTTTATGCTTCTACCTTACATGCCGGTACATTATTGTCGTACTGATGCCCCATTGCCTGGGGGCGCTGCATTCATGCCTGCAGGTCCAGACAGAAACCCAGATAGACCTCTTCAGTAGGAGTTGCGGAGTTCAGCCAGTTTGGTAAGCTCCATTCTTCCTGGAGCTGACGAGTCAGAGGTCTAGCTTATATTTTGACCAGGTTATGTATATGTACAGCTTATGGGTAGTCCAGGGCCCTGTCCTGGATATGAGATATTTTACTTACTCCTAGAGGCTTGTAGACGTGTATATGTACATCAGTGTTGGGTATGGCCTTGTCGGCCTTGTTATTAGTTATCTACAATGATAATAGCCTTGTCGGCCTTGAGTTGCTTAACTACTATTGAGCTTTCAGTGTTTCCAATTGTAATTCTTAGAGACCTTGTCGGTCTTAGACCCCCAGCAGGTTCAACAGAGATACACTCTATTTTGGCACCCTCGGCCTTTTGGGGCTCCGGGTGTCGGTCATGCCTCCCATGGTTTGGGGCGTGACAGTTAGATTTTGATGTGATACTGGGCATGGACTGGTTATCCCCTCACCATGCGATTTTGGATTGTTATGCCAAGATCGTTACAATAGTCATGCCCGGTGTATCCCCGATTGTGTGGCAGGGTTCTGTTAGCCATGCACCATTTGGGATCATCTCTTACCTTCGATCTAGGAAGTTGATTTCCCATGGGTGTTTATCTTATCTAGCATATGTATGAGATGCTAGTGCTAACCTTTCATCTCCTGAGTTTGTTCCTGTTGTTAGAGTCTTCCTAGATGTGTTCCCTGCCAACCTGCCAGGTCTTCCACCTGAGAGAGATATTGATTTTTCCATTGAGTTAGAGCCGGGCACCAAGCCCATTTCTATTCTTCCCTACCGTATGGCTCCTGCTGAGTTGAGAGAGCTTAAGGAGAAGTTCCATGATTTATAAGCTAAGGGGTTTATTAGGCTGAGTGTGTCTCCTTAGGGTACTCTTGTTCTCTTCATGAAGGAGAAGGATGGATCAATGCGGATATGTATTGACTATCGATAGCTCAATAAGGTGACACTAAAGAATAGGTATCAGATGCCCAGGATTGATGACTTATTTGATCAGCTTCAGGGTTTAGCTGTGTTTTCAAATATTGATTTGAGGTCTGGCTACCATCAGTTGGGGATTTGGGCGGAGGAAATTCCTAAGACAACATTCAGGACACGTTATGGCCACTATGACTTCCTGGTGATGTCTTTTGGGTTGACTAATGCCCCCACAGCCTTTATGGATTTAATGCATAGGGTGCTTATCCCATACCTGTATATGTTTGTGATAGTCTTCATTGATGGCATTCTGATATACTGGAGGAGTAGGGACGAGCATGAGAAGCACTTGAGGACTGTACTTCAGACTTTGAGAGATCATCGGCTTTATGCCAAGTTCTCAAAGTGTGAGTTTTAGCTTGAGTCAGTTGCATTCCTAGGACACGTGGTGTCTAAGGATGGGATTAGAGTTGATCCGGGTAAAATTTATGCGGTTCGTGATTGGCCTAGACCTACTACTCCTACCGAGGTTCGCAACTTTGTTGGTTTGGCTGGGTACTATAGACGGTTCGTTGAGGGATTTTCTTTTATGGTAGAACCCTTGACTATGCTGACTAGGAAGGATGTCCCATTCCAGTGGTCGAATCAGTGCTTGGATAGCTTTCAGAGGCTTAAGGCCTTATTAACTTCAGCTCTAGTTTTGACTTTACTGGTTGAGGGTCATAGTTTCTCCGTGTATTGTGATGCTTCAGGGGTTGGTCTTGGTTGTTATTTGATGCGGTAGGGTCAAGTGATAGCATATGCGTCTAGACAACTAAAGGTTCATGAGTGCAACTTCCCCACTCATGACTTTGAGTTGGCGGCGGTAGTCTTCGCGCTTAAGATCTAGAGGCACTACTTATTTGGAGTTCACTGTGAGATATTCATCGATCACCATAGTCTTCAGTACATTACGAGTCAGCGGGAGCTGAATTTGAGGCAGAGGATATTGATTAAACTACTGAAGGACTACAATTTCACTATTTTATACCATCTGGGAAAGGCAAATATGGTAGCGGATGCCTTGAGTTGGAAGGCAGTGAGTATGGGCAGCCTAGCTTCACTTTCAGTTTTTGAGCAACCGTTGGCCTTGGACATCCAGTCCTTGGATAACTGATTGGTTAGGCTTGACTTGTTGTATCCTAGCAGAGTGTTTGACCGTGTTGACATCCGATCTACTCAAGTTGATCAGATTCAGATCCGATAGTTTGAGGATCAGAGTTTGTGTGACCTTCATGATCAAGTAGTTTGGGGTGAGGCCATCCGGGATACTTTGGGTTTTGATGGTATTCTGCGGGTTGATGGCCGACTTTGAGTTCCGAGGTTGGTGATTTGATTCTGTTGATACTCCGTAAGGCACATTATTCTAGATACTCCATTCATCTTGGCGCGGCGAAGATGTATAGAGTTTTGAGACAGCTTTACTGGTGGTGTGGTATTAAGCAGGATGTAGAAGAGTTTGTATCTTGGTACTTGAATTGTCACCAGGTGAAGTTCAAGCATATGAGACCGTATGGCTTTTGCAACAACTTCCTATTCCTGAGTGGAAATGGGAAGGTATTACTATAGACTTTGTTGTCTGTTTTCCTCGTACTTCTTGGGGTTTTGATTCCATTTGGGTGATTGTGGATCGGCTGACTAAGTTGGCCCACTTATTGCTGGTTCAGACTTCCTACGGTGCTGAGAGGTTGGCTCAGATCTACGTTCCTGAGATTGTTCAGTTGCACGGGGTCCCAGCTTCTATCATCTCAGACCGCGACACTCAGTTCACATCTCAGTTATGGAGAGCTATACAGAGGGATTTGTGCACAGAGGTTCAACGTAGTACCATTTTCCACCATCAGATAGATGGACAGTCCGAGAGGACCATTCAGGTCTTGGAGGACATGCTTCGGGCTTGTGTACTTGACTTTGGAGGTTCATGGGATCAATTTATGCCTTTGCCCGAGTTTGCTTATAATAATAGTTTCCATTCGAGCATCGCTATGGCACCTTTCGAGGACTTGTATGGTAGGCATTGCAGATCGCCGATTGGTTAGTTTGATGGGTTAGAGTCCAGACCGCAGGGTATAGATTTGCTTAGAAATTCCTTGGACCGAGTCCGTTTGATTTAGGACAGAATTAGAGCAGCCCAGAGTAGGCAAAAGAGTTATGCTGATCATAGACTTCGTGCCGTGGAGTTCAGTGATGGTGACTTGGTTTTCCTTCGAGTATTGCCCGTGAAGGGCGTGATGAGATTTGGTCGGTGGGGCAAGCTTAGCCCCAGGTTTATTAGGCCGTTTGATATTCTACAGAGTGTTGGCAGTGTTGCCAACATGTTGGTTTTGCCTCTGATGTTTTCAGCTGTTCACCCAGTTTTCTCTATCTTGATGTTGCGCCAGTATGTGCAGGATGAGTCTCATGTGTTGCATTGGGATTCGGTTCAGTTAGATGAGAGGTTGTCATTTATTGAGGAGCCGATAGCTATTCTGGTCAGAGATATCATGAGGTTGAGATCTAGCGAGATTTTGGTTGTGAAGGTTTAGTGGATACATCGTCCGGTCGAGGAAGCTACTTGGGAGACCGAGAGTGAGTTACGTGCTCAGTATCCACAGTTGTTCGAGCCTTCAGGTACTCTCTTCTTCTGGATTTTTGAGGATGAAAGTCTTTTTAGTAGTAGATGTTGTGATGACCCTTTCGGTCATCTTCGTATTTACGCATTTATTGTACTGTTAGAGCTTTTTTGTAGCGGCCCCAAGTCATTTATGGCTTGCTGGGGCCAATAGTTTGGTGCCCTAGTTGTTTGTGTGGTTGTTTTGCCCTTTTTTTGTTTTAGAGCTTTAACTTAGAATATCGTTGACTTTAGTCAACATTCTTAGCTAACGTTGCATGGAGTTTGGTCTAATTTGAATCTTAGTTAAGGCCTGAGAACTTGCGGTGTGGGTTTTGTATTGTTTTCTCTGTTTTCAGGCCATTTAGAGTTGAGAGTGTAACTTTGGGTGAATTTCGATGATCGGATTGTCGGATTCAAAATCTGACAATTCCATCAGCTCTGGAACAATGCGTTTGGGAAAGGAAGGTGTTTGGTTCCGATTCTGGGTAAGCCAGACTCATTTCAAGCCATTGAGTTCCTTTTTTTAGTGTTTACTTGGGTCAACATTTCTCCAAAATGACCTTGTATGGAAGTTTCGTCAATTCCGTTGAGTCTGGAACGTCGTTTCCACTCTGTTAGCATTACTGATTTTTAAATATTGGTTTCCGATTGTGCCCGGAATGCCCCGTAGAATTTTCAAAAGTTGCAGATAATAGTTGCAAGCCTGGCCTTCAGCACCAATGGCGCCCAGGCAGCGCGCTCGTGCTGGCCTGTGGCAGGCCTTAAGCGCGATGGCGCTGGCCAATTTCCAGCAGCTATATATTTTGTTGTTTTCATTTTTGCATCTTATTTTCTCATCTATTCTTAACTCCAACTCCTAGAATACCCTCCTAAATTACTCCTAGATCAATTCTAAACCTTGGGGAATCATTTGTTCGTCGATTATCCGTAGTTCCTCGTCTCTTGGTAAGGTTCTTCCTCACTTGGATTCTTTGGTTTTCCTGTAAATTCCTCCATTGATGCTCACATCCAAGCTTGAAGTTTTGTGTAGATTTTGCCTCCTAAGATGGTGCATGTTCGTGGGTGTGGTGTTTTATCCGTGTTGGCTTGAAATTCTATCTTTTTGATAAGTGATTCTAGCCAAATCTCTGATTTTTAGCTCCTAAATTCTACCTTCAAACCCCAACTTGAGGGGGCTGTTTTGGCGCCTTCCTCTTGGCAAATTGTGCTCAATTTTGGAGCATGCCTTCTTGGCATCATTGGGGTCATCGTGCTTCTTTCCGTTTTTAGTTTTGGGTTGTTTCCCATGTGGGCCCTTCGGTGACCCAAATTTTGACCTAGCAATAATGGTGGAAATATGGGTATCGTTAGACTCATTTTAATGTATTATTTATGTTTATGATAGTTTGATTGTCATTTGGGAGCTCTCGGAGCAATTCGGGCTTGGACGTTGTTGTTCGGTTAGCTTGTCGTTGGACGACAAGTAGGTTATGGTTTAAACTACCCAGACTAAACATATATCGGATAAAGTTGTACTAGCTGGCATCCTTTGGTTGGGTTATTAGGTTAATACCATAGGCCTTGACCGCTTTTCCATTGTTCATCCCATTTTTTTCCTCCGTTGTGTGTAGTATTCTTAGTAGTCGATATTATCACCCTTGTGGTCCTGTGAGTCCTTGTTGAATCTGGAACATAGATGGTGGGATTATTGGGAATGTTCGTGAGTCCGGGACGTAGAAACATCCTTCTAGGCTGGTTATGCTTGCTGAGTAGTTGTGGAGCCTATGTAGGGCCATTAGGTTGATTGTGAGCTGCGGGGAGGCTATTTGTGTTTGATCATATCATTCACATGCACATAAAAAGGATTTTCTACTCACTTTCTCTATGGTTTTGGCTTTGGTCCCACTACTTATGATTTCCAAACCTTGCATGGCCTCGGTGGCCCATTTTTGCTAAAATGTGTTATGAACGGTTTGGTATCCCTTTTATGGATCTTCTTGGGGTAAGAAAGGTTAAAAGAGAGAGATGTCTCATTTTTAGTATCCTATATTGGACTCGGGTGGACCGAGGTTCTTGATTGGTTGCATTATTGGTAGGTGATGGTTTTCAAACTTGGTAAAGCCGAGCAATAGTCTATTTACTACTGTTTTAGACCCGGAGACGCCCGGGAACCCTTGGAGGGATTTTTACTGCATTTATTTCATTGATTTATACCTGGATAGGATTCAGGCACCCATTTCGAGCGTTTGTGACTAGTTGGATCCAGTGCTATTCCGGACGGTATTTTGAGGTTAGAGTGTAGTATGTGGCCGATGAGTAAACCTCCATGGACCCTGTCATTCTAGACTAAGTGCTACGGGTAAAAGGGTGACCGGGGGTAGGGGTTTATGGCGGAGCAGATGTACTCGGGAGAAGTCCTTCCATAGATCCCGCCTTTACTGGACCTTTGGGGCACTGTAGGGGGTAACATACTGACACTGAGATTGCACGATCTTGGCATTTCATAGCATATCATTCATATGTGTGAGGTACCACCCTTATTTGTTGTTTGTTGATTGTACGCTCCGATAGTATGGGATGTCGGAGGGTTTGTTTTCACTAGGTTGTGCTTCTTGGTTGTATGGGCAGCCGGGGGACTGTAGGTAGACTCTTGTTATTTTATTATGGAATTGTTCCCCGTTACTGTTATAAGTGTGGAGTTGGATATTGCTAGGCTGTTAGTTTCTAGACTTGAAATTGATATGATTAGTTTGATTGTTGTTTCCTGTTTTCCGAGCATGTCTACCTTTACTCTTCGCCCCTTTTCCTTATACTTGAGGTTACCGATATACCGTCCATTTCTAAAACTTGTTATGTAACAACAAGGATCTCAGGTGCGCCTTTTTCTTACTTTCAGTTGTGCCTGTTATGTATATATTCCACTTGCTAGCCTTGTATGTTGTTCTTGTTGTCTTCCCTCTGGCTAGTTCCTGTGTACTTTTTCGTTGATTTTCGTGACTGCTTGTTCCTATTCTGTCTGTTATTACTCTTTTATCTTATATGTGCCTAGTCGGCCTATGATACCTACTGACCTTATGCTTCGCATTTGGTGCTTACCTTACACACTGCATCTTCTGGTGCAGATCCTAATGTAGGCCATCGCCGTTAGCTCGTCGGAGACTCTTGTGAGGTGCTGTTTTGGACCGTCAAGACTGGGGTGAGCTCTTGGCGACCGGAGCTTAGCTTTTAGTTTATCTGTATATTTCGAACTCTATTACTACTCGGAGAAAGCTTTGTATATGTTACTTTTTTATCCTTTGTACTCCTTATGTAGATCGAGCTCTTATACGCTATGATACCAGGTTTTGGGTTCTGTTTAGATTTCGCATAGTTATATTACCCCTGTTATCTATTTTCTTTACCTCGTTCCCTTGTTTTCGCTTATTAATCTGTGCTTCTGCTTAGACTATTAGATAGGTAGCCCATTACTGACCATTCCGGGCTATGGAGATTGGTTCACCTACTGGGGGGTTGTAGGTGCCATTATGACCGAGAAATTGAGTCGCTACAAAATGTCCTCCATTAAAATCAAATCAATAAA
The DNA here is from genome assembly GCA_003996215.1 of Jaltomata sinuosa. Taxonomy (NCBI): domain Eukaryota; kingdom Viridiplantae; phylum Streptophyta; class Magnoliopsida; order Solanales; family Solanaceae; genus Jaltomata; species Jaltomata sinuosa. The sequence goes on along the minus strand of QJPP01001016.1, from coordinate 233,696 downwards.
AAGGAAGGCATTTAGTTCTTAAATCCAAAGTCTGTGGTAAGGTGGTGCAAGTCCTTCTTAAAACTTCGAAATACGTAATAATAATGAAAACCATCCTTTTAAACTTGAAAACCAACCGTTCTTTCATAGAAAATCCATTTATATGCCAAGTCCATGAATGCAGAAATGAAAGTAAGCAGTATAATACTCAAGCAAAGATAGAAACATAACACCAAAGTTAGGGCCAAAGCGCCCGCAAATAAGGTACTCACCTGGAATTCCATCCAGTCAAAAGTTATTGTCTCGGGCCTATTGTTACGCCATTTAACGGTAAATAACGATGGAAAAGAGGAACTATAATACAAAAATTAAATAAGGCACCCAGTCTACCTCTAAAAGCTCCTAAAGCGTTACTCTAAGGATTATAGGCTAGCCACCGCAATTCTACAAACCCCTAACAAAGGATAGACATGGTTGTACTATTCTACAGTCCCGAAAATGGCCAAAATAAGCAAAAAATAGGATTTCAGTCTAGTTCTAACCTAAAACCTATCTTAACATTCATGTAACTCATAACATATAAAATCTAACTAAACCAGGTCTAAGATAAATACACTGTAACCTACCTCGAGGCTGAACTTCAAGCACGAACCATCACTCATGCGCCTTCCTCTTCTAAATAGCCTCAAAATGCTGCAACACTACAAGAGCATAAACTAGGTGTCAAGACAAGAAGAATGACACCCATATTGCTATACGAAATTTTAGGCTGAAAATCGGGTTGGAAAATGACCCTCGAGCCCGTGCAACGAAATAGAAAACAAATTTTACAATTATGTTTGCGGCGGGTTTATAAACCCATATACAAATATAAGCACAAACATGACTCATTTCGGGGCCCAATACAGCCCTGAAAGTCCACTTTAATCAAGAGCTTAAAACAAGGAACTAACAGAATTTAAATGAAGGAAACATAAATATAAAGACAAGAAATAAACAGGGAATTAGGATGAACCTACCAGAATTATTAGGATGAAGTGGAAGCTTTAAACTAGCTCTCAAAATTTATAACAATGGGTGAATTTTGGAAATGAGGAGGAGAAATTGAAGTTGATCACTTAAATAGCTGCCAGGCACAGGCCTATGAGCACGTGGGCTAGCCACTGAGCCAGACGCTCGCACACATGAAGGGCAAGCAGAGGCAAGGCCCAATGCCCCTCTTGCACGCACGCGAGCTGGCCACCACGCACGCGGGCATGCATAGGCGACCAGGGCCACGTAGAGGCAGAGGCCAAGGATGGTGATTCCCGGTGCCTCTTATTCATGCACGCAGCCCACCCCTCGTGTAGGCAAATGGTTGTGGACTGCTTCAAAAACAACTAGCAGACCAGCAAATTTTACAACTTAAAAAGTCATCAGATGGACCCTCGGGATTCATCTTGGGTCCCACAAACTCAAACAAACTATGCTACCCTATTAAAAATGGCATATTAGACCCAATGGAAATGACAAAATTCCCAACAAAGATCGTTTTAATGAAAAGTGGACCCCACACCCAAAAACCAACTTTTACTAAAATGGAACCTCAATAGCCCAAAATGAGTCTGGAAGCCCCGGGATATGAACCAAAGATCCTACTAGCCCAAAGTCAACGTTCTACAGCTAATAACACTGACAAAATTTCCATCTGAGGCCATCTTCTCTAAATGTTGATAAAAGTCAACTCTACCAGCCTTAAGAGTTGTAAGATAGCGAAATGGGCTTCAAACAAAAATGAATTGTCTGGGAACCAAACTGTCAGTCCCTGCAAGTTATAAATGACCTATAGTCGCTATGTGAAAGCTCAAAATGCAGAAAAAGCACAAAAAATAACAAAAGTACCTAGAGGTTCATTACAACATCCACTACTAAAAGAACTTTCATCCTTGAATGTTAAAGAAATGAAGATACTTGAAGGCTCAAAAAGGTGAGGATATTGGTTCCGCAAGTCTGTCTCGGTCTCCTAAGTAGCCTCATCGATAGGATTATGCCGCTACTGAACCTTAACTGAAAGAATCTCTTTGGACCTCAACTTCTTAACCTGTCTATCCAAAATAACAACATGCTCCTCCTTAAAGGCTAGATACTCATCCGACTTAACCGAATCCCACTGGAGCACGTGAGACTTATCCAGAATATATCGCTGCAACATAGAAACATGGAAGACTAGATGAACAATGGAAAGAGCAGGAGGTAGGGCCAACTCATAAGCAACCTCCCTAATGCTATGAAGGATCTCCATTGGCCTGATAAACCTAGAACTGAGCTTTCCCTTCCTCCTAAACCTCATGACGCCCTTCATGGGTGACACTCAATAGAACATATGATCACCAACCATAAACTCTAAGTCTCGAACAACTTGTCAGCATAACTCTTCTGCCTACTCTAGGTAGCACGAAGCCTCACTTTAATAACCCAAACTCTATCCATGGAATCACAAAGCAAGTCAGTACCCCATGGTCTAACCTCAAAGGCATCAAACCAACCCACCAAAGATCTGCACTGCCTACCATACAAAGCCTCAAATAGAGCTATCTCAATCCTGGAGTGATAACTATTATTAAATGCAAACTCTGCGAAGGCTAAGAACTGGTCCCACTAACCTCTGAAATCAATAACACTGGACTGCAACATATACTTTAGAACATAAATAGTATGCTCTGATTGACCTTTAGTCTGTGGGTGAAAGGCAGTGCTAATCTCAACTCATGTACCCGACTCTATGTGAATAGACTGCCAGAAACACAAAGTAAACTGAGTACCACAGTAAAAAATGATAGAAATTGGCACCCCAATCAAATAGATAATCTCAGGGATGTAGATCTCATCCAACCTCTCCGAACTGTAGAAATTCTGAACCGGCAGAAAATGAGTAGACTTTGTCAACCTATCCACGATGACCAAAATAGCATCAAATCTTTGCAAAGTACATGGCAAGCCTACCACAAAGTCCATAGATATCCGCTCCTATTTCCATTCCAAAATGGGTAGCCTCTGAGTCAAACCACCTGGCCTTTGGTGCTCAAACTTCACCTGCTGATAATTCAAGCACCTAGACATGAAATTTGAGATATCCCACCTAATCCTACACGACCATTAGTGCTGCCTCAACTCATGATACATCTTAGCTGCCCCGGAATGAATGGAATACCTAGAACAGTGAGCCTCTCCTTGTATCAATCTAATCAGATCACCAACTCTAGGAACGTGGATATGACCCTCAATCCTAAGAACACTCTCTAAATCTATGGTCGCGTTCCAGGACATACCTCTCAACACGTTATCATGAATGATCCTCAACCCTGCATGATTTAATTGTTGTGCCCGAATTTGCTCTAACAAGGAAGATCTAGCCTCAACACAAGTAAGAATATGACCGGACTGTCCACAGCTAAAGGTCGTTCCTCTGTTGCTAAGAATGTCAAGCTACCCATACTCAGTGCCTTCTGGCTTGAGGCATCCGCTACCATGTTTTCCATGCCCGAGTGATAAAGAATAGAGATGTCATATTTCTTCAGTAGCTCCAACCACCTGCGCTTTCTTAAATTTAGATCCTTCTAGTTGAAGATATACTGAAGACTATGATGGTCTATGAAGATCTCACAATGTACACCATACAGTTAATACCTCCAAATCTAAGAAAGCCAACCCAAGAATATGGAAGTATAATAAAATATTTAAAATATTTAAAAATGGAAAGGAAATATATGAGAAGATGGCCAAGAGTATGGATACATACCAACAGTAATAAATATACAATAATTGTCCCAAAGTGATTGAGAAGACATGCATATACAAAGACCAACCCTAGATTTGGTGTCACCAATATTAAAGCATCTAGAGTATGAAATATCTATAGAACATGTACTATTTACAAACAATACAAATATAGATAGAAAAGTAGATGGAAAGCAGTAAGAGATCTCCAAAAGTTGGGAGCTCACCACGATCTGAACAACAGCTGGCCATGAACGATTAGAGGGTTAACGAGAGTGGCTCGTACTAGGTGTTGCATCAGAAAAAGATGGACAATATAGTATGAGTACCAAAACAATGGGTATCCAGTAGGTATCATAGGCCCACCAAGCTCAAAAAGATAATATATATTACAACACACAAGAAAGTAAACTAACTACAAGGATCCATCTAAATCTAATTATCAACTAACAGAGCAGTAATCTAATAGATGGTGATGATAATAATGATAAGGAAGTCAGGTATTTCAAGCAAAATCAATCATCATACAATGTGGTAGAGCATGAGATAGATGCAATGCAGTATGCGGCCGATGCAACATGAGTCCAGAATCTTACACCGGACGTGCAATAAGTAAACATGAGTCTGGAATCTTACATCGGACATGCGGTAAGTAAAAATGTCCTCCACTAAGCTCAAATCAGTAAAAAGGGAGGCGTTTAGTTCTTTAATCCAAAGTCCGCAGTAAGGTTGTGCAAGTCCTTCTTAAAACTTTGAAATACATAATAATAATGACAATAATATTTTTTAATTTGAAAACCAACCATTGTTTTTTTTTAAAACCATTTATATGCCAAGTCCATGAATGAAGAAATGAAATTAAGAAGTACAGTACTCAAGTTTTGAGAGAAATATAACACCATAGGTAGGGCTAAAGCGCCCCTAAACAAGGTACTCACATGGAACTCTGTCCAGTCCAAAGATACGGCCTCGAGCCCATAGTTATGCCATTTAATGGTAAATAACGACAGAAAAGTAGAATTATAATATGAAAATAAAATAGGGCACCCACTCTAACTCTAAAACCTCCTATAGTTACTCTAAGGATTCTAGGCTAGCCACCTCAATTCTACAAGCCACTAAGCTAAGGATAGACATGGTAGTACTATTCTACAGTCCTAAAATGTCCAAAATAATTAGAAAATAGTATTTAAGCCTAGTTCAAACCAAAAACCTACCCTAACGTTCATGCAAGTCATAACATATAAAATCTAACTAAGCTAGGTCTAAGATAAGTGAACCATAATCTACCTTGGGGTCAAACTGCAAGTATGAACTGTCACTCATGCACCTTGCCCTTCTAAATAGCCTCAGAATGCTACCATTCTATGAAGAGCATAAACTAGGTGTCAAGACCAAAAAAATCACACCTATATTGCTATACGGAATTTCTAGCTAAAAATTGGGTCCAAAAATGACCCTCAAGCCCGTACAACAAATTAGAAAACAAATTTTACAATTATGACTGTGGCAGGTTTATAAACCCATGTACAACATTTGAGCACAAACGAGACTCGTTTTGGGACCAAAAATAGCCCCGACAGTCAACTTTAGTCAAGAGCTTAAAACAAGGAACTAACGGAATTTAAACAGAGGATAACATGAATTTAAAGATGGGAAATAAGCATGGAATTAGGCTGAACTTACCAAAATTGTTTGTATGAAGTGGAAACTTTAAACTAGCTCTCAAGCTCTATTATAATGGGAGAATTTCAGAAATGAAGAGGTGAAAATGAAGTTGATCACTTAAATAACTCCCGGGCATATGACTCTGCACACGCGGGCTAGACCCTGTACACTAAGCCACACACTCGCACATACGAAGGGCAAGTGGAGGCAAGGACCAGCTCCCCTCCAGCGCGCACACAGGCTATCCATTGTGCACACGGGCACGCATAGGAGGCCAGATCCACATGAAGGTGGTAGCCAAGGTAGGTGATCCCCACTGCCTCTTCTTTGTACACCCATCCCACCCCTCATGTAAGTGAAGGGTTAGGTATTGCTTTAACAACATCCAGCAAATTATGCAACTTAAAAAGTCATCGGATGGACCCTTGATATTCATCCGAGGTTCTATGATGCAAATGAACTATGCTACACTACCAAAATGGCATTTCTATCATGACCCTGACCGCCATGAGTGGCACCCACCTAACCCCTTAAAACTCTTAGCATAGCCAACTCTTAGCATAGCCTAACATCTTAAAACCAGTGTGCAAAAATGTAAACTAGCAATCAATCATACTAAAATCACTCTATAAAATAAATATAACATGCATAAATCCCTCCCTAGAATCTGAAAGTCATCGTACCAAAACATATACCAAAACTAGAGTACGGGGATGCAACCCCAAATATAGAAGTAGTCTAAGCCTGAAATAAATGGGCTATAACTCAAATAGATGGAAATCAAGGAAGCTTGGTCGAACATCTCACCCTTGATATCTCGAAGTGTCAGGCCTACAAGTGAGGTCGCGTGTCAAGCACCAAAAGATTTCATGTACTCACAAAAAGACAAGCAAGTGCAATATCAGTACACCACCATTGTGTACTAGTAGGATCATCAGCCAGTTCCAAATAAACAGTGTATGAGTAGTACAAAAATCAAGTAAGAGTACAAAAACACATAGGCAAGTCAACATGTATTCCTAGACTACAAGTCTCTACCTAACTTGTTCCCACATGAAAACCACTTCATAGTTATGATCAATAATCCACAACAATAACAATTATACCTCGTTACATATCCTGGACCCCCTCTAGACAACACCCAAGTGTCAGACATACAACCCGGTCTACACTAAGACCAAACTTATAAAGAAATGTAACAACCCAGTCTCTCAAGGACCAAAAATACACACAACCACAATTTATAACCACAACCCGGTCCACTTAGGGAACCATTAATAAAGATACAATAATACAATAAAGTAATCCCGTACCAAGTGTGGTATCCGAGCCAACAGTTAGTGTTATCTCGTACCAGGCGTGGTACCCGGGCCAACAATTAGTATATGCCATACCAGGCATGGTAACCGAGCCAACCGTTAGTATTTCTGGTACCAGGCATGGTACCTGAGCCAACCAAATGTCACATAAATCCACAGTCACAAATAATGAACAATCAACACTTGTAATCAAACAAGCAATAACACTTAGTTCATTTCACAAGACTGAAAAACAGGAGTTTTGGACATTCCTAAATCACTACCTAAGCAATACAAACCATACAAATACTTAGACATGAGTACACAAACATACAATGCATACAGGAATCAATAACCATCACCTACCTCGACTAAGCAATCTCTACAGTGCCGCATCTTTTCCCCTTTCAGGAGCCCTTGCTTGTTCTTGGTCTAGAAACAATTACACAGTAACCAAAAATCAATCCTCATGGCCTTTAAATTACCCGAATTATGAAAAATCCTGAGCCCCAGGCCAACCATGATCATTCTACCCTTTCCCGGTCTTTTCCACCATTAATTCCCTAAATTCGTCATTTTTACGGATTCCCATAGAGAATTATGGCTAGATGATCATCACCCATTATCAAGAATCAAGACCTAAGAACTCCAGCACCCTAGAATCCCTTTTTTCCCCAGATTCAACTATTCATAGATCATCCCAAACCTTTCCCCAAGTCCACCCCTAGCAATTATATAGCATAGGAAAGATATCACGGAGTTTGGGGAGTAGAATCCTTACCTTTAGGACAAAAACAATGGAAAACTGGTAGAAATTGCCCAAAATTACCCCCTTCTTCTCCCAAAACTAGTGTAGAAAAATTGAACTATTTTAGGGAAGTTTCTGCATTAAATCCTGTCATGCTCCACTATAGAGGTTCACTCCGCTATAGCGGTACCTCCGTAGTGGATTCGTCTGCTATGGCGGAGGCTGACCGACGTTGACTTTCGCTGTAGCGGTAATTTCTCCGCTATAGTAGAGGTCTCTATGGCGAAGTGTCAACCGCTGTAGCAGTTGACATGGGATAGAAAGGCGTAAAATTTCTAAAACTAGTCAATTTTATAACAAACTTATTTTTCCAATATCCCAGAATAACACCTTCACGTCAACCTCGATTATGGGAGTTCTACTTACCAGAATTCAATTTCGAAAGGTCCTTAGGACTCCCTTTTGTGTTAGCTATAAGGAAAACTAGCTTGAATCAAGACATCAAACTTAATCCTTACCCGGATTTCCTTAGACCATACCTCACTCCAAATTCGGCCGAGACTATCCTAGCCCAAAATTTTAAATTCCCAAACCTTGAGTTTTCTTACTCTAAAAATTGGCACGAATGGTTTTCATGTAACGATGGAGACGATCGTTACATTAGATACTAATTTACCCATCATTCATCCCCAAATGATGAAACCCAAAAATACCAAAAGTAATGAGCGAAAAGAGTAGTACTTGTATCCTAAAAAAAGTGAGGGTACTTGTCCCGTATGTCCCTCTCGGTTTCCCAAGTGGCTTCCTCAACCGGACGATGCTTCCATTGAACCTTTACCATACTGATAATCTTTGTCCTCAATTTCTGGAAATCCAGATCAAGAATCAAAATCGACTCCTCTTCATAGCGAATATCATTATCAAGTAACACCTCATCCCACTTGATGATGTAGTCCCCATCCCCATGGTATCTCTTTAGCATGGATACATGAAACACCGAATGTACACCCGACAGACTGGGCAGCAACACCAATCTATAAGCGATGGGCCCTATAATCTCAAGAACCTCAAACGGTCCAATATACCAAGCGCTGAGCTTGACCCTCTTACCGAAATGCATAACACCCTTCATTGGTGACACTTTCAGCAATACTTGCTCACCAATTTGAAATTCCATTTCCCTTACCTTGCAATCCGCATATTCCTTCTACCTGCTTTGGGCAGCTAGCAACTTGGTCTAAAGGCCTCTTACCTTTTCTTGCGCTTCTCTTACCACGTCTATGCCCAAAGGCTTTACATCACCTTCCTCATACCACCCAATCGGTGACCTATAACTCCTCCTATACAGAGACTCAAATGGTGCCATGTCGATATTGGAGTGGTAGCTATTGTTGTATGAAAACTCACACAATGGTAGAAACTTGTCCCAGTGACCCCCGAAGTCAATCACACATGCTCTTAGCATGTACTCTAATACCTGAATAGTCCTCTCAGACTGACCATTAGTCTGAGAATGGAAGGCTATACTAAAGGTGAGTTGAGTACCCAACTCCTCATGCAACTTGCCCCAAACCTTGGAGGAATACTGTGTACCCCTGTTTGAAATAATGGACAGTGGTACCCCGTGCAATCTCATAATTTCCTTCACGTAGATCTTAACCAATTGTTGTGAATTGTAATCCACCCTTACTACAATGAAGTGAGCTGACTTGGTTAGCCTGTCAACAATGACCCAAATAGAGTCATACTTCCCCAAAGTCTTGAGGATGCCCACCACAAAATCCTTGGCTATTCTCTCCCACTTCTACTCTGGAATGGGCATACTCTGAAGTAGTCCTCCAGGTCTCTGGTGCTCATACTTTACTTGCTGGCAATTTTGACACTTGGACACAAAATTAGCTATGTCCCTTTTCATCCCATACCACCAATAAAGTTGCCTTAAATTTTTGTACATCTTGGTTACACCCGGATGAATTGAATACCGCGAACCAAGATCCTCTGCCAACATATTCTGAATCATGTAATCAACCCGACAAACACATATCCTTCCTCTAAAATTTAACATACTGCCATAATCTAATGTGGCATCCCCGGACACTTCAGATATTACCTTGCTCTGAAGCCTGCTTAACTGTGAATCCCGAAACTGTTTGGCCTTTATCTATCTATGAATGTGTATTTGACCTCAATACTAGACAAAACCCCACCTTGTTCTGAAATACCCAAGTGCATGAACTTGGACTCCAATGCTTGAATTTACCTTGCTAGTGGTCATTTGGAAACCCCCAAATAAGACAAACTGCCCATGCTAAATGTTTTCCGGCTCAATGCGTATGCCACAACATTAGCCTTACCTGAATAGTACTGAATAGTCACATCATAGTCCTTCAACAACTCCATCCACCTTCTCTGCCTCAGATTCAAGTCTTTCTGAGTTAAAACATGTTGCAGGTTGCGATGATCGTTGAACACCTCACACTTGACACCATAAAGATAGTGTCTCCAAATTTTGAGTCCAAAGACCACCGCTGCCAACTCTAACTCATGAGTCGAATAGTTTCTCTCATGCACCTTCAACTGCCTAACAACATAGGCTATCACATTCCTATCCTGCATCAACACAGCACCCAAACCAGAATGTGAAGCATCATAGTAAACAATAAGGTCGTTACCTTCAACCGGTAAGGACAAAATAGGAGCCATGGTCAGAAGTGTCTTGAGCTTTTGGAAGCTCTCCTCACACTTGTTGGACCACACAAATGGTACATCTTTCTATGTCAGCCTTGTCAAGTGAGTAGCAATGGATGCAAAATCCTTAACAAACCTCCGGTAATAACCTGCTAGCCCAAAAAAACTCCTCACCTAAGTCACAGAGCTAGTTCGTGCCTAAATCTTGACTGCCTATATCTTTTAAGGATCTACCATCTCCCCCTGTTCTGACACTACATGCCCCAACAACGCAACTGAAGTCAACCAGAATTCGCACTTGGAGAACTTTGCATAGAGCTTTTGATGTCACAAAATGTCCAACACTATACGAAGATGTTTAGCATGCTCCTCCCTACTCTTGGAGTAGAACAAAATGTCATCAATGAAAATGATGATGAACGAATCCAAGTAAGATTTAACCACCCCATTCATCAGACTCATGAATGCTGCCGGTGCATTAGTCAAACCAAATGACATCACTAAGAACTCATAATACCCATACCAAGTCCAAAAAGCAGTCTTAGGAACATCCTCGAGCCTAATTTTCAATTGGTTATACGTTGACCTCAAGTAAATTTTTGGAAACACCGACGCTCCCTGTAACTGGCCAAATAGATCATCAATATGAGGTAGAGGGTAATTATTACAGATGGTAACCTTGTTCAACTGACTGTAATCTATGCACATCCACATACTACCATCCTTCTTCTTTACAAACAATACTGGAGCACCCGAAGGCGAAACACTGGGACAGATAAATCCCTTATCTAGGAGTACCTAAAGCTGAGTCTTAAGTTCCCTCAACTTTGCCAGAGTCATAAAATACGGAGGAATGGAAATGGGATGAGTTCCCAGCTCCAAGTCAATACAAAAGTCAATATCCCTGTGTGGAGGCATGCCAGGCAAATCCGCTGGAAACACCTCATTAAAAACTCTGGAACAACTTGAACTGACTCAATAGATGGGGACTCCACACTATCATCCTGAAGATGAGCCAAAAAGGCTAAAAACCCTCTACCCACTAGCTTCCTATCCCGAACGAACGATATAATTTTAGTCGGCTTAGACTTGTACACACCTTTTCACTCTAGCCTATCCTTACCTGGAATCTCTAGAGCCACAGTCTTTGTGTTACAGTTCAACACAGCATGATACGGGGATAACCAGTTCATGCCCAAAATAATATCAAAGTCAACCATATCCATAATTACTAAGTCTACCCAAGTTTGCAACCCCACAAATACAACCGAGCAATTATGATAAACATGAGTCACAATCACTGACTCTCCAACCGGGGTAGAAACATGGATAGGGGAATCAAGGATATCAAATATCAAGTCCAGACCCAATGTAATACTCACAAACACATAAGAATATGTAGAACCTGGGTCAAATAATACCAAAGCCATTTTATCACAGACAATAATGGTACCTGTGATCACCGCATCCGATGCCTCAGTCTTGGTCCTCCTTGGAAATGTGTAACAATGAGCCCGATCATCAATCTGGGAAACCTCCCTAGCTGGCTGTGCTGCACCCTTTCCCTCACCGCCATTCCCTCTGTCTCCCCAACCTCCCTTAAAGTTACCTCGCCCACCCTGTGGATGACCTCTAGCATGACCACCTCTCCCTGCCGGGACAACAGCCTTAGGTTGTTGTTGAACCTGATTACCGATCTGCCTGTGAGGGAACTCCCTCTTAAAGTAGCCCAGATCACCACAATGGAAAGAACCACGATAAACTGTAGGCCTTCTAGTAGATGAATAAGCTCCCTGGCCCTTAGAAGCTGAAAACTGTTGATTAGCTCCCAAACGACCACCTGTAGCAGCTGGCAGAGCTGAATGAATAAGACGGGCTGAGTTTACCTGCTGATTCTGACCCCTGGAGTATGAACCACCATAATTTCCCTCATTTCGAGGCTTCATGGCTAACACCTGACTCTCTCAAGTTTCTTCACATAATTTTCCACTTCATTGAAGACTTTCCCTGAAGAAGTCATGTGCACAGACAATACTTGAAGCTCAGTATTCAAACCCTTGGCAAACAACCAAACCCGCTCCTCCTCGAAAACCAACAATTGTGTAGCAAAATGAGATAAGGCATGAAATTTTGCCTCGTAAACAGAGACTGACATGCTACCCTGCTCCAAATTCAAGAATTCATCCTTTTTCCGGTCCCTCAAAGTACGGGGCATGTACTTCTCTAATAAAAGAGCGTGAAACTTCTCCCAAGTCAGTGGGGGCAAAACAGACGATCGATACTCCACATGAGATCTCCACCACTGTTTGGCATCACCCTGCAGCTGAAATGTGATGAACTCAACCCCATACTATTACACAATGCTCAGCTTGTGCAGCCTCTCATTACAATCCAGTATGAACTCATAAGCATCATCCCTATCAGTACCCTGAATTGTAGGAGGTTTCAACTTGAGAAACTTGGTCAGCATCTCATGTTCATTTCCAGTCATCACTGCGCTTAGTATTGGCCTGAATAAGTCATATGTGCCTGAAGCTGTATCCATCTTGGGAGCTGTAGGATCTACTGGTTGAGTGCCCAGAGCTTGATTTTCAATGCCCGCAGGTATGGCTCTAGCACCAACCAAACCACTCAAGAAGTACCAAGCTTGCTGAAATGCTTCGGGCGTCATAGAGGGAAGGCCTACACCTCTAGGCGGTGCCGCCTTTGCCTCCGCATGTGCCCCTTCATCCTCCACAACAACTTCCACATTTTTGACAACCTGCTCTTGAGGTGGGGGAGGGGTTGCCTCTTGCGCTCCTGCAGCCGCTTGAGCCCTACCCATGGCGGGTGTGGCTCTACCTCATCCTCCGCCCCTTCCCCTGCCTCTACCATGGATAGTAAAGCCTGCTGCTGTGATTGCCGGTCTAGCTCCATTGTTCCTGGTGTTAACCATCTGCGGACAGAAGAGTGAAAGAGTCAGATACTAATTGGAATCAAGTTATAGCAGGATGGAAGAAAGAAGAGATAGTTTCTTAAAGTCCTATAGCCTCTCGAATAAAAGTATGAATGTCTCTGCACTGTTCTACAAGACTCTACTAAACCTATTTTGGTATGAAGAGATCAACAAACCTAGGGCTCTGATACCATCTTTGTCACAACCCAGACCGCCGTGAGTGGCACCCACCCAACTCTCGGATGAGCAAACCAATAGAGTTCAACTCTTAGCATAACCTAACAGCTTAAAACCAGTGTGCAAAAATGTAAACTAGCAATCAATCATACTAAAATCACTCTATAAAATAAATATAACCTGTGGAAATCCCTCCTTAGAATTTGAAAGTCATCGTACCAAAACTATACTACAGGGATGCAACCCCAAATATAAAAATAGTCTAAGCCCAAATAAAATGGGCTACAACTCAAATAGATGGAAATCAAGGCAGCTTGGTCGAACAGCTCACCCTTGATATCTCGAAGTGTCAGGCCTACAAGTACGATCGTGCGTCAATCGCCGAAAGATTTCCTGTACTCACAAAAACACAAGAAAGTGTAGTATTAGTACACCACCATCGTGTACTGGAAGGATCATCAGCCAGTTCCAAATAAATAGTGTATGAGTAGTACAACAATAAAGTAAGAGTACAAAAACACATAGGCAAGTCAACAGGTATTCCTAGACTATAAGTCTCTACCTAACTTGTTCCCACATGTAAACCACTTCACAGTTATGATCAATAATCCACAACAATAACAAGTATACCTCGGTACATATCCCGAACCCACCCTGGATCCCCTCTAGATAACACCCAAGTGTCAGACATACAACCCGGTCTACACCAAGACTAAACTCATAAAGAAATGTAACAACCCGGCCTCTCAAGGACCAAAAATACACAATCACAATTCATAACCACAAACTGGTCCACTCAGGGAACCATTAATAAAGATGCACTAATACAATAGAGTAATCCCATACCAGGCATGGTACCCGAGCCAACCGTTAGTGTTATCCCATACCAGGCGTGGTACCTGAGCTAACCGTTAGTATATCCCGTACCAGGCGTGGTACCCGAGCAAACCGTTAGTATTTCCCATACCAAGCATGGTACCCGATCCAACTGAATATCATATAAATCCATAGTCACAAACAATGAACAATCTACACTTGTAAACCAACAAGAAATAACACTTAGTTCATTTCACAAGACTGAAAAACAGGACTTTTGGACATTCCTAAATCACTCCCTAAGCAATGCAAACCATACAAATACTTAGACATGAGTAAACAAACATACAATGCATACAGGAATCAATAACCATCACCTACCTCGACTAAGCAAGCTCTACAGTGCCGGAGTTTTTCCCCTTTCAAGAGCCCTTGCTTGTTCTTGGTCTAAAAACAATTACTCAGTAACCAAAAATCAATCCTCATGGCCTACAAATTACCCAGATTAAAAAAAATCCCAAACCCCAGGCCTACCATGATCATTCTACCCCTTCCCAAGCTTTTCCACCATTAATTCCCTAAATTCATCATTTTTACGGATTCTCCTACAAAATTATGGCTAAATAATCATCACCCATTATCACGAATCAAGACCGAAGAACTCTAGAACCATAGAATCCCCTTTTTCCCCAGATTCTACCATTCCTAGGTCATCCCAAACCTTTCCCCAAGTCCACACCTAGCAATTCAATAGCATAAGAAAGTTATCACAGAGTTTGGGGAGTAGAATCCTTACCTTTAGGACAAAAAATGGTGGAAAACATGTATAAATAGCCCAAAATTGCCCCCTTCTTCTCCCAAGATGAGTGCAGAAAAACTGAACTATTTTGGGGAAGTTTCTACATTAAATTTCGTCACGCTCCGCTATAGCGTTCCTCTCTGCTTGGGGGATTCTTATGTATGGTTTATACCCTTCCCTTTCTATTGTGTTATGTTTTTCTTCCGTGTGTTATAGTTATTTAAATATGGTTCTCATGTTTCTATTTCTTTCTCTTATTGTCCCGTTGCCTGTTATTCCGGGCATGACCTGAGAAATCGAGTTATGACAAAAACAAGTGTTGTTTACTTTATTCATTATCTTTGGTTAATTGTTGTGATCAACAAATTATCATTTTTACCTTTTGAGTTTCACCTTTCTAAGAGAGGCTGATTTATGTTGGTAATCAAACTAGCTCACTTTGCAACAATCGAAGCAAAGAAAGTTTAAATGACTTCCTACTTGGACCCCAGTTTGATTGACACGGTCACTTCGTCTGATTAAACTTTTACTTTGCCTGTCATAGCATACCCCAGCATCTCAGCAAGACTATAAACACACTTGATGAGCTAAGCCTCATGGTGTTGCAAAATAGAGAAGCTTTTTTAACTTTATAAAACATGTTCACCAAGAACACTAACTATGTTTGACCTAATTCATAGCTCAATGAGATACGTAGGCTCCACAATGGCTCGATCATATTTCCCATAATCTTTTTATTTCCCTTTATGATGGAAACATGAAAAAAATTTATAGATCTCAAATTTCACAAAAGATGACATTTGTTATAGATTAAATACAAAATCTTGTTGAAAATGAAAGAGGGGTAGAGTTTTTGAGAAAATCTCAAAAATTCCATAAAAAGCAATGTCACAGTTGCAAGGATGTTCAAAGGTTTTTCTATGATCTATAGATTGAGATAGATTTTTTGAGGAAAGTCCTCGAAAATATCACCAAGGCTTTGCTCCGAGACCAAATGAGTTTGCAAGTCAGACGCATGAAGGAGCGATAGGACAGCATGGCAAATCCAACACAAATCATCCTCTCTATATAAGAACTTTTCTTTGAATGTAGAGTTCAATAAAAGTTAGTTCTTTTTCTTTACAGGGGCATCGTGCAGACAAAGAGTTGAATCTCAAAGTCCATAGAAGTCAAAAACCTTTCTTAAACAAAAAAGTTTTCTTTGGATGCAAAAAAAAGTATTAATCCGCGAAGCTCATGGGAGAATCACAATAATCTCCTATTCCAAATAAGATGCATCACTTGACCATAAAATTTAACTATAATTCCTTTTAGTCTTATCATCTAAAAAGGACCCCAACACTTTCTCCTTTTGATTTTGCAGGATCAGGAATTTCTGGAGATAACATCTGGCCTTGGACTCCACAGGGAACCAATACCTAGTTAAGAAGACAAATCAGGGGATTCTTTGCCTATGCAAGCCCACCCTTCCATTGTATTATTTTTCTATGACTTCCCTATTTTCACTCATTTCTCATCTCTTTGCATGATATCCATCTCCACTCATAGTAAGGGATGGTCATAATAATATATTGTTCCCATAATTGACCAGGATATCTGTAGCACCTGGAAAACAAATTCCGAATAAAGATGACAGTTTAGACGAGTGTACCTCCCAATCTATAAAGAGTTACATTGTGATTGATAATCAAATTAATGATCTTTGAGTCTACCTTTTAGTGGCATAAATAGTGCGGTATTTAAGAACTTCCTGAGGAGTTATAAATTGTGATTTCAATTCTTAAGTTTAAAAAAGAAGTATAGGAAATGTGCCAAAATGATGGCTTCACGAGAATTTGGAATTAAGTTGCACATTTTTCCTCCGTGAAGCACTACTGTAGTATGTATATATATAATTTATGCAACATCCTTTGCTGCTATGTGGGATAGATTTAAGTGAACCTTTATTTTTAATTATTAATAGTTAGAAAGTAGGGTTACTTTTGACTTTTCCTATAGAACATTAGGTGTAGTTAGCAAGTTCTTCTACTTGGGTTTTCTTTCTAGACTAGGAACAAGAAACAAATAGAATGTTCTCTACTTCTCTTTTCCAGTAACCTTCAACGTGGGTCTTGAGCTCACGACGTAATCAATAATTTTTGATACATGAGAGGCATACAATACAATGATACTAAATCATAGACAACCGCTAGTCATCGTTCAAGAAGTACAAAGATTCATCAAGAATTCAAGTGGGTGTTTGATTTTAAATAGGCAATTTCTTTACTCCTCACTCGAATATAGTTATGGAATACATTTTTTGGATGTAGTGTAAAGTGAAAGTCACCATTTCATTTGAATTTCGCTCTAGTTTTCGAAATAGGTTTTGTTAATTAAGGTTCTTAAAGAAGGGGGAAAACAAAGATGACATTGTGATAAAAGTGAAGTTGTTGGGTAATTATATTGACGGGATAGATTTAACTTAGAAAATAAATAATTATCTCCAATGATTTTCAAGGAATTTTATTGATTTTCAAGGAATATTGGAATAAATTATTAGATGAACCTACGGGTTAATGATGGGCGTATATGTTATTTTTTATTTAATTGATTGTCTATTGAATGGCGGAAGTTAAGGATTAGCTATGTAAAGGCTACACTATGCGGGATGAATTGTTGGAGACTTGTGGTACTACGATTAGCTAGGAAAGTACCGAAGGTATGTGAATCTAAAACCTCCCTCGTCGTTAAGACACGACCTTAAGTCACTTGTTTTTCTAAAAGAGTCAACATATTTACTTGATATATGTGAAAAGAGCCTCTATTTTATACACGTCAACATACGTCTACATGTCTAATATGACCAAAATATTCATATGCTCTTTCTACTTGAAATTCCTTGTCTTCATACTTGGTACGTCTAGTTGTTGATGTCACAGTATTCATACTACTCCTTCGAGGTGA
The DNA here is from genome assembly GCA_003996215.1 of Jaltomata sinuosa. Classification (NCBI taxonomy): domain Eukaryota; kingdom Viridiplantae; phylum Streptophyta; class Magnoliopsida; order Solanales; family Solanaceae; genus Jaltomata; species Jaltomata sinuosa. The sequence continues at coordinate 215,889 of QJPP01001016.1, read as the reverse complement.
GCATTCATAAGGTTTCGCATCATTATAAGTATTTTTACTTAGAATTCTAGAAGTTGCATGTTGTAAATGAAAACAAATGGCCATAGTCTAGTTTCACTTGTATATAGGAACACATAAGCAACATAGTCATAAGATAGAACAAGAACTAGTTTTTGAATAACTAGATATCATGTTTGAAGAAATTAAGTGCTATACAAACACACTACTTGAGTGCATAAACGATCTTTATTGTAATTTAATTGTTATAGGCCTTTAAGGCAATACTTGATAAAAGTTACCCGTAACGACGGGAGGGTATTCATAAGTTTTACTTGACACATACGCGCGACGCTATTCGGTGCACAGGATTGAAACCAGACCATTATAGTGAGCCCAAATATTGTGGCGTACCGCCCTTGTGGCATCATTTGTATTTGGAGTCAACTTACTAGTTCCTCTAACTTGAGCCAATACATCGCATATATGTCCTGCGGGCACGACCCTTATAGTGAGCCCACGGGGGGGCGCACCTTGTGTTTGACCGCGATTACAATTATGTGCATAGAATCATAATCATGAGTTTTTGGGGCAACACATGCCTTACACTTGATGTAGATCGCCTTTGGTAGGCCATCATATGACTCTTTGGATTAAAAGCAGCCATAGAACATCACCTAGGCAAATTACTAGGCGCTTTATAATGATGAACAACTCATAAGACGTTATATGATAAGATAATAAGGCAAATGCATAGGTTATGATTTTATATTGTATGTTTGTCACTTGTACGTTCATAGGATATAGTGCTAGACGAGAGTTCCTAGTATTCAATGTCTATAGTTGCTCATTTTGTTATTTTATTCATTGAGCATCCTCAGGTGTCTTCTTGTTATTCTGTCTGCTTTACGTACCAGTACATATTATATATGTACTGACGTCCCCATATTCGGGGGTACTACATTTATGTATATGCAGGATCAGGTATGCCAGTTAGCAGACTCCTATATAAGTACTTATTCCGTATTCAGCCAAGCAGCGGGTGAGCTCTTCTCTCATCTGGAGTTAATCGATGTCTAGTACACTTTAGTCAGATTTATAGTTATAATTTGGATAAATCGAGGCCTTGTCCTGACCATCGGCCATTATATAGTTACAGATTCTATTAGAGGTTTCGTAGATGATATAGAGTTATCATATGGGGTTATAATTTTTATTGTCTATTGCAATGTGTGGCCAGTTGGCTCGTATTATTTATGTATAGTTCTTCACTACTATCTTAGGATAGTGATTTTTCTGCTTAGTACAGGTCATTTGTAAAGTATGTGTTCATAAGGTTCTTGTCCACCTTATCTAGGCTTGGGGCATGACAAAGTGGTATCAGAGCCTAGGTTCAAGTGTTTCTGGGAGTCTACGAAGTCGTGTCTTGTAGAGCCTCACTTATAAATATGTTACGCACCATATTTATAATGGAGGGGCTGCTTGGACATTTAGAAATTCTGAACTTCTTTCATGATCTAGATCGGGCGACAGAGCTAAGTTATAAGAAGTTACTTCCGATTTATACTCTGCTCAATCGTCATACAACTTCTGCCTATTTGAAAAGAACCTCATATCAGGACAAGGGCTAATACTATCATTGCTAAATTAGGTAGCTTCCAGCAATTGACCTTTTAACCATCAGTCACCAAGAGACTCTGACTTGAGTTCAAAGATAGCTTAGTGAGTCTGACCCTTTTGATTTACAGTTGCGTATGAAAGAAATAGGTGTAGAGGTTTATGTGTCGTCTACCATTATGATTTCACTTGTGTTATCCCCTATCTTGTCTAAGTAGGACCCGACTGGGGAATTACTTATATGATCGTTCAGTTAAGAGTTGTTTATCTTCGGTAACAAGAAACAGAATCTCCTGATACAGTGATTTTGAAAAAATACAGTTAACTTATGATCCCTCTAATGTTTATAGGATTTGAGCCTATGAAGGATTTTTAGTGCTTCTTTAGTGATATAACTAGAAGCTCCAAGATAATGTATAAGCTAAGAATTGAGACGATCGAATCGACTCCTTACAAGTTTAATATGATAGTAGCTTGGTTTGTTAGAAAAAGGTTCCGCACCAGTGTTAATCATAGATATCCCTAATTGACCGACGGGGCATAGATTATTTATTAGACATTGTTTCCAAGTGAGTTCACGGAAGATTGTATAAAGTATGTGTATTAGAATACCCTGATTAGCCAATGACTTGTTTAAATCTTTTGATGGTAGCAAGCCTAGGGATAAGTGTTTCAATAGACTTATAGGGATACACGTATAGGTATGTCTCACTATGGTTTATGCTGGAGTTAGGAATGGTTTTATGTCTCATTATAGGTTAAGACCAAAGTTTATGATCGAAGGGTATTGAGGGGTTAGACATAAGTTAAAATTTATCTGAATGCTTAGAGTAGAAGGAGATATAGTATTAGTTAATTGCTTATAAAAAGGCAGGCATTATATTTAAAGTATAGTAGAATATTATCTGAATAATCTAGACTAAGTGTGTGTGTATATATACGATAGAGCTCCTATCTAGGCTATGACTCTTATGAGGATTAGAGAAAATTATAGAGATGATTATATAGCTACAGTCAGATGTGTGGTATTACGAGAATTGGCGTTGGTATCGATGTGAGTTTCAAATACTCATAGGATTAAGTTATTATAAATTCATATATGTAAATATTATAGCTTACTTGCTTGTAGAATTATACGTGTTACATGTCTTATAGCCCAATTGTTAACATGTTACTTATTTTCATAACCTTGTTAGTTTTCATGTTATGTGTTCTTTATGGATTATTTATTTACATGTTATTTGTATTATAGATCCTCTATTTACAAGTTACATGTTACACGAATCACTATTTATATAATACATATATTCTATATTATTGGTTCATAAGTTACATGCTCCATAAATCAATCGTTTATATGTTACATACTTTTTTATAAAGAATATGCTTATATGCTATATATTTTATAAATTATTCATTCATATGTTATAATATTTTGGAACTGTTTGGTTATGCGTTATTTATATTATAGATACTTATAGGTCATATGCTATATGAATACTTGTTTATATGTTATGTTTCTTTTTTATAAAAGAGACGCTTATATGCTACATGTCAACCCACCTAATTAGATATTTTATAAGATACTTATCTATATGTTATTTATTTCAATAAATATTTGATCACTTATTACGTGCATATTTATTAGTGGATTTTTTCCCCACATGTCATAAATTCATTATTTATATATTACAGATATAATAGATCACTCACTCATAATTTTTTTACGTTACGAGCCCTATAATTAATTTGTTTAAATGTTATACATTTCATAAGTTCATATGACTAGAATGAAAAAAAAAATTTAATTATTTATAGGTTAGGTGTACCTATTTAAAGGTTATGGTTCATACGTGTGCATATCCTAGACAAGTTATCTTTATGTTGTGTGTTTTCCTAAATAAAGGTTTAAGTATTAGGTACCTTCATTGCTTGTTTGTCTATACAGTCAATGCTAAAGTGTCACATCATGATTCCCTTGTTTACATGTTATATGCATCACAAACCATTGTCTAAAGATTTTTTTCTTATATGTTACCCTACTTATGATATAGTTGTTTAAGTATTATAATTAACATATCCATATGTTGTGAGTAGTTCACTGCATGTCACGTACTTCTACAGTTCTAGAATCCATGTATTAGGTTCTCGTATAATTCACATACCTATATAGATCACAATTAATTTACTTATATGATATACATTTCTCTAATTTGAAAGTCCATGTATTACGTATTTTTCATGGGTTACTAGTTTTCGTGACTATATGCTTAATTTTGTGTCATAGTTCATCTGCTTACATGTTTATTTTTTGTTTTATAGCCCATCTATCCACAAGTTAATTCATAGTTTACATGTTTATCTGCAATAGATTTTCACCATTTACCTGCACATTAACTATATGCCCCTATAGTTTACTAGTTCATAGGTTACACACCTATTAGATTTACATGTTTATGAGTTAAAGTCATTTTCTATCGCTCACATTTTCACATAATTTAGTGGACCTTTGTGCTTACTTGTTTACATGTTATAAAATTTATGTGACTTAATTATTTATATTCTATGTGTAACTCAGATATACCTCCTTGAGTAGATGAGTAAGGATTAAAGTATTCCCAGATAAAGGGCAATGGAGAGTGGCATGTCTAGTTGTCCAAAAGGTTATTGAAAACTTAAGTCATTGATTATATAAGAATGGAGAATAGTCATTTACCCTTAATGGACTTAAAAGTGAAAATAGTTGTCCCTCCAACATCATCATAAAATCACCTAGAGTCCTTCATAGGCAGTGTTATAGATCTCTTAGTAACTGATTTAAAAGGATAAATCGATAAAGAGACAATTAGATACCACTCTGAGTTGATAAAGGTCTTGTACAGATGTGCGGCCTAAGGATTTAGAATTCTTAAATTATTGACTAGATGTTTCCAAAGTTATAGGCAAGGAAAAGTGTTTTATTATTGAGAAAGAAAAGCAACTTGAAACCTAAGTAGATGGGCCTTACAATAGCATACAGAGAATTGGTCAGGTGACCTAAGGGGTAGGTTGACCCCGTTATGATAACCATAAGAGTTTTATAGTCACATAAATTCGAGAAGTCTAGAAAGCCTCAATATCGATATTTGTTTAAAGAAATCACAGGAGGTCGGGATATCATGTGTTCAAATTTCACTTGTATTTGCTCAATTGATCAAAGGTTTATTTGTCTACTTGTTCATAGAATCATTTATTTATTTGATCATAAGTTCATTTGTTACCTGGTTCGTGTATTATATTCTCAAGGATATAATTCGTACCTACAACTTTCAAACTGATCTACTTAAGTGAATTATTTTGGTACAAGAACATGAGGTAAGTTATATAACTCGTCGTAGTGTTTATTTAGAGTAGAGGGCCAAGAGGAGGCCGATTGTTATTTGCTTATGTACTATAATAGTGGTGGCGCTATGTAGAGCGTATGCATATGTAATTTGATTTGTTGACAGGTTTTGGATAGGCCGCTTACCAAGAAAGCTCTGTCAAAATTTTGGAAAACATCAGAGTTAAGTTCACAGTATTGGTTACAATATTAGTTGTAACATTCATTTGAGTATAAGGCCAAATGGAGCCTCGTTTGTTATCTGTTGAGTATTGAATTTGTCGTGACGCTCTGTGAAGTGTATTTGTATGTATTCTGACAAGTTGACAGATTTTCGATGGGCCTATTTATAAAGGAAATTCTGTCAAAATTTTTGAAAATTTTAGGAGTTAGCTAAATTTCAAGGCCTTATGATGGGTAAGGTGAAGTGAAAGTTGATTAGGTAACCTGTGACTACTTTGGATAATTATAAAACTAAAATTGAGCTACAAGCATCATTCAGGTCATTCGAGGATGAATGATCCTAAGTGGGGGAGATTGTAGCACCTCGAAAAAATAATCCGAATTAAGATGACAATTTGGACGAGTGTTCCTCTCAATCTATAAAGAGTTACGTTGTGATTGATATATCAAATTAATGATCTTTGAGTTTACCTTCTAGTGGCATAAATAGTGTGGTATTTAAGAACTTCCCGAGGAGTTATAAATTGTGATTTCAATTCTGAAGTTTCAAAAAGAAGTATAGGAAATGTGCCAAAAGGATGGCTTCACGAGAATTGGGAATTAAGTTGCACATTTTTCCTCCGTGAAGCACTACTGTAGTATGTATATATATAATTTATGCAACATCCTTTTCTGCTATGTGGGGTATATTTAAGTGACCCTTTATTTTTAATTATTAATAGTTAGCAAGTAGGGTACTTTTGACTTTTCCTACAAAACATTAGGTGTAGTTAGCAAGTTCTTCTACTTGGGTTTTCTTTCTAGACTAGAAACAAGAAACAAATAGAATGTTCTCTACTTCACTTTTCTAGTAACCTTCAACGTGGTTCTTGATCTCATGAGGTATTCAATAATTTTTGATACATGAGAGGCATACAATACAATGAGACTAAATCTTAGACAACCACTAGTCATCGTTCAAGAAGTACAAAGATTCATCAAGAATTCAAGTGGGTGTTTGATTTTAAATAGGCAATTTCTTTACTCCTCACTCGAATATAGTTATGGAATACGTTTTTGGGATGTAGTGTAAAGTGAAAGTCACCATTTGATTTGAATTTCGCTCTAGTTTTTGAAATGGGTTTTGTTAATTAAGGTTCTTAAAGAAGGGGAAAAACAAAGATGAAATTGTGATAAAAGTGAAGTTGTTGGGTAATTCTATAGACGGGATAGATTTAACTTAGAAAATAAAGAATTATATCCAATGATTGTCAAGGAATTTGATTCATCATGAATTCAAGTGGGTGTTTAATTTTAAATAGGTAATTTATTTACTCCTCACTCGAATATAGTTATGGAATACGTTTTTGGGATGTAGTGTAAAGTGAAAGTCACCATTTGATTTGAATTTCTCTCTAGTTTTTGAAATGGATTTTGTTAATTAAGGTTCTTAAAGAAGGAGAAAAACAAAGATAAAATTTAGATAAAAGTGAAGTTGTTGTGTAATTCTATATACGGGATATATTTAACTTAGAAAATAAAGAATTCTATCCAATGATTGTCAAGGTATTTGATTAGTTTTGTCCATAAATGAAGAATATTGGGATAAATTGTTAGACGAACCTACGAGTTAATGATGGGCGTATATGTTATTTTTGTAGTTAATTTATTGTCTATTGAATGGCGGAAGTTAAGGATTGGCTATGTAAAGGCTACACTATGCGGGATGAATTGTTGGAGACTTGTGGTACTACAATTAGCTAGGAAAGTATCGAAGGTATGTGAAGCTAAAACCTCCCTCGTCGTTAAGACACGACCTTAAGTCACTTGTTTTTCTAAAAGAGTCAACATAGTTACTTGATATATGTGAAAAGAGCCTCTATTTTATAATGTCAACATACGTCTACATGTCTAATATGACAAAAATATTCATATGCTCTTTCTACTTGAAATTCCTTGTCTTCATAATTGGTATGTCTAGTTGTTGATGTCACAATATTCAAACTACTCCTTCGAGGTGAGCATTCATAAGGTTTCGCATCATTGTAAGTATTTTTACTTAGAATTCCTAGAAGTTGCATGTTGTAAATGAAAACAAATGGCCATAGTCTAGTTGCACTTGTATATAGGAACACATAAGCAACATAGTCATAAGATAGAACAAGAACTAGTGTTTGAATAACTAGATATCATGTTTAAAGATATTAAGTGCTATACAAAGACAATACTTGAGTGCATAAATGATCTTTGTTGTAATTTAATTGTCATAGGCCTTTAAGGCAATACTTGATAAAAGCTACCCATAACGATGGGAGGGTATTCATAGGTTTTACTTGACACATACGCGCGATGGGATTGAGACCAGACAAGTATCGTGATCCCGAATATTGTGGCATACCTCCCTTGTGGCATCATTTGCACTTACAGTCAGCTGACTAGTTCCCCTGACTCGAGCCAATACATGGCATATATGGCCTGCGGGCACGACCCTTATAGCGAGCCCACGGGGGGCGCACCTTGTATTTGACCGCGATTACAATTATGTGCATAGAATCATAATCATGAGTTTTTGGGGCAACACATGCCTTACACTTGATGTAGATCGCCTTTGGTAGGCCGTCATATGACTATTTGTATTAAAAGTAGCCATAGAACATCACCTAGGCAAATTACTAGGAGCTTTATAATGATGAACAACTCATAAGACGTTATATGATAAGATAATAAGGCAAATGCATAGGTTATGATTTTATATTGTATATTTGTCACTTGTACGTTCATAGGATACAGTGCTAGATGAGAGTTCCTTGTATACAATGTCTATAGTTGCTCATTTTGTTATTTTATTCATTGAGCATCCTAAGGTGTATTTTTGTTATTTTGTCTGCTTTACGTACCAGTACATACTATATATGTACTGACGTCCCCACATTCGGGGGTACTACATTTATGTATATGCTGGATCAGGTATGCCAGTTAGCAGACTCCTATATAGGTACTTATTTCGTATTCAGCCAAGCAGCGGGTGAGCTCTTCTCTCATCTGGAGTTAATCGATGTCTAGTACGCTTTAGTCAGATTTATAGTTATAATTTGGATAAATCGAGGCCCTGTCCTGACCATCGACCATTGTATAGTTACAGATTCTATTAGAGGCTTCGTAGATGATATAGAGTTATCATATGGGTATATAATTTTTATTGTCTATTGAAGTGTGTGGCCAGTTGGCTCATATTATTTATGTATAGTTCTTCACTACTTTCTTAGGATAGTGATTTTTCCGCTTAGTACAGGTCATTTGTAAAGTATGTGTTCATAAGGTTCTTGTCCACCTTATCTAGGCTTGGGGCGTGACAATACCATACATTCTTTAAAAATATTATGGGATAAGAACACATTAACAAGTGATTCTCACAGGCAATTATGAGACTACATCAACACATAGTCCCCGGAGACATTCTATGAAAAGATTGTGATAAGTGCCTTCGTAGATAACTTATATGACACAACATATTTTCCTTAAAAATAAATGAGAGACGATTATAGCAATAAATGGTCCCTAGAAATAACTGGGAGATTGCAACAATAATTGTCCTCGCAAACAATTGGGAGACACTTTCTGGCTGAAGATGTCAGCCGACACCAGACTTACGAGTCACCACCCCGAGTTTGTATGTATCCTCACATTAATATTTTGTTGCATATTTTTATTTTCTTTTACATTTTGTTAGAAATGAATCTTTTTCACACATACATCTATATCATATCTACATGAACTACGCATACCTTATTCTCATATAGATGAGATACATAGGCATCCCTCTTTGGATTCGGTACCTCTTATTCAAATAATGTATAGTTTTAGAATCATTTCTTCAACTTGGTTAGTGACAACACAATTAGGAGCATGCAAAATATTTTGTATGATGAAAAGGACTAACTTCATGGTAAATCATAGATTCTTTTTGTACCTCTCCTTCGTATTTTGTGACACTCAAATATTTTCCTTTACATGCATCCAAGGTAAGAATAAAACCAGACTTATTTTTTCATGTGAATTATGTGGTGAGTTAGATTAATTTCAATTGCATTGCACTATTGATCTAGAATTTAGCTTGAATGTTTGTTGAGGCAACTGAGTAATGCTTGGTTTGGGAAAGGGTCATAGCCCTTCTTTGACCTGATTGTGCCTTTCAAACCCACCGAATGATATTAATCCCTAGCACTTCCCACTTTAACCCTCAATCCTATTCTTTGGACCACCACATCTTAACCTATACACTTCTGAGTGCTTACCTGCACTATTTCTCTTTTGGCCTAACCTCCTTGAGCGCACTAAAGACATGCAAATTTCAAAAGAAGATTTAAATTTAAAACTTCCAAAGGCAAAAAATGTGAAGTCACTGAAAGTCAAGGATACCAAATGACTTCAAAAGAAAATAAAAGAATAGAAAAACTCCGCACAAGGTAAAAGAAAGGAAAAAATTCCAACAAATTAAAGAAAGGAGAACACTTCAAACAATAAAGGAGAAACTTAGATAAATAACATAAAAATAGAGAAAGGCCTAGGCAAGCAAAAATTCTCAAGGAAGTTGAAACAAAATGGACAACAAAGAAGATCAAGTGTTAAAGGCATAACAAACATCAGAAGCACAAATACAGTGCAATGGTCAAGGAGGGATTAAGTAACTTTTATCCCATACGAATATCCTACCTATCCCTTAACCTACATTTCAATCTGATAACAAGCCTTGCATGATCTCATTTCAAATGTTCTTACATTTGTGAAGACTTACATGAAGGCCAAGCATATGGAATTACAATTGCATGCTTTGGACATTTTTCTGAGTAGCAGAATACTTTGCAAAAGTCCTCAAATCAAATCATTCAAATATGCGCAAAATAGGACTTTTTTATGGTGGGGTCACTTGAAACATGAGGATAGGCATAGTTCAAAATCTTTATTTGAAGAAAGACAAACAAATCTTGTCGATACCTTGGTAGGTTTGAGGTACCACTTAAAGCTATAGAAATTACTGATACACTAAAAATACACCTCCAAAAGAAGTATAAAGCGGCCGATGTTCAAATATAGAACCCAATGAAGGTTGGGGTCGATCCCATAGGAAATATGGTAGGACTAGGGTCAACTATGTTTATTCGCGTTCTTAGCCATATATTTCCCCAAGGGGGCTTTTACAGTAAAAATTAATGTTTGTGATTAAGATTCGACCAAGTAACAATGTAACAGTTTCAAGTGTCATAATCAGTGAGAGAAGCGACTAGGGTAGTGTTCCCCATGAGTTCATAATGCAGTAAGGCATTGTACTAATAATCTAGTCTAGTGCTATGCATGCAAGATCTGTAAGTTAGTTTATTCTAAGAGGATGGTTTCCAAAATAGAAGAATGTCACCATGCAACTTGGTCAGTCTACAGGTGTTTACTTTTCTAACCTTTACCAGTGATCCCTGATTAGATTTTCCTAAGCAAGTTCAAGCTAATTAGGTGAGGTTTGGTAGCCTCAAATCTCCATTGTGTAATCTCATCCCATTTCCCATCGTTACCCCTTTGGTCAATAAAAAAGGAATAAGGCTAGTTTTAACGTTTGCAACCATTAAAAATCAATCAATGCAAGCGGAAGAACATTACATGCATGAACACCGTTCTAGGATTACTAAGTACTTTGCCTACTTTTTCCTTTATAGTTCCCACAACCCTAGTTGTGGATTTAGCTACTCATGGTTGTAAGAGAATGATTAGATTTAGATGAAGAGATCATTATTATAACTTACAGTAATAAGTACAGAAAACCAAAATCTTGAATTCTCAAGAACACTTCAATAATCAAGAACAAAAACTTGAATTCTCAAAAGTATGGAATAAGATTCTCAACAATATGTTATGATATCTCAAAGTTGCAAAATAATTGCATAACAACCAAAATAAAACCCTATTGAAGGTATTTATAGAAAACAAAGAACAAATTCTAATAGAACTAGGAGAGCTGGAATGCGACACTTCTGACGGTCACGCCCCACTGGCTGTTGTGGGTGCCACGGGCATTGTGGTCTGCCCATTAGGTCTTCTATTCTTGGTGTAATATTATTCTACCATGTTTCCATAAGCTAGGCTGACAGTCCATCATGGTCCCACGGGCGTTGTGGCAGGGTATCTGACTTAAATTCTTGCCTTTGCTTCTCTGGTCCATTTCCACGGGTAAGTGTGATGGCCCGTGGGGACTCCGACACCCATCACAGTAATTCATGGGATGGGTTTTAGCCTTTAACTCTTGCTGCTTCATTCCAACGTTCCTTCCTATTAATTGTGATGGATGTCACACCCGTGGGGCAGGACTTATAGCCCAGAAACAACATTTTTTCTATCTTTTTGTCTTTTCAATACTTTTCCTTGTACATGTAGTAAACGAGCATCATATCTAACAAAACACACATAAGAACTCCTAAAATCCTTAGTTTTAAGTGTCGAAAGTGCCGTGAAATCTCGGCACATCAACACCCTCAACTTAGAATGTTTGCTTGTCCTCAAGCAACAAAACGAAAATAAACTAAAATGAAGCTTAAGAAAAAGAAACCTAGGAACTACAGCAGCTAAGTGGTTCACCCATTTCAGTTCACAGAATCAATACCCACTCCTTGTCAGTTCAAAACTAGTGCATACATACAAGTTATTAAGATAACACAAGACGGATCCATGGATGACAACATGATATGAATAAATAAGTTAGAATGCACAGAAGACATTCATTCAATGAGTCAGAAATCACAGTCTACTCTAGTGCCCTTACAATAAATAAGTCTCGTTCACACAGAGTTGCATTCAATAAACAGGGAATGGGAAAGCACTGACTCTCACAAAGAAGTTCAAACTATACATGAACAACAACATAGGCTTGCCCTTATTTTCTATGTCTCGGCTTTCAAACATTTAGGTTAATATCACTATAGAACTTTGTTAGGCTTGTAATGTAGGTTCAGGTACAAGTATGGTATATTTGGTTAATAGCGACTATACCTTCCTTGACACTACGCTTACTTTTATACTCCACTTTTCAGACCATGATATTATCCTCCCTTATTCTCCCCTTTTGTTATCATTTCACTTAAATCAAGCATCGGTTGTGGCTTTTATTTCACTGTTGCATTTTTTCTCTTTTAGTTTCTTTTCTTTTTCTTTTTCTTTTTCTTTTTCTTTTTTTTTCTTTTGTAACACACAAACCACACCTGTTATCTTACTATTCAATACTAACTCGATCTTTTCATACCCCATTCTTCCTATTTTACCCTTACTATAGTCAACCTCAACTTAGGCATTTAGCCTGAGTTAAGGTACACAATGTCCACGGAGGGACCAGGGCCAAAATAAAAGTTTACAAGAAACAGGGAAGGTGAACAAGCTAACAACAAAAAGGGATCAGTTCATGCTCAAAATTAGGGATCAAAGGGAATCATTTTTCATTTGGTAGGTTATTTGGATTACGTGGACTTCATTAAAAACGGCCTATGATCATCTCCTAACCAAACTATTCTACAACCAAGGCAAGACTAACTAGATAAGTTCTAGATCGATACATACAATAAGAACGGATACAAATCAGCTCACTCACACATAGAACAGAGTTTAGACTAATGATTATCTAACTATCAGTTCATGGACTAGCATAAGCTACTTATCACATTCATATGCATGTTGTCACTCACAGATCCATCAAGGTCAGTCTTAATAAGCTTATTGCACAAAAATTTAGAGGGGGTTTCTATTTTCACAAACATTCTCAAAACTAAGACCATAGACTTCATTAAGTTCCTACATCTCTTTTACAAAGACACCCTATTCTAAACATGTTGTTTCAAGTGAAATTAAATCTCTTTCGGGAAAGAACACAACAAGAAAACTCCAAGGATGCGTATACCTTTTAGATACCGTCATGGGTTGCCTCCCATGCAGCGCCTGATTTAATATCGCGAAATGATGCAAGTATTTTGGCTACTCAGACTTCATCAAAACACTCTATCAAAACACATACATGTGACCAAGCTTCCCCCCACCCCATCAAAAAGAAGTGTGCATTGTCCCTAATGCACCAAAAAATATCAAAAACAAGGGAGGCGAGGCATACTTGTGGCGCCTAAGTGTAGTCATCCTGTGTAGTAGTTGAGCCTGCTGGATCGGTGCCTGCTTCTTTCTTATTAATAGAGACTGCCTCAGTAGTCTTCTCAACATCAACAGCTACTCGAGCAGCTTTATCAACAGTTACTCCCATTATAGGGTCTAAAGAAGGTACTTCCATGGTGCCTGTAACACCACTCCTTGAGCCACCAGCACCAATAGCATCAACTCAAATCTAGTGCATGACTAGGGATTCTTTTTGCAGTTTTGTTTCCTCTTTCTTTCTCTTCTTCCCAGCTCTCTCCTCTTTATGAGCAACTGATCAAGGGCTTAATGGTGCATCATCGCCCTCTTCACGAACCTTCTTGTCCTTTCTTCTCCTTTTTATCTTTGGCTCTATCGGGCTACTCGGTTCCTCAACCTCATCAGCATCTTTCTTTCATAGATCAGGGTTGGCATAGCCCGACAAATTTAGCATAGGCGCCTGTAGCATGACTACGAGAGCACTGGGGTACATAGTGATCGGTCATGTCCTCAACTCATTAACATATGTTTGTAATGATGCTATATCCTCCTTATATTTGTGTAAGCTCAGCCGAATGATAAACGCTCAAATCATGCTCTCCAACTAGAAGGTCACGGTGATTGTGTAGTCAAAAAAAATTTATAAACTACCAACGGATGTCGGGGTCGTACCCAAGGGACCTGATTTAGCTAGTGAGATATTCTGCAAAGCGATTTCAAAGAGAGTGAAGTTGTTCAACAAAACCAAAGTAGTAAATGGGGGAATTGGGAAAGTTTTCACTACTAACTCAATTCAAATAAAAACTATAAAATCGAAATGGGTGTACCAATGAGAACTAGATGACTAGGGGTGCATTTCTGATGGGACATTCGCTATAGGATAGGGTAATCACTAATTCATTTAAATTTTCACCTATTGACATGGGTAGAGTTGGTTATGGGTGTGGAATGTTATTTCTCGATCAACATCCACATATCCGATGATTTCGGTTAGAACATCATCTTGTGGAGGTTGTCCTATCTCTAGCTCGGACCCTTAAATGGGAGATTCCATGATTGGATCTATGTCTAGCCTCCAATCTAAGTGGATTCCCAAGTACCCACTTGCAATTTCACATCCATAACTACAAAATTCTCTCTCGAACAATTACATAGCCAAGTAAGGTAAATTCATGTTTGCAACCACAAATTTTAGATTAAAACATGGTGAAATTACTAGACCCATATCATATAAGCAATTATAAAAGTGAATTAACAACTCCCACACCCATTAGCTAAGCACCCATCATCAATACACCCCTAGACAAGAGAAATTAGCCACTCATAAAAGTGGGAGAAGATATAGCAGCTGGGTAAATCAAATTCCCATCCATTGTAGTTGATTCTCAAGTTCTAGAGTCAAAATAGGCACACAATTTGTTAACCAAAAGATTGGATTGAAAACCCTCTCTCAATGGAGATGGAGAAAAATGTTTACAAGCCAAAAATATCTCCAAGTTCTCTATCTGAAATTCTCTACAAAAATTGTATATACAAAATAACCCTAAAATTACCTTTTATATGTTCCCAAATCATCACATAAATTTAGGACAAAATTGCCCTACGGGTGGTGTGCGACGCGACGTGCGGTTCGCACATCGCACACCTGCTTCAGATTGACCAGTGACTTCAGCCGCATAGGTAAGCTTTGTGCGAAGGTGGTGCGTTTCGCACCATGGGATGTGTGCGTCGCATGGCGACCGCACTCCTTAGCAGAATCTTCAGTCATCTTTGCAGCTTTATGCGGAGGAGGTGCGAACCGCACCTTGGCTTGTGCATGTCATACAGCCACTGAACCTCCTGGCAGATTCTCCAGCTTTTCTCAAATCTTCCCACTTAGCTCCTTTTTGGCTTTTTTTGGGTCCAAATCCTTGTTTTTCCTCTTCTATCCAAAGTACATGCATAGACATCAATAAAGGCCATAAGAACCTCTAAATTGATTCAAATTATAGCAATAATTTATGGATATAGACTCAATAAGTTGGCAGATTACTGACTTATCAAACCCCCAAACTTGAACTATTGCTTGTCCTCAAGCAAGATACTCACAAGGCAAGGAATAAATTATGCTAAGGCTCAATTAAGGAACAAAACTTCTCTACACTAAAAATTTAAGAAAAAGAAACAAACAAATGACTCAAACAAAAGACTCAACTACTATGCTTATCTCAATTTGGACCACCACATGCTCACAACAATTGCTCATTTCAAAACCTTTTGTTCAAAGGACATCATATTTCATTCAAAATTCAAGGGAATTTTTGTCATTCAAAGCAAGACATTTAAGCTTCTCAAGTCATTGTCATGGACCTTTAAGGTTTTTCTTGAGATTTGCCACACAACCTGTCTCATTCATTACCCTCAATTGAAATAGAGACTCATGCTTTGATTCGAGTGCATGATGCCACTCACCACAAGAGAGAATCTCACTCACAATCATTCAATTCACAAAATATGGGATTATGGGAGAACCAAGAAGACTCTCACTCTCGTAAGGAAGTTCAAGTGCATGCGCATCGAACCATAGGCTTGCCCTTCATGTAAATCGCCACTAATATAGAGTAGCCAAGCTCGGAATCACCAAGGACTTGCGGGTTACGATGTTGGCTAGGGCTAAGGTTAGGATATCATTTGGTTCAAGTGACTACACCTCCCTAATGATCTTTGTTTTCATTTCAAACACTGCTCACATTTTTCAATTTCAACTTCACCTTATTTCTCCCACACACAACCCAAGATTTCTCCTGTTTAACTCATGATCATTCACACCTTATATAACCTTCACTTGGTAGAACCTATTTTTTTCTTTTCAATTTGCTCATTGGATTGATCTTTTAGAGAAATTTTCAATTCTCGAATCAAGGTTCTACCTTGCACTTGAAGTGCATTTCTTTTCTTCTCCTCATTTGATCACATGCACCCCCCAAACTTAGGCATTTGCCTATGTTATCTTTTATTTTTTTCCCCCAAACTTAGGCTTTTAGCCTACATTTCATTTTCAAGCAATCAGGGCGGATGAATTCCAAGATAGAGGTTCCAAAAAAGTCAAGGTGTTAAAAAGGTGTCAAGGAATGGTCACAAGCTCAAAGGGGTTCAATAGGATTTAATGTCAATGGGAGTTCATTTGAGTGAACTGGCTATCAAAAATGGCCTAAGGTCATTTTCCAAGCTTGGTTACACCTAGAATTTCGCTTTGAATCACATTCGGGGTGAGTTCTAGACGACACTTATGCACAAGAATCAAGGTAAAGCCTCACCGCACAAGGCATCATGCCATAAGACTTGATCCATTAGTCCCACAATAAATTGGGGAAAATGACTTTTGACAAGCTATTCTGAGTTCATTACACACTCATTTATGAGTCAATCAAGACAAAGAGAGAGTGTGCAAGTCATGACAAGAGAATGATTTTTCTCAAAAATTCATTTCCCTTCTTCCTTTCATTTTCAAAAACAATTTACCAAGAGAATTTTTTTTTTCGATGGGCCTATTTCGAGACAAGCACTTACAAACTCAATTCTAAACTAAAACTTGGCATTTTCCCTTAAGAAAGTCGCCTCTCAATCTATCATAGGAAAACACCAACCCGGTTCGATACACAAAAACAAGAAAAAAGAAAAAGAAAATAATCAAAACTTTTACTCCTTGGTAAAGAACCGTAGTATTAAGAAAATCCTCAGAGTTTATTTCTATACTACTAAGAACAAGGTGATCCACAATTTTTTGCGCTCATGAATCATTCAAGAACAAGCCTTGGCATAGGGATTTAGCGCATTTGCAAGGCACATGTAGTGGAACAATAGGGCATGTAAGACCAACCCGGCACACCATCAATAAAAATATCAAGCCCGACAAGGGCACAATTAATCTCAAAATAACAAAAATATAATCTAAAAAAGAAAAAGAAACATAATCTAGCGGCCCAGCAAGGGCAATGTCAACCACAATAAGCATCATAATGTTCATGGTTATAGACTCCCCCAAGCTTAAAACAAGCATATCCCACGATGCATAAGAAGATAGACAATTAAGAATGAGTGCCACAAACTCCCTGATTAGGCTAATGATGATGACGACACCTTCTTCGTGAATAGAACTGATGAGGAGGTCGAGATACCGGTGGAGTTGGAGGTGCCGGTGGTGGGATATAAGCATGTGCCGGATCTATCTGAAACCCTTCCAGTGGAGGAATCAATGGATCCCACCAGACCTGAAGGCAGCCTGAGGGTTCCATAAACCACTTGTCCTGACAAGTCATCATCTCGTGATACAAGAACCATTTTTGCTGAAGTCCCCATTCTCTCGCATGTGGCGGTGGGGCTGTTGGTTGATGGTGGTCGACTGAACCTGTAGTATCTGGAGTAAGCTCTATAGGTGTCCCATTCTCTTGCATCTCAGACATATCTTCTTTATCAGCCCGGTCCCAATTTGTACCCCAATCATCAGGAGGGCTAGTACATCTTTGAGTAGAGCTCGAGTTTTGGACCGGTAGGTTAAGATCCCAATTTTCTTCAACAGGTGGAATCATTTGTGTGACCCTCTCAACCTCGGTCTCCATAGTTCCCACTCTAGCACATAGCTTGCTCACACCTGACACAACAAGTTTGAGGGCTGACTTGATAGCAGATTGAATCAAAGCTGGAATTTCTCTGGCCAACTTATGCAAAGATTCCTCATTTTTCTTGGTAAGTTGAGCAAGCTTGAGTAAATTACCTAGAGGGTAGGTTCCTGACACTCCATGGGCAGTGCTCGATGCTCCTTGAGATGTGGGTGAATTCCTTTCTTGATCATGCACTATGTTTTTGCCTCGAGTACTGAATGTGGTGGCCTCAGAAATCTGTTCAAGTTGCCTATTCTTGACATGCAGATCATCTTTATCCCTCCTTATGTCTAAGAAAACCATACCTTTAGCTTGCCAAGCCTTGTCGAATCCTCAAAACAAGGTACATCCAGCTTGAATGAATAGAAGGGTGATGAGCACGGGGAATGCCATGGATGTGGAGTCATGCCATGCTTTTCTCTTGAGATGTTAAGCTATGATCTCACCCTCGTTCACACTGATGCCTCTAATGATGTATGCAAGGAGAATGTCCATCTCAATGGACACTTTAGTGGTGTGTCCAGTCGAGATGAATTTGGTGCTCACAAAGTTGAGCCACATGCGCGCTTTGAATATGAGATTCTAGCGATAAATATATCCCCTTGAGGTTGACCAAAGGGGTTCTCCTTCCACAATCACACTAGCAACCCATTTGTATTCCTCGTCCTTTTTCTCCACACGTTCCATCTACCTTGATTTAGGGATTGGTTCGTCGTCCCATATGACAAAATGAATGGCTTCCGGGGTGATATTCACTTTTTTACCCCGTACCAAAACTGAACTGAGGCAAGGTAACTTTCTTAGGGGGCCTTTAGGGTTAAGCATGTCAAAGTTGGACCTGTATGAAGCATAGAATTCTCGTACCAACTCAGGAAAGTAGAGGCCTGGTGTTTTGGCAAAATGATCCCAAGCCCTTATGCGAAATTGCTTTGGCATGTTCAGGAACTCTTCTTGGAAATCATCTATAGTGAATCCTTTTTCCTCCAAGAATGGGCGCTTCAGGAACTCAAGATAATAGGCTTTCATTCCCGTAAGCATAAAGAGAACCCTCGACTCATAATATCCTGCCTCATGTGTGGAGACTCCCATAGTCGGAGTGGGCTCTAAGGTGTGTCTTTTATGATTGTGCCTGTTGGAAGACATAGTCCTGCTAATGGGTGTTAGGAGCAGGCAATAAAAATATATACAACTAAAAGAAATTTAGGGATCAGTGAAGTGAGAAGCAAAGGAGGGAGTTGTTGGCTCGTGCGATTCACATGTGAACCGCACCAGCAAAAGTGCGCATCGCAGATGCTATCGCACAAGCTGACTGATTCTTCCAATGATTTTTCTTTGTGGTGCGAATAAGGTGCGAACCACACCAGCAGAAGTGCGCATCGCAACGTGCTTCACCTCTCAAGGCAGTGGCTATATTCGACAAGGGTTTATGGGATATCTTGACAAAACTACTGGGTACTCAGACTTCCCCGAATTTCCATTAACTCGACCACGAGTCAAGAAAGGAACTCAACGATTTCCCTTAAGATGGACGTTACCCCATCTATCATTGGGAATATCAAGCCCTCCTTGCAAATATGAGCACCATTAAGCATAATAACAATTAACCTCCTCCCAGCACAAGATCATATATCCCAAATAGATTTTCAACAAAGCTCATGAGTATACAATTAGCAAAATTCAATCTCAACAAATAATTTTTATTCAAAACCTCGTGACAAATGATGATTTTCCCTTAAGAACGACGTCACCCAATCTATCATCGGGCCAAATCATTTGTTAGCCATGAGTGGGTTACTCAGACCTCAACCCAACACAGATATTAAGGCTAAAAATTCCATCAATCAACATGCATAGTCAAGAATTAAAATCTACCAAGTTGACATCAACAGAATTCATCATTACAACTTCAAAATTGGGGTCCCAAAATTTTGGATCTCGCCCAAAATCAACATGGCCAATCTACTAAGCATGATTCAAAATATGAGTTTCCAACAATCATAAAAACAACTATTTAACGTTGGGGAACATACCACAAGCGAAGATTATGAAGGATGGAGAGAAAATTTAAGCTTTTTGAACTTCCAACAATTGGTGACCCACGTGGACCTCACCAGAGTATGATAGTGGAAGCAGGGGTGTAGGTCAAGAAATGGTTGGGTTAGGGGAGGAGAATGTTGTTGGGGAATTTGAGGGATTTAGGAGAAGTTTTGGAAGAGAATTTTTGAAATTTGGAAGAGGAATATGGTGAAGGTGGTGAAAGAGGCGGGTATAAGTTTAAGGGAATTATAAAATTGAGCCGGGTCATCTCCGGGTCAGGTTGGTCAACGGGTTAGGTCAATTCAAAAATCAAAATTGCCTTTTGTGTGCCGCAACATGCGGTTCGCACCAGGAAAGGTGCGGACCGCATGACGTATCACACATGCCCCCTTTTCTCGCCTGGGTTTCCCCAGGCGTCTGCTTCCTTGTGCGATAGAGGTGCGACGTGCAGTTGGGCTCGTGCGGTCCACATGGCTCGGCGCACATCACTTGCTTTTTTCTAAATTTCCTCTAGGCCTTCTATTTTGGTGTGCGGTTGGCTGTGCGACACGCACAATTGCTTGTACGGTCCGCACAGTCTCCTGCACAACACAGTTCAGCCAAAATTAGTGCTTCAAGTTCATTTTTCACTTCATGAACTCCCTAATAACATTAAAATAATAAAGAGTGAAGAAAGTGAAAGGAAAGATACTTGGTTTACCTCCCAAGAAGCGCTTGATTTTACATCGTGGCTTGATGATGGTACCTCACTCCTCAATCATTGTCGGAAGGCATGCTAATCTAGTTGGCGTGGTCCCATTCCAATAAGGTAAATTTCTTTGTCGACACATTAGAGATGCCATCAAGTTGTTCAGCTTGTAATGAATCAAATGCGGGCGTCTTGCATGCTTCACACTCTTCAAGGATATCATCCCCTTTTTCCTCAAATTCTATCACTGATATGACTCTCAAATCA
The DNA here is from genome assembly GCA_003996215.1 of Jaltomata sinuosa. Lineage (NCBI taxonomy): Eukaryota > Viridiplantae > Streptophyta > Magnoliopsida > Solanales > Solanaceae > Jaltomata > Jaltomata sinuosa. The sequence goes on along the minus strand of QJPP01001016.1, from coordinate 194,990 downwards.
TCCGGAGGCCTAGTAGGCTGGCAAACATTAAAGGTCACTACCTCATCCCCTACTCAGAATTTGAGTTCTCTGAGTTCGACATCAACAAGAACCCGCCCAGTAGCTAACAATGGTCGTCCCAAGATAATGGGCACCTCTACATCTACCTCACAGTCCAAGATGACAAAATCCACGGGACGAATTAGTTTGTACACTTTCACCAATACGTCAAATAGGATTCCCATACGGCGCTTAATAGACTTATCAACCATAAGTAGCCGCATAGAAGTAGGCTTGGGGGTGCCCAGTCCTAGCTTCTGAAATATCACAAGGGGCATCAAGTTGATCTTGCCCCCAAGTCACACAAGGCTCTTCGGAATACAAACAAACGAATCATACATGGTATAGTGAATGCTCCCGGCTCGTCTCTCTTTGTAGCTACATTGCTAGTCATTATTGCGCTACAACTGTGTGAAATCTCAACCATGCCCACTTCAACCACCCTCTTCTTCTTAAGTAGGTCTTTCATAAATTTGGAGTACCCGGGCATCTGTATTATAGCCTCGACCAAAGGAATATTTATTGACAGCTTCCTGAACATATCAACAAACTTGCTAAATTTTTGCTCTTCATTCTTCTTATTTAGCCTATGACGATATGGAGGGGGTCCTTTGGGTGTTATGGTCAGAACGCTTTGTACAAGAGTAGGTTCCACCTTGTCAACAGTGATCTCTTGGGGAAGGGTCTTGACCTCTTCCTTATCCATATCACTTCCAACATCTCTCGAGGCACTCAATGCTTTAAGTTCTTTCCTTACCTCTAGAGTGTCAATTACATTCTCATGCACCACCTCATCATCTCTTAGTTTCTTGCTTTTTTCAATTATAGGCTCTTTTGGTTGTGGTGCCAATTTCGTAATGGGTTCTTTTATCTCACTAGTTGTTTAGCCACTCCTAGTAACAATGGCCATGATGTGCCCATCATGTTTAGGATTCATAGTGGTGTCACTAAGAAGTGGTGTCCTCACCCCTGGAGTCATTTGAACGGAAAGATAATCCATTTGGGATTCAAAATGCTTGATGGAGGTTGAATGAGATCTCACGGTTCTGTGCCGTGTGGAGACTTTGCTTTTGAGCTCATGTACCCCGGTGTGTGTTGTATCCACTTTTTTCCGCACCAAGGACAAAATATTCTCTAACTTGGAATGCTTGGGGTTACTTGTGGTTGGTTGGTAGAGGGAATCTGATTTGCTTGGGGTTGCATAAGGAAGTCGATGGTCGTACCGCTCATCATACATGTCCCGATCATCTCATTTCCAACCTTGATTCTTTTCCCTTGGGCGATAATACCGGGGACAAGAACCCTCCGACTCAAAATACAACTTCCCCTCAACTACCATCATAAGCTCTTTATCGCTGACTCTTATTTTTGGGGTGTTTACCACACTCACCCCCTTAGTACTAATCACATGCTTTGCCAAGAGATCGATTTGGGTCATAATCTTGGCCATTGTTTCATCTTGAATTCTTCCCCGCTTTCTAATTTCATCAGCCAAGATGGAGGAAGTTACTCCTGAGGTTGGTATATCTGCCTCTCGGGTATACCAAGCTTGATGTGTTTTCATCATCCATTCTAAGAAAGACAAGGCAACAGGGAATGTCATGTCCATAAAAATACCACCTCCAAGGCTATTAGCCATTGTTTTGTTCACAGAATTCAACAACTGGTAGAAGATTTGCAGCAACACATTGTCTGATAGCTCATGGTTCGGGCATAAAATAAGCTTCTTCTTGAAGCACAACCAAGCCTCATGTAAGAGCTTGTCTGGAAGTGACTTAAAGTTGGTGATCTCATCTCGGAGTTTCATAATGCGAGATGGAGGGAAAAACTTTGAAGTGAACGCTTCAACCAACTTGGCCCAAGATGTGATGGATCCATCCGGTAATTCTTCCAACCATGTCGTGGCTGTCCCAGTCAAAGAGAAAGGGAATATGAACAATGGATAGACTCTTAGGAGATATTGTGGATGATGTATAGTTGGAAACTCTCCACAAAGTTTCGAATATGCCGGCTGGCATCCTCATGGGAAGCTCCACTAAATAGCCCCTTCATTTGAATCAAATGGAGCATGGTGCTTGTCACATGAAAGATAGCATTTCCCACAATGGGGGGTAGGCGGATTGCACCTACACCTCCGTGAATTATAGGCTCAGCAGCGTTGGCGTTGTCGAGGCCGCCAATGCTCTCACTGTCATTAGCTTCGTCCAATGTTGGCCTTCTCAATCAACACACAAACAACAAAAACTAAAAGAAAACAAATACTCTCAAGTTTACTTCACAACAATAATCAAAAACTAGCTAATACTCAAGTCCCTAGCAACGGTGCCATTTTTTATAAACGCTCAAATCGTGCTCTCCAACTAGGAGGTCACGACGATGGCGTAGTCAAAACATAATTTATAAACTCCCAACCGATGTAAGGGTCATACCCAAGGGACCTGATTTAGCTAGTGAGAGATTATGCGAAGCGATTTCAAAGAGAGAGTAGTTGTTCAACAAAACCAAAGCAGTAAATGGGGGAACTGGGAAAGTTGTCATTACTAACTCAATTAAAATAAAAGCTATAGAATTGAAATGGGTGTACCAATGAGAACTAGATGACTAGGGGTGCATTTCTGATGGGACATTCGCTATACGATAGAGTAATCACTAATTCACTTAAATTTTCACCTATTGACATGGGTAGCATTGGTTATGGTTGTGGAATGTTATCTCTCGATCAACATTCACATACCCGATGATTTTGGTTAGAACATCATTCGGTGTACTAAATAACCAACCAACATTTGCTTGGGGAGGTTGTCCTATCTCTAGCTCAGACCCTTAAATGGAAGATTCCACGATTGGATCTACGTCTTGCCTCCAATCTAAGTAAATTCCCAAGTACCCACTAGCAAGTTCACATATCTCTCTCGAGCAATTACATAGTCAAGTAAGGTAAATTCATGTTTGCAACCACAAATTTTAGATTAAAACATGGTGAAATTACTAGACCCATATCAGATAAGCAATTATAAAAGTGAATTAACAACACCCACACCCATTAGCTAAGCACCCATCATCAATACACCCCTAGATAAGAGAAATTAGCCACTCATAGAAGGGGGAGAAGATATATCAGCTGGGTAAATCAAATTCCCATCCATTGTAGTTGATTCTCAAGTTCTAGATTCAAATTAGGCACACAATTTGTTAACCAAAAGATTGGATTGAAAACCCTCTCTCAATGGAGATGGAGAAAAATATTTACAAGCCAAAAATATCTCCAAGTTCTCTATCTGAAATTCTCTGCAAAAATTGTATATACAAAATAAGCCTAAAATTACTTTTTATATATTCCAAAATCATCCCATAAATTTAGGACAAAATTTCCCTCTGAGTGGTGTGCGACGCGATGTACAGTTCGCACATCACAGTGTGCGCGTCGCACACCTTTTTCAGATTGACCAGTCACTTCAGCCGCATAGGTAAGCATTGTGCGAAGGTGGTGCATTTTTCACCATGGGATGTACGCGTCGCATGGCGACCGCACTCCTAAGCAAAATCTTCAGTCATCTTTGTAGCTTCATGCGGAGGAGGTGCAAACTGCACCTCATCTTGTGCGTGTCGCACAGCCACGGCACCTCCTGGCAGATTCTCCAGATTCCTCTTCTATCCAAAGTACCTGTATAGACATTAATAAAGGCCATAAAAACCTCTAAAATGATTCAAAATATAGCAATAATTCATGGATATAGGCTCAATAAGTTGGTAGATTACTGACTTATCACCGCACCCATTTCATCCAGCTTGTCGTTGATCCTCTCTTCCATTAAATTTTTTTGGCCATGCACATCAACAACTGGTGGTATGGCTCTCTATATAGAGGCATTAACAATCGACTAGAACTGTTCAACAAACTTCTTCATCTGCTCCTATAGCTGTATTGTGGTTTGAATAGTGTTGGTGAAATTCACTGGGTGGAAGGCATAGACAGAGGTCGGCTCTTACAATAGAGGGGCAGCAGATGTGAAAGGAGCCTTAGCAGTCTCTGGAATAGAGATGTCAACCCCGTGAGGAGTCAATAATTATGTACTGTAAGGGCATCTTGAAGTAGCTGCAACTTCTTCCCTCACAGATGGAGTCTCCTCATTCAGACTTCCCTTTGGAGTAGGCAAAGCAGTAAGGTAGGTCACCACCTTTGGTGGTACCACAAAAACATCATGGATTGCGGTGGGTTCAGCTAATTTGGAAGTACTGCCAAGGCCCAGTGCTTTGCTCTCTTCTTGGGACCTCTTAGGATGATGGGTCCAGAAAGCACGCTCACCATGATGAATACCAGAATAACTCAGGACACCTATATCATTACACAACTCAATCAGGAGGCAAGGGAAAGGTTATGAAGAACTGATTTTTGTAACCCTATCCCTTATCTCCTCATCTATGATCTCTCTGATATCGAGCTTGGATTTGGAAAATGGGTTGGCCACCAAAATATCTCTCTCTATGATCAATTGATTATCCCCACCTATCAGTATAATCTGAAACCATATAATAGCCCACCAAAATATAACCTTGAAAGTCAAAGATACTTTCTTGATCTCAGGCTTGTCCTAATAGAGCCACTTTGGGGTTTCAATTGGTATGCGTACCTTGGCCAACCACTTATTACTCTTAGTATCATTCTTGTACCTGAAGTCATATTATGATGTGTTAGAAAGCACAACATACTGGGGCCCGTAGAGGAATCTATTTGTAGTTTAGGCCAAAATGTTTATCGGGACCTCTTACACAGGAACACTCTTAAGAGTAGGCACGTCTATAGCCTTCTGTCCCTTTTTACTCTGACTCTCTTGGATGGACTAATATGTTTTATAAAACTCCCTCATAATCGTCGGCTAAAAGTCGGGGAGTGGTTTACTGGTCCAACCCAAATTGTAATGTCTGAAGTACTCCTTAAGCTTTTGAAAGTTTTTCAACTTGAAAGAGTCAATCCTCCATTCTTCTGCAATGGGCATTTCATTTGCCCCTTTGTAATTAGTTCAAGCCCATAGTCAAAGATTAGTTTGGACCCTTTCACATTTCACATGGCCAGCTCTCGGAGCTTGATATCCTTTGATGTGAGGGCTAGAGTTGTCTCGGGAGCATTGGAGGTAGGTGGTGTTGTTTCCTTTTCAGAAGCAGTGCTTTCAGTATCCGAGTCATACCCAACATCAGCAGCCTTTCCAAAACCTGACTGTGAACCATCACCTGAACCGAACTCGATTTTTTTGCCATTTGAAACTTCAAATGACAGAGTCATGTCCTCCCTTTGCCAGTAGTGGAGTGGTGTCGCTCTCATTATCAGTACTAGCTGAGCTGAATAAGGATTCTTCCCCCTCTTCAAACTAGGGGGAAGTGTGTTTCGGTGTTTGCTCCTACTACGGTGTATCACCTCGTACTTTTTCAAACTGATAAGAAGATGATAGCACCAGTTTCCTCTTTGTCAACCGGGCAAAGGGGAGGTTGTCTGATTCAGTCTTCTAGCCTTTCGAATCAGATTGGTATTTCAGGAGAGTGGTGATGGCGTTATCCTTTGCTTTCCTAGGTCCCCCTCATCTTAGTAGAGTTGGTGGTGCCATATAGTACCTACAGGTAAACGATATTAGTAAACCGAACCAAAAACAAAAAACCAAAAACAATGAAAAAGTTAGAAGGTCTGATGTCCCGTAGGAGAGGGCGTAGGGATGAGATAGTGGATTTTTAAGGATATTTTATCCTCCCAAGATAGCTTGCCATGGGTGTGGGAGGTACGACGTCCCATCAGGGTCGGGCGTCGAAATGGGATAGTGGCCTTTTCAGGCCTTGTTCCAATCCTACACCCAACTCTGATGCACATCATGGCTCTGACGTCCCGTTGGGCTTGCCTATGGGATCATATCAGCACATATTAATATCTCCCATTTTCTTTATTTCCACAGTTATCAACCTCCCAAACAATGAATATACACTATTATGAACAACTGTTCCACACAAGATTTACAAAACAATAAAACCCTAGTTCCCTTTACTATCAAGCAACACACACATACATACATATGCATAGTTCATGTCTAGGGTTCGCTAAAATTACTTATGAAACAATATGATTGCACATACTTATGAACCCATGGATAATTAAACACCAAGAAAACAATTGAAACCATTAGAATAAGATAAAACTTACTCTTTGTCTGCAAGGATATCTTGAAAAACAATTCTTGGATGTTACTGTGAACTTGCCTATTGTGCCTTTGTGATTTTTGTGTATATTGGGAATGTGGGGAAATGATGATCGGTGGTGAGGAGTGTAGAGGGGATATGATCGTGGGGAATAAATGTGAGAGTTGGGAGAGAATTTAGAGTGGAAGAAGTTTGGGATTTTGACCTCAATTGAATAAGGTCAATTTCTACTAAGACATAGGTAAAGGGGAAGGGAGTCCAGGTTGGGTCGGTTCGACACTTAAATCTTTTTAAATTTATTGACCCCTTGACTGACTTAGACGATAGGCAGTTGAGACGCCCATGGGATATGTGACTTCCTATCACAAATGTACTTACCTGGTCATTGGAGACCTATTTCCCATGCCCGTCGGAGTTGCTATGACCCATTATGTCAGGACGTGGGAATGGGTCAGTGGGTTTAGCCCTAAATTTTCTGTTTGCACGCCTATTTCCCACACCCATCAGGGCTGCGAGACCCATCATAATAGGCCCTGCGAGACCCATCATAATAGGCCGTGGGAATGGGCTAGTGAGTTTTTGTTTGATATTCATATTTACACGTCGCTTTCCCATGGGTGTGGGACCTGTGATACCCCGTCAGAGAAGCCTGTGGGACCCCTTTTCTGTAGATATTTCTTTGCTCAGTTTCATTAACTCCCGCACCTTAGAAACACATTAGTTCATGGGTTGCCTCCCATGCAACGCTTGATTTAACGTCGCGGCACAATGTAGGTCATTTGACTATTCAAACTTCATCAAGTTTCCTTCATGGGTTACCTACCATACAGCACCTAATTAAACATCGCGGCACGACGCATGTCAGTTGGTTACTCCGGCTTCACCAAGCTCTCAAACTTCAACAACTTTGATCTCTTTAGAATTCACCAATTAGGCTTTGACATGCTGACCATTGTCCTTGAACCGCTTGCCGTAAGGATTCTAAAGCTCTATAGCACCATGTTGGGATACTTTCACCACTCAAAATGGTCCCATCCATTTATACTTAAGCTTGCCCGGAAACAAGCGCAGTTTCGAATTGTAGAGAAGAACAAGATCCTCCAGCTGAAAATCTCTCTTCTCAATCTTTTGTTCATGGTACATCTTCATCTTCTCCATATATAGTGCTGAACTTTCATAAACATTAAGACGCAACTCATCAAGTTTATTCAACTTACCAAGCCGCTAATAGGATATGGCACACTAGTCCAAATTCAAATTTTTGAGCGCCCACATGGTCTTATGCTCAAGCTCCACCATAAGATGGCATGATTTAGAAAATACAAGCTTATATGGTTACATACCTATAGGAGCCTTTTAAGCTATATGATCCGCCCATAGGGCATCATCTAGCTTCCTTGACCAATCTGTTCTATGCACATTCACCGTCTTTGCAAGGATTGACTTGATCTCACGATTAGAGACCTCTACCTGCCCACTCGTCTGCAGATGATCCCAGAATAGTTTATTACAAAACTACCCTCCATCACTAATAATAGCCCGTGGTGTGCCAAATCTGCAGAAGATATTGTGCTTTAAGAATGTTGTGAAACTCTTGCCTTCATTGTTGGGAAGCTCTACTGCCTCCACCCATTTTGACACATAGTCAACAACAATTAATATATACCTCATACCATTAGACATCACTAAAGGATCCATTAAATCAATTCCCCATACATCAAATAATTAAATCACAAGGAGAGGAGTGAGAGGAAGCTCATGCTTCCTTGAGATACCCCATTCCCTTTGGAATTGATTGCAGGCCCTCGCATACTCATGAGCATTCTTATGGAGGGTCGACCAATAGTAGCTACATTGTAAAATCTTGTGGTCTGTCCGAGTGCCACCATGATGTCCGCCTATGGGAGAGAAATGGCACGCCTTAAGTATATCTTCATTCTTTATTAAAGCTATGCATCTACGAATCATGGTGTCACCACATACACGTAACAAATAAGGCTCTGCCTGAAAAACTTCTTCACATCATACATGAACTTCCTTTGCTGATAGACTGTCAAGTCAGGAGGAACTATATCACTAGCTAAGTAGTTAGCAATGTCTGCATACCTTAGGCTCACATCCTGAGAAGCATCCAATACTTGTTCATCTGCGAAAGCATCATCAATCTGAAGCTCATCTTTCAGCTGCAACATAGCCTCATCTTCAAGTCTGGACAAGTGGTCACCCACCTGATTTTCAGTACCTTTGCGATCCTTAACTTCAAAGTCTAATTCATGCAACAGCAGCACCCAATAAATCAATCTAGGCTTTGCATCCTTTTTTGTCATTAGGTACCTAAGAGCATCATAGTCTATGTGTAATCACCTTGGTGCCAAAAAAATAAGATCTGAACTTTTTGAATGCAAACACCACAACTAGCCGCTCCTGTTCTGTCACAGTGTAGCTCTACTAAGCAGCGTTCAGTGCTTTTCTAGCATAGTAAATCAGGGTAAGGATCTTCTCTCATCGCTGGCCTAGGACTGCTCCTAGCACTAATCCACTAGCATCACACATCACCTCGAATGACTCATACTAATAAGGAGCAACAATAATGGGGGTTGAGATGAACTGCAACTTTAGGCACTCGAATGCCTTCAAACACGCCTCATCAAACACAAACTTCACATCCTTCTCTAATAGTTTGCATAAAGGATGTGCAATCTTTGAGAAGTTCTTTATGAACCTACAATAGACCCTAGCATGCCCTAAGAAACTTCGTATACCCTTTACTGAGATTGGAAGAGGCAATTTCTCAATAACCTCAATCTTTGCCTTGTCAACCTCAATACCCTTTCTAGAAATTTGGTGACCCAACACAATGCCTTCTATGACCATGAAATTGTACTTATCCATGTTTAGAACCAAGTTGCACTCTTCAAATCTTTGCAGCATAAAACTCAGATGGTCTAAAGAATCATCAAACGTATCACCTACAATAGATAAATCTTCCATGAATACCTCTATAGTGTCCTCCACCATGTCTGGGAAGGTCGACATTATACATCTCTAAAAAGTTGCTGGTGCATTACACAATCCGAAAGGCATCCTTCTGAATGCGAATATCCCATATAGATAAGTGAAAATTGCCTTCTCTTGGTCTTCAAGAGCAATTGAAATCTTATTGTATCCTGAGTAACCATCAAGAAAACAATACCATCATCTACCAGCAAGATGGTCTAAGATCTGATCCATAAATGGCATTGGAAAATGATCCCTCTCAGTCCATGCATTTTGCTTTTTGTAATCTATACAAACACACTAGCATGTAACTGGCTTCATAGGAATCAGCTCATTCTTAGCATTAGGAACCACAGTGATTCCACTATTTTTTGGCACATACACTGAATTGGACTCGCTCACTTACTATCTACAATTGGATAAACCACGCTTGTGTCCAGCAACTTGATAATCTCTTTCTCGACCACCTCTAGCATAGGCTGATTCAATCTACGCCGATGCTCCATACTAACGATAGAATTTGGTTCAAGACGAATTTCATGTGTGCATATACCTGGTGGAATGCCAATTATATCTGCAATAGACCAACCAATAGCCCTTTTGAACTTATTCAATATGGACACAAGAGCCTCTACTTTCCCATCTCCTAAATCAGCAGCAATAATTACAGGAAAAGTGTTGTTAGCTCCCAAGAAAACATATTGCACATGTGATAGAAGTTCCTTGAGCTCCAAAATTAGCGACTCCTGAAGAGATGTTTTGGCTGGTAGAGTTACTCTATTCTTCAAGTCTAGATCAAGATTTTTTGAATCATAAAAGTACAACCCCATACCAGCGAGTGCTTCCACCATGTCAGCATATTCATGAATGTCGTCCTCATTAAAGTTCATGATCATGGCTGCAGGTGCTTCAACACCAAGTCTCTCCTCGACTAAGACTGCCAACTATTCTTCATCCATAATATCTGTAACATCCCTGAACTTCCAAGCTTAGACTAAGCTCAGAATCCAGTAGAAAATAAAATTTCAGAGAAAATTTTAGGTTCACAAAAGTCACGGTTCCAACAACGGACCGTCATTCAGAAGAATAGTCCGTCGTTGGGAGTCGTAATCCCTGAAATAGTAGCCTATCTGTTATAACCTAGGAACCACAGTTCGAACAATGGATCGTCATTCAGAAGAACGGTCCATCGTTCTCAACTGTAATCCCTGATCCCGTAGCTTAGCAAATTCTTCCCAGGAACCATGGTTCAGACAAATGATCGTCGTTCAGAAGAACAACCCGTCGTCCTGAATCGTAGTTCAAAATAAACTAGACCCTCAGCTCTAATCCTAAGGACCACGAGTCAAACCACGGATCATGGTTTAGAACCACGGCTTGACCTGATGCACGTGGTTCCCCAGGATTATAGGACCCAAGATTCTAGCCCCAGGAACCACGGGTCAAATGATGGCCCGTCGTTCAGAAGGATGGACCGTCCTGTTGAACCGTTGTTCCAAGGACCAGAGGCCCTAAAACCCACAGGCAGAACCACGGCTCCAGTTGACGATCCGTCATTCAGAAGGACGGTCCGTCAACCAAGCCGTAGTCCCTAAGCGCGATTTTCTGCAGATTCTTTTAAACTTACAGGTGTATTTTGATCTTTTCCTAATTATTTTCATTCTGATTATAAGTCATTTTGGGGGTAATTAAAGGGTTTTTAACTCTATTTCTCCCTCATTACTCCTAAATCACTTATACTTAGAAAATCTCTCAAGAACAGAACGCTCTCTCTCAAGAACAAGGCAAAAAAGGGTTTTCTCCAAGTTCCTCTCAGAATCCAAAGGTTCAACCATAGAATCTTCATACAGGTATGTGGGATTTCACTAGTGGGTTCCTTTCACCGATTAGGTCCCTATAACTCAGTCAGATCCCTTCAGTTCTCCATAAATGCTAAAAAACCTAGGGTTCATAGACCGTAGAGAATTCTTGCTATTCAGATGTTATGGAATTATATAATGCTTAGTCCATGTTTCTTGGAGAATCAGTATAGTTCATGTAAAGAATTCAGAACCATAAATTGTTGTAATTTTTAGTACTCCATAGATTATACATGTTAGGCAGACTCAGTCAGATTATCAGATTTCAGAATTTGAATGTCATATCCAACAGCTTGGTTGTGTGCATTCTCAGATTATATCAGTATTTTGAGCTATCTAGTGTTATAGTTGCATGCTAGCGTATATTCAGTTGGGAGTAGACTTAGTACCAAGCGGACTAGGGATGAGGGCTTAGCTATCAGCTTAGACTATGACCCTTAGAAGCAATCCCCAAGTCCCAGAACTAAGGTGCCACCGTAGGTTTGAAGAGGTCAGCTGTCAGACTAGGCTGCACCTCCTTGTCCCTTGTGGACATCAGCAGTGGATCCACGTCAGACTCGTTTGTACTATTGGCAAGGTATGAACGCCCTTCCATCTAGGGTTACAGGTTGGCCCCACAGTTAGCTGAGCTTGGGGTATGTCGGTTGGTAGTATCTCCCACAGTCAGATTCATGTGCATTGACCTTGTATTCAGTACTCATGTTCAGTATTCAGATTAGCATGTTATTTCATAATTTATACTTGGTCACTGCATTCAGTACAACTCTCAGTTACAGTTCAACATGTTTATTCTTATGTTCAGTTTTTTATATATATATATATATATATATTGTTCAGTCTAGCTTGTATCCTGCATGCTCAGTACATTCAAAGTACTAATGCATACTATTGTGCTACATCATTTCATGATGTAGGTTCAGGCACTCAGCATCCAGATAGCGCCTAAATTGATCTTCGGTCTATACTCAGCAGCTCAGTGGTGAGTCCCCAATAGTTCGGGGATAATATACATGCCTTTATTTTAGTATTTATCTTTAGCTTTCAGTTTTGCTAGGGTTAGCTGGGGCATGTCCCAGCAACTCCTATTCAGTTAGATGACCTTTCAGACATAGACTAGATTTAGCACTTTTTGTATTGTTATTCAGTCAGTACTAAACCAGATTCTTATATATTCAGATTTCATTTGGGTACTTCTCACATTTTAGATATGTAATTGCTTTAGTATTCTGCACAGTACATATCTTTAAACTGGTTTTACTTAGATATGCCATGCCATGGGTTAGCTTGGGATCACTCATGACACTAAGCACCGTGTCACATCCAGGGGGTAGCCTCGGGGCATGACAAACTTGGTATCAGAGCCAGGTTCAAGTGTCCTAGGATGTCTGAAAGCCGCGTCAAGTAGAGTCTTCTTCATGGGTGTGAAGCGCTCCACGCTTATGGAGGAGGGGCTATGAGACGTTATTAAGAATAACTTCCCTTCTTTCTTTTCCAGCTCAAGCTAAAGAGTGTGAACCCTAATAGATCTCTCTCTATTCTAACTCGTGCTCTTCGCATTTCAATAAAATGCCTCCAAGAAGAGCTAACACTAGAAACCAGCCAACAACCCCAGCATACCCCTTAAACTAGCAGGTTACGCATGCCGAATTCAGGGCTGCCTTCCAAGTGCTCGCTCAAGCCATGACCGCTCAGGTCAACCAGCAAGCTGCCATACATGCTCCACCTCAGGTCAATGTTGTTACAACCAGAATCCGGGACTTCACTAGGATGAACCCTCCAGAGTTTCATGGGTCCAAGTCAGAAGAGGATCCCCAAGAGTTCCTTGAGGACATCCAGAAAGTCACTGACATTATGGGTGTCACTTAAATCGAGGGTGCAGACTTGGCCGCTTATCAGCTAAAGGGAGTGGCCTACACTTGGTACCAGCAGTAAAAGGAATCCTATTGTACCAATGCAGGACCAGTGACTTGGGATATGTTCAGGACTGCTTTCCTGGACAGATTCTTTCCACTAGAGCTCAGGGAAGCTAAGGTTCAGGAATTCATCAACTTGAGGCAGGATGACATGAGTGTACAGGACTAATCTTTGAAGTTCACACAGTTATCCAAGTATGCTCCAGTGATAGTAGCTGACTCACGAGCTCGCATGAGCAAGTTTGTGTCGGGTGTGTCTGACGTTGTGGTCAATAAATGCAAGACGTCCATGCTTTTGAAGGAAATGGACTACTCCAGGTTAGTTACTTATGATCAACAGATTGAAGAGGAAAATATCAAGGAAAGGGGAAGTGATGCTAAGAGGGATAGGATAGATTAGTATAGCCACTTTCAACAGAGGACATAGGGTGGAAATCGCTCTCAGTATCGACAAAAGAATTCAGCACCAGCTCCATCTTCTGCCTAAGTTCAGGAAGGAACAATGGGGTAGAGCGTCTGGCTCCAAGTCCCAAGGTTCAATTATGTAATGACCCTTCCAATCATTTACGTATTTTCATCTTTTTTGTACCATTAGAGCTTACTTGTAGCGGCCCAAGTCATTTATGGCTTGTCGGGACCGGTAGTTCGGTGCCCGGGCCGTTTGTTTGGTCTTTATGGCCGTTCCTCATTTTAGAGTTCAACTTTGGAATTGTTGACTTCTGTCAACATTCTTGGTAATATCAAAGAATTAAACAAAGGTTCTAGGTCAAAGGAATCCCTTACTCAAAAGTTCGAGTTAAAGAAATGCCTCGTGTAACACCTCGCCCGTTTGGAAGGTTTAAAGTAACCCCTGCCTTTGTGGTAAGACTAATAGTGTCTAATATACTAAGAAGGATGTGTTATGAGGTATTATAATCGCAAAATGGTCGTATGATAAGTTTTTAAGTCAAGCAAGTTGCGAAACAAAAGTCGGAAAAAGTTATTGTAAATTCCTTAAAGGAATTCTCTTCAAATTTAGGTTAAATGTCTTGGGGTGTTTCTCCCTATATATAAAGAGTTAGTGGGCCCCCAATATACCAAATCGAAGGTCTACGAGTCTAGTTTCCAATTCACTAAACCTTTCATCCATACAACTTCAGAATAGAGATATATTCATATTTTCGTAAGACTGCACAAGCAGACACGTCAAGGTGGGGACTACGTCCTAAGTCGGTTCAGCTTATAAAAGCTGATTTCTCCTTCGTTTTAACCCATATTTTTCACCCAAAATTCTTAGAAAATCAGAGGGAGAGTCCATAAATAATCCATGGACTTTGATCCTTTCAATTCGGAAGTTTAACGGAAGTTGCTCTACATCGCGAGCTCGTCATTTTGGTATAGTTTTCCCCGTCGATTTCATGGCTTATCTTCGTTGGTGTTGATGCAGCAATCCAGCAGGTGTTTTCTGAGTATTTGGAAGTAGCTATGGAGTTATTTTGGTGAGGTATGGATCCCGTATACTTATCTATTTGTTGGATCAAGATTCTAAGCTTCTAGTCACGAAAAGTTGTATTTTTCGATAACTTGTAGTAGTTTCTTGTTGGATTTGGATATGTTTGTTGTTCCTGCAAGGAGACAGGTTGTTAATCTTGGAATATTGAATATTTTTGTCAAGGAAATCTCTCCCCTACGACCCTCCTTCGTTATTATATGTTCTAGTATTATTTTATGGATTTCTTAGCCACGAAGTGGTATTTTGGATTTGTGGCTTTGGACAGCCCCTTTATCTTGTTATGTTTGGTTATTGTTGTGGTGTTCTTTTTGTGGTAAGGTGATGGAGGGATTGGGAAATCGTGCGATTCTTTTTGGGATCGAATACGATAGTGATTGGATTGGACAAACGTGAAGTACGCCTTGAAATAGTGCCTCGGGAGCTCGTCACTCCTTGGAGATATGGTTAACGTATTGTTGTTGGATTTAGATGCCATTTGTTATTGTTATTGGCCTTATTTTTATGCTTTGGAGTTGGCTGGTCACGAGTGTGACATTAACACCTTATCAATTGGCTATGGCTCATTCTTACAGCCTTGTCGATTCTAGCAATTGTTCTATTACCTTGGTTGGTCAGGCTTCATAGAGACGCCTTTGGGGTTTCAGTTGAAAGTATTTGTTTTATGTGATTCAAAGCTTCCTGGAGCTGTTCGAGTCTGGACGATGCCGTTCCCGCAGCTAGTCATCGGATGACAGGTAGGTTATGGTTTTCCCCTATCTAGACTCTGTGTATATACTCTATAACTGCATTAATTAGCATCCTTGGATGGGTTGTTATAGGTTGGTACCCCAGACCTTGTCCGCCTTTCGTCCGTCCATTTCATACGTTGTTTGTAGTATTCGCTTAGTAATGTATATTACCTTTGTGGTCCTGTGTGGCCTTGTATTAACTCTGGAACATAGATGGTGGGCTATTTGGGAATGTCCGCTAGTCTCGGACATAGAGATTATCCTTTTAGGCTGGTTATGTCTTCTGAGTAGCTATTGGGCCTGTGCAGGGCTGATAGGAATTGTTGTGAGCTGTTGGGCTACTTTTATATTTGTGTGCGAGCATATCATCCATGAAAAAGGTTTTCCCCTGCATGTTTTACTACAGTTTTGGTTGTGAGCCACTATCGATAGTTTTTCTAAATTTGCATGGCCCTGGGATCCGTTTTTAGTACTGTTGTTGATAGAAAAGGGGATTTTTGGATGTTTTCGCACTGATTTTATTACTGGTACTTGTCTCTGCGGGGAAGAGCACCGACTTGATTTTATTACTGATACTAGTCTCTGCTGGGCAGAGCACCAGACTTTATTTTATTACTGATACTAGTCTCCGCGGGGCAGAGTACCAGACTTGATTTTATTACTGATACTAGTCTCTGCGGGGCGGAGCACTAGACTTGATGTACTACAGTTTTAGACCCGGTTACGCCCGGGCACCCTTGGAGGGGTTTTTGAGGCATTTTCTACTACTTTAGTCCTGGATGGGGTCTAGGCATGCATATTCGAGACTGGGTCTCTATCTTGATCCCGGACTTGCTTCCGGATGACATGTCTTGATACTGAGTTTTAGTATGGGGTCGGGGACCTCCATGGACCTAGCCGCTCTAGGCCTGGGGCTTCGGGCTGCGTGCGCCGGAGGGAAGGGTATACGGTGGAGTAGAGGTATACAGGCTGAGTCCTTCCATGGAACCTTCTTGCTGGGCTCGATTGGCACCGGAGGAGGTACATACAGAGGTTCTATTTTACATCATATTATATCATGCATTGGATTCCACCCTTGTTTGCTGTGTGTTCAGTGTACGCTCCGGTAGTATGGGATGCCGGGGGTTTTGTTTTCACTTGATTGTGTTCCTCGGTTGTATGGGCGGCAGTTGGGACTGTAGGTAAACTAAATATACTCCTGTTTTTACTTAGAGCTTGTCTTGGTTCCCGGTTCTTGAAAGATTAGTGATGGCTAGCCTGTGGAGGCTTTAGTTGTGGGAGTTTTGATTATTAAGAGGGCTTTAGAGTCCTATCTTATTGAGGCACTTTTGTGTGTCCTTCTGAGAAGAGTGTGAGACTCTGGTTCTATTCTTGTGGGAAGCTGAGTGGTATCTCTCGGTTATTGTGGCCTAGTTATTTCATCCTAGGGTTGTACTTGTGAGGTGATTCCCTGGTTATGCTATAATATGATTGGATTGGTGTTATGATTTCCTTACACTGGTTGATTCCATTTTGAGTATTTTAGACTGCTCTCTGTCTTTTCCTTCCACTTTGGGTTACCGGTATACCGCTATTTTCTCAACTCTCTCTCTACTTACTTATATTGTTGTGCAAGGACTCCAGGTGCGTTCTCCTTTCCTTCACCTGTGATTCTGTGTAACTGTATCTCTTTGCTAGCATGTGTTACTTGAAGCTCTTGGTTATGGATGATCTGTGCTAGCTCCTTGTGCCTTGCTTATTGCCTCAGTGACTGCTTTCTTGCTATATATTACTTACTGCTTTTATATCTTATATGCGCTCAGTCGGCCTATGATACCTACTGAGTACCTGTGGTTTTGGTGCTCAAAGTACACTTCTGCACTTTTTTGTGCAGATATTAGCTGAGCTTTCGCCGTTGATCACGTTGGAGACTCGTGCAACTTTTGGATCTTTGAGACAAGGGTGAGCGCCTGACAGTCGAAGCTTGTCTACATCTCATCTGTTGTACTATTTCTCCTTGTACTTTCAGAGGCAATTTATGTTGTATTTTGTTACTACTAGCACTTGTATCCTATTAGAAGCTTCTGTACTATTGATACCAAGTCTTGGGGTTGGTGTAGTTTCCTTTATGTATTTATATTCGAGTTTTGCTTTCGCTTATTTCTGCTTGCTGGTACATTTTGGTTAGGTAGTAGCCCATTACTAACCATTCTGGGCTACAGGAATTGGTTCGCCTACTGGGGGATTGTAGGTGCCATCATGACTTGAGAAATCGGATCGTGACAGCTTGGTATCAGAGATCTAGGTTCACCGGTGTCATGGTACAGAAGCAAGTGTCTAAGTAGAGTCTCGTGGATCGGTACGATGACGTCTGTATCCTATCTGCGGGAGGCTGCAGGGCATTGTTAGGAAAAGTTTCATCTTCTTCACTCCTTATTGTGCGCTCTCGGCTTTATTGAATTCTAAAACTTCAGTTGTTCATTCATTCTGAGATGCCTCAGACGAGTGCGATAGCGGTTGGTCCCGAGGCTTCTGTGCCTGTTGCTTCAGTGCTTTCACTAGCGCCAGGACTTCAGAGTGAGGGTTTACTCCACTAGATAGAGGGTGTGGGGTCAACCCAACCTCCAACTAGATTTATAGCAACCTCAGCGCTTTAGGACATCGTGGCTAGGACTCTGAATCCTCCGGTGAGTATTTCAGTACCTGGTTCTGTGAGTGGTGCTTCAGTTATAGTTGAGCTTCTAGTTCTTCAGCAGGGTTATCGGTTGGTATTGGAGTACGAGGAGAGATTTTCCCGTCGGATTTCATCTGGTATAGGCTATTTTTAGTGTGGTGAGCATGGGCACTTTGCTAGGAATTGCCCCAGGATTGTGTATCCCAGACAGCCTGGTTGTTATCATTGTGGAGAGATTGGTTACCTTTATAGATATTGTCCCCGGTGAGGGTCGGTTAGGCCTTTAGTTTCGACTACTCAGTCCAGAGTTATATCCCATCAGCTTGATACTCTTCTTGGTGGGCCAGAGGTAGAGGTTCCTGATATCGTTGCTACAGGTTAGGCTTTTGCTACCTTCGGCTTGTGATAGTCCTGCTCGCGTTGCGATTCTATCCCTTCTGTCATATATTTTCTTATATGCCTACCTGCTATTTGTTTAAGTTGTTTGGCTACTCGAATTGTAGTACCGATATGTTATTTTATTGGTAGTTTATTTTTTAGTAGTGGATGGGGGTAAGTTATCCTTGAGAGGTGTTTTCCCGGAGTTGTAGCTCGTGGGTAGTTTTTGTTATTCTATTTCTAGTTGGGTTACCCCTGTTTTATTGTGATTCTGGACTTTTGGTTGGGTTTCCCTTGTAGAGAGGTCCTAGATGGTTGTTGCCTAGGCCATTATCTAGCATGGCTAGAGATCCGTGTGATGGTTTGGTGTATTACCGGTAGTTGGGCCGGAGTTGAGATTTTGCCTCAGTTGGGAGATATTGGTTATGCTAGTGTGCATAGATTGGTTTGGTCTCCCGAGTGTCTAGAGTCGACCCTCTTTGTTGATTAGTTTAGGAGGTTGGTAGGTATGTGGGTTGTTCTCATATTCTCTTCCACTTCCTGGTCCGTTGGGTGTTTTGTTGTATCTCTAGCTCCAGTTGGAATGAATCTTGATCGTAGTTCTTTCGATGAGCTCTGGATGTTGGCATCGTGATTAGATCTTGACTTTAAGCACTTCCGACTAAGTGTTTATCGTAACCTCGTGGTTAGGTTGTATCTGTAAGCATTTCGGGTGAGTTGGGCATCCGGCCCATTCTTCTCCTGCCTTATTGAATTTGACGTGTAGCTATGAGTAGTAAGGTAATGGCTTCAAGTTCTTATTCGAGAAAGGATTTTTAAGGGTTAGTATGTGCTAAGGAAGCATTTTTGTTTAGTTGAAAAAGAAGGGAGATGACTCTTTGTTTGTGTTTAAGTGTCCTTGTAGTTGCCTGAGGTGGCGTTGAAGGTTTGCTTTGGGATTGTGTGTTGGTGATTCGATCCAGCCGTCTACACATTCCAGTGGTTTTCCATCGATTGGTTTTTGTTTCAGTAGCAGCTGTGGTGTTGGCAACTTGCATATTCAGGCCTAGTTGGCTTAGGTTCTTAAGGGTTTATTGGCAGCATGCAGGACCAAGGCGTTAGTTGGTAGTTTTGAAAGTTGGGGTTCAGAATCATGGCTTGGCAGGTTACATCGGATGGTTCATGGCAGTTTCTATTTGGTTGCAACATCCTAGTGCCTGGAGGCAGTGGGTGAAAGCAACTTAACTTCTTTACTTCAGTTGTGGATGCGGCTATTGGCCTTGGACACCTAGTCCTTGGCTAACCTCTGCAAGAGGCGAGATATTCTAGATTTCAACAGTGTTCTAGTTAGTACGAGGTTCTTCTACCATGGTTGGTTGGACAGACTCAGCGGCGTAAGTTTGAGCTTCAGCAGTGGTGTATGCTTTATGTGGTCAGCTTGTGTGGGTTAAGACTAGCGAGGCTATTTTGAGCTCTGATGATACGTAGAGACTGATAATAGCCATTCGTTTGCCCAGGATTTGAAAGCTTGTTTAATTGATTCCTCCGGAGTTATTGTTTATGTGGGGTTCTAGTGTTGGTTAGACTCGGCTAGTATGGACGAGAAGTTCATTAGGGTATATGCTTCGAAGTGGTTGGTTGTTTGCAGAACCAGTAGAGCGGTTGATTCGAGCCAAAGGAATGAATTGGAAGTATATGCGAAAATTTCTTTGGCTAGATGGTAACTTTGAACCCCAGGCACCTTTTTCCTTTGCCTTCGGGGTGTTTGGACTTGATATTTGTGGCATGGTGGACTTTTTCCTGAGGTGAGATTCGTAAGGCAATTTCACATTCAAATGGTGTTCGAGTGTTCGGAGTAGCAGTAGTGTTTTCTAGAGTTGGGAGCTTGGCTCATGGTTACAAACTTCGTGGTAGGCTTACCACACTTCTTGCAGGATCGTGGTTTTGGTTTGGGTCTTTTGGGCAGGTTGCCCTGGTTCATTCACTTTCAGTTGATTCAGACCTAGAACGGTTAAGTTAGCAAGTTCGATGTTAGCAAAAGTGTTCGTTCGTTGGTTGATGGTCAGTCAGGGCATGTAAGTTTTGTTTTCAAATGAGATGCTACAGGTTGTTGTCTTGGATGGCCAAGGCTAGTAGCCTATATATTGGCTTAAAACGCATTTGAATAAAATGGGTGACTTCGTTCGTGGTAAAGTATAAGCAGGAACAATGGATCTCCGGTGTGTCAGTTGATGCTGCGAGGTTGGTTTGAGTGTTCAGCTTGTATGCAGCTTCCTTTTTGTGGTGCTAATGGATTCAGTTCAGAATTAAAAAAAGGGGCTTTTGCGGAACAGCAGGTTCATGAGTTAAAGTTTTGGGTTGATGGATTTTCTGGTAAACTTGGTATGGTTTTAAGGATTCGAGTTTTGTGTGTTGATAACCTTGGTGCTCTGGTTTCAGTGTTGTGTAGGTGCTTTTTGGTTAAGATTCTCGAGGTTCAGTTTGGGTTGGCAGATCTTTGGAGGTTGAAATCTAGCTTGGCTAGTAAAAAATTAAGGCTTGGTTGATTTCTTTGGTTCTGTTCCATTGGGTGCCATCCGGTCGCGGAGGTCACCCGGGTTGTCTGAGAGAGTAGTGCGGTCGTTGTATCCGCTATTCTTAAATCTCTGGTATTTTCTTCCTTCCTGACTTTCGGAGACGAAAGTCTTTTTAGTAGTGGATGATGTAATGACCCTTCCAGTCATTTACGCATTTTTGTCTTTCTTGTACCATTAGAGCTTACTTGTAGCGGCCCAAGTCATTTATGGCTTGCCGGGACCGGTAGTTCGGTGCCCGGGCCGTTTGTTTGGTCTTTATGGCCGTTCCTTATTATAGAGTTCAACTTTGGAATTGTTGACTTCCGTCAACATTCTTGGTAATATCAAAGAATTAAACCAAGGTTCTAGGTCAAAGGAATCCCTTACTCGAAAGTTCTAGTTAAAGAAATGCCTGGTGTAACACTTCGCCCGTTTGGAAGGTTTAAAGTAACCCGTGCCATTGGAGTAAGACTAATAGTGTCTAATATACTAAGAAGGATTTGTTATGAGGTATTATAATCACAAAATGGTCGTATGATAAGTTTTGAAGTCAAGCAAGTTGCGAAACAAAAGTCGGAAAAAGTTATTGTAAATTCCTTTAAGGAATTCTCTTCAAATTTGGGTTAAATGTCTTGAGGTGTTTCTCCCTATCTATAAAGAGTTAGTGGGCCCCTAATATACCAAATCGAAGGTCTACGAGTTTAGTTTCCAAAGCACTAAACCGTTCATCCATACAACTTCAGAATAGAGAGACATTCACATTTTTGTAAGGCTGTACAAGCAGACACGTCAAGGTGGGGCCTACGTCCTAAGTCGGTTCAGCTTATAAAAGCTGATTTCTCCTTCGTTTTAACCCATATTTTTCACCCAAAATTCTTATAAAATCAGAGGGAGAGTCCATAAATAATCCATGGACTTTGATCCTTTCAATTCGGAAGTTTAACGGAAGTTTCTCTACGTAGCGAGCTCGTCATTTTGGTATAGTTTTCCCCGTCGATTTGATGGCGTATCTTCGTGGGTGTTGATGCAGCAATCCAACAGGTGTTTTCTGAGTATTTTGCAGTAGCTATGGAGTTATTTTGGTGAGGTATGCATCCCGTATAGTTATCTATTTGTTGGATCAAGATTCTAAGCTTCTAGTCACGAAAAGTTGTATTTTTCGATAACTTGTAGTAGTTTCTTGTTGGATTTGGATATGTTTGTTGTTCCTGCAAGGAGGCAGGTTGTTAATCTTGGAATATTGAATATTTTTGTCAAGTAAATCTCTCCCCTACGACCCTCCTTCGTTATTGTATGTTCTAGTATTGTTTTATGGATTTCTGAGCGACGAAGTAGTATTTTGGATTTGTGGCTTTGGACAGCCCCTTTATCTTGTTATGTTTGGTTATTGTTGTGGTGTTCTGGTTGTGGTAAGGTGCTGGAGGGATTGGGAAATTGTGCGATTCTTTTTGGGATCGCATACGATAGTGATTGGATTGGACAACGTGAAGTACGCCTTGAAATTGTGTCTCGGGAGCTCGTCACTCCTTTGAGATGTGGTTAACATATTATTATTGGATTTAGCTGCCATTTCTTATTGTTATTGGCCTCATTTTATGTTTTGGAGTTGGCTGGTCGCGAGTGTGACATTAGCACCTTATCAAATGGCCATGGCTCGTTCTTGCAGCCTCGTCGATTCTAGCAATTGTTCTATTACCTTGGTTGGTCAGCCTTCATAGAGACGCCTTTGGGGCTTCAGTTGAAAGTATTTTTTTTATGTAATTCAAAGCTTCCTGGAGCTGTTCGAGTTTGGATGATGCCGTTCCCGCAGCTAGTCATCGGATGACAGGTAGGTTATGGTTTTCTTCTATCTAGACTCTGCGTATATAGGCTATAACTGCATTAATTAGCATCCTTGGATGGGTTGTTATAGGTTGGTACCCCAGACCTTGTCCACTTTTCGTCCGTCTATTTCATACGTTGTTTGTAGTATTCGCGTAGTAATGTATATTACCTTTGTGGTCCTGTGTGGCCTTGTATTGACTCTGGATCATAGATGGTGGGGTATTTGGGAATGTCCACGAGTCCCGAACATAGAGATTATCCTTTTAGGCTGGTTATGTCTGTTGAGTAGCTATTGGGCCTGTGTAGGGCTAATAGGAATTTTTGTGAGCCGTTGGGCTACTTTTATATTTGTGTGCGAGCATATCATCCATGAAAAAGGTTTTCCCCTGTATGTTTTACTACAGTTTTGGTTGTGAGCCACTACCGATAGTTTTTCTAAATTTGCATGGCCCTGGGGCCCGTTTTTAGTACTGTTGTTGATAGAAAAGGGGATTTTTGGATGTTTTCGCACTGATTTTATTACTGGTACTAGTCTCTGCGGGGAAGAGATCCAGACTTGATTTTATTACTGATACTAGTCTCTGCGAGGCAGACCACCAGACTTGATTTTATTACTGATACTAGTCTCTGCGGGGCAGAGCACCAGATTTGATTTTATTACTAATACTAGTCTTTGCGGGGCGGAGCACTAGACTTGATGTACTACAGTTTTAGACCCGGTTTTGAGGCATTTTCTACTACTTTAGTCTCGGACGGGGTCTGGGCATGCATATTTGAGACTGGGTCTCTATCTTGATCCCGGACTTGCTTCCGGATGGAATGTCTTGATACTGAGTTTTAGTATGAGGTCGGGGACCTCCATGGACCTTGCCGCTCTGGGCCTGGGGCTTCGGGCTGCGTGCGCAGGAGGGAAGGGTATACGGTGGAGTAGAGGTATACAGGCTGAGTCCTTCCATGGAACCTACCTGCTGGGCCCGATTGGCACTGGAGGAGGTACATACAGAGGTTCTATTTCACATCATATTATATCATGCATTAGATTCCACCCTTGTTTGCTGTGTGTTCAGTGTACGCTCCAGTAGTATGGGATGCGGGGGGGTTTGTTTTCACTTGATTGTGTTCCTCGATTGTATGGGCGGCCGTTGGGACTGTAGGTAGATTATATTTACTCCTATTTTTACTTAGAGCTTGTCTTGGCACCCGGTTCTTGAAAGATTAGTGATGGCTAGCTTGTTGAGGCTTTGGTTGTGGGATTTTTTATTATTGAGAGGGCTTTAGAGTCCTATCTTATTGAGGCACTTTTGTGTGGCCTTCTGAGCAGAGTGTGAGACTCTGGTTCTATTCTTGTAGGAAGCTGAGTTGTATCTCTCGGTTATTGTGGCCTAGTTATTTCATCCTAGGGTTGTACTTGTGAGGTGATTCCCTAGTTATGCTATCATATGATTGGATTGGTGTTATGATTTCCTTATACTGGTTGATTCCATTTGATTATGTTAGACTGCTCTCTGTCTTTTCCTTCCACTTGAGGTTATCGGTATACCGCTATTTTCTCAACTCTCTCTCTACTTACTTATATTGTTGTGCAAGGACTCCAGGTGCGTTCTCCTTTCCTTCACCTGTGATTCTGTGTAATTGTATCTCTGTGCTAGCATGTGTTACTTGAAGCTCTTGGTTATGGATGATTTGTGCTAGCTCCTTGTGCCTTGCTTATTGCCTCAGTGACTGCTTTCTTTCTATCTGTTACTTACTGCTTTTACATCTTATATGCGCTCAGTCGGCCTATGATACCTACTGATTACCCGTGGTTTTGGTGCTCATACTACACTTCTGCACTTTTTTGTGCTGATATTAGCTGAGCTTTTGCCGTTGATCATGTTGGAGACTCGTGCAACTTTTGGATCTTTGAGACTAGAGTAAGCGCCTGACGGTCAGGGCTTGTCTACATCTCATTTGTTGTACTATTGCTCCTTGTACTTTCAGAGGCAATTTATGTTGTATTTTGTTACTACTAGCACTTGTATCCTATTAGAAGCTTCTGTACTATTGATACCAAGTCTTGGTGTTGGTGTAGTTTTCTTTATGTACTTATATTCGAGTTTTGCTTTCTCTTATTTTTTCTGGCTGGTGCGTTTTGGTTAGGTAGTAGCCCATTACTAACCGTTCTGGGCTACGGTAATTGGTTCGCCTACTAGGGGATTGTAGGTGCCATCATGACTTGAGAAATCAGGTCGTGACACTTTCGCCTATGTATCGAATCTTCCACTTGAACTATTAGAAGGTAGCCCATTACTAACTGTTCCGAGCTACAGGAATTGGTTCACCTACTGGGGGTTGTAGGTGCCATCAGGACCAAGAAATTGGGACATGACACTAGGTATCAGAGCCCTAGGTTCACTGGTGTCATCGGTATAGGAACTAATGTCTAGTAGAGTCCTGCGGATCAGGGTAGAGACGTTCGTACTTATTCTTCGGGAGGTTATAGTGACATCTTAGGAAAATGGACCTTTCTTATTTCTCTTTCGTGCATAGTATTCCCGAAAGTTTCTGGAAATCTCACTTATTCTGGTTTACTCTTCCGCATATGGTTCGTACGAGATCTTCACCTTCTGGTGGAGGAGAGCCTCCTGCCCCTGCACCTCTATCTCCAGCTAGGGGTCAGGGTGGTCACAAGGGTAGAGGTAGCGGTCCTGGATGCCCCAGAGCAGCGACACCTGCTAGAGATGCTATAGTCGAGGTAGAGCCAGAGTATGACTACGAGCTAGAGTTTGCTCCAGAGTTGCAGCATCTGGAACCAGGGGTAGCCCAAGTACTACTAGCTCCAGTACCAGCTCCAGCATCAGTTTCTGTGCCAGCTTCAGCCCCAGCTTAGTCTTCGGATATTTGGGGTTTACTTGTTCAAATCTTGGGTATGATTGGGGAGCGTCCTTCTGAGACAGCCCAGACATCCGCTTAGGGGGCAGCCCTGGGTGTTTAGAGTTCAGGAGCTCAACCTTCTACTACGGCTCCCCTTGCTGAGGTTGTTCCAGTCCCATCGATTGCCCAACCTCTTGCTCCTTGCCCTACTATGAAAGAGACAGAGCAGAAGGCCTTGGGTAGGTTTTTGAGATTGGCACCGCTGAGATTCACTGGTATGTCGGGTCAGGACCCACATGATTTCATTACCACCTGTGAGGAGATGTTGCACCATTTGGGCTTATTGGAGACTCACAGGGTTGGTTATACTTCATATAAGCTGGAGGGTCCAGCGAAGTTATGGTGGAGGGCACATGTGGCTTGTAGGCCTTCGACATCACCTCCTTTGGCTTGGTCTGAGTTCTATGAGGTCTTTACGACCAAGTTCCTACCTCAGAGTGATCGTGAGCATCACAGGAAGCAGTTTACTCGGCTTACGCAGTATTCTATGAATGTCTCGGAGTATGAGACCTACTTTTTTTAGTTAGCATCATTTAGAGCTATGATTATTCCTACCGAGCCAGACAAGATTCGTAGGTTTGTATGGGGTTTGAGGCTAGAGATTTGGTAGCCAGCTGAGATATTGGTTACCAACGGTCGGTCATTTTAGGTTATCGCTGTCTATGCCCATACCTTAAAGCACTTATAGCGACGTGATCAGGGGGGCAAAGATAAGAGACCTAGAAGTCAGGGTGGCTACAGTGGTTCCAGGCATAGGGGTAGAGGTTCAGGCTAGTGGGGCCAAAGTTATCAGCCACAGCAGCACCAGGGTCAGTCCATTCAACCGGTTCAGGATTCACTTTATACTTTCGGTAGTACCCAGTTCGACCAGGGTCAGAGCAGCCATTATAGCTACAACGGTCAGTCTTCGAGGAGTACAACTTTTGGGGCATCATGACATGGTGGCCATTCGGGTTGTGCTGGTTTATCCTGAATGAATAGGTCGTCAGGGGCTTGTTACACTTGTGGTATGGTTGGTCACTTCGCCAGAGATTGCCTACAGCAGGGCATAATTTACTTCAGCCTTTGGATAGAGGGGGTGGTGGTCAGGCTAGGGGTGGTGCTCCACGTGGTAGATCAGGTGGTAGGGATGGTGGTTGGGCAGGTGGAGTTTGTCATCAGTTCTATAAGGTCCCTAGGAGACCAGAGTCAGAGGCCTTGGATGCTGTGATCACAGGTATGATTTCTGTATGTCGTCAGCCAGCTTATGCTTTGTTTGATCCTGGATCCACTTGTTCATATATATCTGCCTACTTTCTTCCTTGTTTGGGGTTGGCTAGTGAGACATTATCTGTTGTTGCTTCGGTTTTGACCCGAGTAGGAGATTCTTTAGTAGTGGATCAGATTGTGAGATCCCGTGTGATATATGTTGATGGTTTGGAGACTTGGGCTGATTTGATGATACTTGATATGTTAGACTTTTATGTGATACTGGGCATGGACTAGTTATCCCCTCACTGTGCGATTTTGGATTGTTATGCCAAGACTGTTACCATAGCCATGCCTGGTGTATCCCTGGTTGTGTGGCAGGGCTCTGTTAGCCATGCACCGTCTGGGATCATCTCTTGTCTTTGAGATAGGAAATTGATTTCTCGTGGGTGTCTAGCTTATCTAGCATATGTCCGAGATGTTAGTGCTAACCCTATGTCCCCTGAGTCTGTTCCTATGGTTAGAGACTTTCTAGATGTGTTTCCTACGGACTTGTCAGGCCTTCCACCTGAGAGAGATGTTGATTTCGCCATTGAGTTAGAGACGGGCACCAGACCTATTTCTATCCCTCCCTACCGTATGGCTCCTGTTGAGTTGGGAGAGCTTAAGGAGCAACTCTAGGATTTGTTAGCTAAGGGGATCATTAGACCGAGTGTGTCCCCTTGGGGTGCTCATGTCCTCTTAGTGAAGAAGAAGGATGGGTCGATGCGGATGTGTATTGACTATCGACAGTTGAATAAGGTTACAATGAAGAATAGGTATCCGATGCCGAGGATTGATGACCCATTTGATCATCTCAAGGGTTCAGCCGTGTTTTCAAAGATTGATTTGAGGTTCGGCTACCATCAGTTAAGGATTAGGGCAGAGTACATCCCTAAGACAGCATTCTGGACACGTTATGGCCACTATGAGTTACTGGTGATGTATTTTGGATTGACTAATGCCCATGCAGCCATTATGGACTTGATGCACATGGTGCTTAGCCCGTACTTGGATAGGTTTGTGATAGTCTTCATTGATGACATTCTGATATACTCGAGGAGTAGGGACGAGTATGAGCAACATTTGAGGACTATCCTTCAGACTTTGAGAGATCATCGGCTTTATGCCAAGTTCTCAAATTGTCAGTTTTGTCTTAAGTCATTTGCATTCCTAGGTCACGTGGTGTCTAAGGATGGGATAAGAGTTGATCCGAGTAAGATTTCTGCGGTTCGTGATTGGGCTAGACCTACTACTCCTACTGAAGTTCTTAGCTTTGTTGGGTTAGCCGGGTACTACAGGAAGTTTGTTGAGGGATTTTCTTCCGTAGTAGCACCCTTGACTACGCGGACTAGGAAGGATGTTCCATTTCAGTGGTCCGATCAGTGTGAGGATAGCTTCCAGAGGATTAAGGCCTTATTGAATTTAGCTCCAGTTTTGACCTTATCGGTTGAGGGTCAGAGTTTCTCCATATATTGTGATTCTTCGAGGGTTGGTTTGGATTGTGTGTTGATGCATCAGGGTCGAGTGATAGCATATGGATCGAGGCAGCTGAAGGTTCACAAGCGCAACTACTCCACTCATGACTTCGAGTTGGCAGCAGTAGTCTTCGCGCTCAATATCTGGAGGCACTATCTATAAAGAATCCATTGTGAGATATTCACCTACCACCATAGTGTTCAGTACATTATGAGTTAGCGCGAGATGAACTCAAGGCAGAGAAGATGCATTGAGTTGCTGAAGGACTATGATTTCACTATTTTATACCATCCAGGCAAGGCAAACCTGGAGCGGATGCCTTGAGTCGGAAGGCGGTGAGTATGGGCAATCTAGATTTACTTTCAATTTCTGAGCGACCGTTTGCCTTGGATATCCAGTCCTTGGCTAACCGTTTGGTTAGGCTTGACTTATCGGATCCCAGTAGAGTTCTTGCCATTATTGAGGTTCGCTCTACTCTAGTTGATCAGATTCAGAGACGACAGTTTGAGGATCAGAGTTTGTGTGACCTTCGTTATCAGGTATTTCGGGGTGAGGATAGCCGGGCTACTTTGGGTTCTGATGGTATTCTGAAGTTTGATAGGCGACTTTATGTTCGAAGGATTGGTGACTTGATTCAGTTGATACTTCACGAGGCCCATTATTCTAGATATTCTATTCATCCAGGTTCCGCTAAGATGTATAGAGATTTAAGGTAGCTTTACTAGTGGAGTGGTATGAAGAGGGATGTGGAAGATTTTGTATCTCGGTGCTTGAACTGTCAGCAGGTTAAGTTCGAGCACATAAGACCGGGTGGTTTGATGCAGTGACTTCCCATTCCTGAGTGGAAGTTGGAAGGTATTACTATGGACTTCATTGTTGGTTTGCCTCGTACTTCTCTTGAGTTTGACTCTATTTGGGTGATCGTTGATAGGCTGACTAAGTCAGCACACTTCTTATTGGTTCAGACTTCTTACGGGGCAGAGAGGTTAGCTTAGATCTACATTCGTAAGGTTGTTCGGTTGCACAGGGTCCAAACTTCTATCATTTCAGACCACGACACTCAGTTCATATCTCAATTCTGGAGAGCTATACAGAGAGATTTGGGTACAGAGATTCATCTTAGTACTACTTTCCACCCTCAGATAGATGGCCAGTTCGAGAGGACTATTCAAGTCCTGTAGGACATGCTTCGGGCTTGTGTTCTTGATTTTAGGGGTTCATGGGATCAGTTTGTGACATTGGCCGAGTTTGTGTGTAATAACAGTTTCCATTTGAGCATTGGCATGGCACCGTTCGAGGCTCTATATGGTCGGCATTGCAGATTGACGATTGGTTGGTTTGATCGGTTAGAGACCAGACCAGAGCGTACATATTTGTTTAGAGATTCCTAGGACCGAGTTCGTTTGATTCAGGACAATCTTAGAGCGGCCCAAAGTAGGCAGAAGAGCTAAGCTGATCATAGACTTCATGCCTTGGAGTTCAGTGTTAGTGACTTGGTTTTCCTTCGAGGATCGCCCATGAAGGGCGTGGTGAGATTTGGTCAGCGGGGCAAGCTTAGCCCCAGGTTTATTAGGTTGTTTGAGATTCTACAGAGGATTGGTAGTGTTTCCTACATGTTAGCTTTGCCTCCGATGTTTTTTGTTGTTCATCCAGTTTTTCATGTCTTGATGTTGTTCGGAATGCGCCAGATTAGTCTCATGTATTGCATTGGGATTTGGTTCAGTTAGATGAGAGCTTGTCATTTGTTGAGGAGCCGATAGCTATTCTTTCCAGAGATATCAGGAGATTGAGATCTAGAGAGATCCCGGTTGTGAAGGTTTAGTGGATACATCGTCCAGTCGGGGAGGCTACTTGGGAGACCGAGAGTGAGTTGCATGCTCAGTATCCGCAGTTGTTCGAGCCTTCAGGTACTCCCTTCTTCTTGACTTTCGAGGATGAAAGTCTTTTTAGTAGTGGATGTTATGATGACCCTTCTGGTCATCTTCGCGTTTACGCATTCATTGTACTGTTAAATCTTTTCTGTAGCGGCCCCAAGTCATTTATGGCTTGCTAGGACCGGTAGTTTGGTGCCCTGGCCATTAATTTGGTTGTTTTGCCTTTTTTCCTGTTTTAGAGCTTAAGCTTAGAATATCGTTGACTTTAGTCAACATTCTTAGCTAACGTGCTCGAAATTGAATTCTTATAGTTTTGTTAGCTCCGCAGCGTTGAGTTTGGTCTAGGTAGACCTTAGTTGAGGCGAGAGAACTTTCGGTGTGGGTTTTATGTGGGTTTCTCTATTTTTAGGCCATTTGGAGTTGAAAGTGTAACTTCGGGTGACTTTCAATGATCGGAGTGTTGGATTTAAAATCCAACGATTCCATCAGGTCCGGAATGTTGAGTCTGGGCTAGGAAGGTGGTTGCTTTGGGTTTTGGGTGAGCCAAACTCATTTCGGGCCTTTGAGTTCCTTTTAGTTAGTGTTGACATGGGTCAACATTTCTCCTAAACAACCTCATATGGAAGTTTTGTCGATTCCGTTGAGTCTGGAACATCATTTTCACTCTATTAGCATTATTGGTTTTCAAATATCGATTTCCGATTATGCCCGGAATGCCCCATCGAGTTTTCTAAAAGGTGTAGAATTTTTCCAAGTTGCAGGTGCAGGCATCAGCCTCTATCGCGACCGCGAGCCCAGCCTCCACAATCGCGATGAAGTGACTGGGTTCCTATTCTTTGTGACCTTATGGCTAGCCTCCGCGATTACGGTGGTCTAGCCAGCATGGTTCTCGCGACCGCGATGGGTCTTTCGCGATCGCGACGAAGGACCCTAAGCAGTATATAAACTCCCAACTCCGTCTCTCACTCTAAAACTCGAAATCCTCCATTGTTATCACTCTAAACTCGTTCCAGTTTAGTCCTTGATCGATTGGGGGTGTTGGGTGCTAAATTCCTTGGTCCTAATCACTTCTCCATCATAATTGGTAAGTTTTAACCGCTTTAATCCGTCAATTACCTCTTTTTGATTCCTAAATTGCTTCTTATGAGGTCTGGTTTGTTTGACCCTTTCCCTTGGCCATTTTCCCTCAAAATTCAAGCATGCGTCCTTTGAAGGGTGGTGGTCATCGTGCTCCTTTCATTTTCAATCTCGGGTTATGGGGCACATGGGCCCGCCGATAACCCGAACATCAGCCCGACTATTACTATGGCGATATGGGTGTCATTAGACTCGTCTTGATGTCCTGTTTATGTTGTTGATAGTTTGACCCTCGTTCGGAGCTTCTCGGAGCATCTCGGCCCCTGATATCATCGTTCCCATACCTTGTCATCGGATGGCAGGTAGGTTACGGTTTAAACTCCTAGACTTAGAATATATCGGGTAAAATTATACTAATTAACATCCTTGGGTTGGGTTATTAGGTTGGTACCACAGACCTTGACCGCTTTTCCATGATCCATCCCATTTCTTTCTTTCGTTGTGTGTAGTACTCCTTTTACTTGATATTATTACCCTTGTGGTTCTGTGAGGCCTTGTTGACTCTGGAACATAGATTGTGGGATCATTGGGAATGTCTGCGAGTCCCGGACATAGAATTATCCTTCTAGGCTGGTCATCCTTGCTGAGTAGCTTCGGGAGCCTGTTCACGGCCGATAGGTTGTTATGAGCTATTGGGCCGCTATTGTGTGTTGATCATATCATTTTCATGCATATAGAGATATTTTTCGAGATTTTTCTATGGTTTTGGCTTCGGGGCTACTGGGGCTATTTTTCTTAAACTTGTATGGCATTGGCGGCCCGTTTTCAATGAAATTGAATTTGGGAATGATTTGACTTGATACGTGGATCTTCTTGGGGTAAAAAAAGGTTAAAACATTGTTTTATCATGATTTTGCTACTATTGCTAGACTTGACCGGGTCGTCGTGCTAGCTGAGCTTTCTTACTGATTTGAAATGACTTTAGGCTCGACCGGGTCGAGCATCTGAGATATTTTACTACTGTATTAGACCTGGTTATGCTCGGGCACCCTTGGAGGTGTTTTTGAGACATCTTTTCACTACTTTATTCCTAGACAGGATCTAGTTATGCATATTTGAGACTTAGCCACTGGCTTGAACCCTGACTCAATTTTGGAGGACACGTTTTGATTCTGAGTTATATTATGGGGTCCGGGACCTCCATGGACCTTGTCGCTCTAGGCTTGAGGCTTTGGGTTGTGTGTGCCGGGGGAAGGGTATACGGTGGAGTAGAGGTATACGGGTTGTCTCCTTCCATGGAACCTACCTATTGGGCTCGATCGGCACCGGAGGAGGTACATACAGATGTTCTATTTTTACCCTGAGGTTATCAAACATCATAGCATTCATTGGTTGAGGTTCCACCCTTGTGTGCTGTGTGTTGTTTGTATGCTTCGGTAGTATGACATGCCGGAGGGTTTGTTTTCTATCGCGACCTGATTTCTCAAGTCATTATAGCATCTACAACCCCCATGTAGGCGAACCAATCCCCGTAGCTTGAAACGGTTAGTAATGGGCTACTACCTAACCAAAACGCACAAACAAGAAGAAACAAGCGAAAGCAGATTGTAAAGGTAGGCAAAGCGGATGCAAAACTCGAATATATACATAAACATAACTACACCAACCCCAAGACTTGGTATCTATAGTACATAAGCTTCTAATAGAATACAAGTGCTAGAAGTAACAAAATATAATACAATTTCTCTCTGAAAATACAAGGAATAACAGTGCCAAAAGATGATATACGGTCCAGACCCGACCATCAGGCGCTCACCCTAGTCTCGAATATCCACAATCTGCATGAGTCTCCAATGCGATCAACGGTGAAACGTCAACTAATATCTGCACAGAAAGTGCAGAAGTGTAGTATGAGCACCAAAACAACGGGTACTCAGTAGGTATCATCGGCCAACGAAGCGCATATAAGATATAAAAACAGTAAGTAACAGATAGCAAGAAAGCAGTCACTGAAGTAGTAAAGGAAGCACAAGGAGCTAGCACAGATAATAGGCAACCAAAAGCTACAAGTAAAACATGCTAGCATAAAGGATATAATTACACAGAATCATAGGTGATCGAAAGGAGAACGCACCTGCGGTCCTTGCACAACAATACAAGTAAGCAAAGAAAGAGAGAGAGTTGAGAAAATGGTGGTATACCGGTAACCTCAAGTAAAGGGAAAAGACGTAAAGCAGTCTAACATACTCAAATTGGAATCAACAAGTATAAGGGAATCATAACACAAACCCAATCACGTGATAGCATAAACACGAATTCACCTCACAAGTACAATCCCTAGGATGGAATAACTAGCCTACGATAACCGAGAAACACTATTTAAATCCTGATACGAATGGAGCCAGAATCTCACAATCTTCTCAGAAGGGCACACAAAAGTGCCTTAATAAGATGGGACTACCTAGCCCTCTCAATAATACAAATCCTACAACCCGAGCCTCAACAGGCTAACCATCGCTAATCCTTTAAGAACCGAATGCCAAGACAAGCTCTAAATAAAGACATGAGTGAAATATAATCTACCTACAGTCCCAACGGCCGCCCATACAACCGAGGAATGCAATCAAGTGAAAACAAATCCTCTGGCATCCCATACTACCAGAGCGTAGAATAAAAAAATAGAATACAAGGGTGGTATCTCAAACAATGAATGATATGATGCATGAAAACCACAGGGTGAAATAGAACCTCTGTATGTACCTCCTACGGTGCCGATCGGGCCCAGCAGGTAGCTTCCATGAAAGGACAGCCCATATACCTCTACTCTACCGTATACCCTTTCCCTTGACACACGCGGTCTGAAGCCCCTGGCCCAGAGCAGTAAGCTCCATGGAGGTCCCGCACCCCATACTTAAACTCAGAATCAAAACGTGTCCTACAGAATCGAGTCCGGGTTCAAGCCTGTGGCTAAGTCTCAAATATGGATGCTCGGCTTTGACCCGGGTCTAAAATAGTAGTAGTAATATCAAAAGACCCTCTCAAAGGGTGCCCGAAGTATACTCGGGTCTAAATCAATGATCAAAGTCTCAGTAACCCTCTCAAGGGGTACTCGGAGTGTGGTTGGGTCTAAAACTGTAGTAAATCAAGTCTAGTGCTCTACCCAGCAGAGACTAGTATCAGTAATAAAATCAAGTGTGGTGTTCTTCCTAACAGAGACTAGTACCAGTAATAAAATTAGTGCAAAATCATCCAAAATCCCCTTTTTTATCATCAACCGTACCAAAAGCAAGCCCCCGGGGCAATGCAAAACCGTCTATAGTGGTTCGCAGCCAAAACTATAGTAAAACATGCAGTGTAAAACCTTTTTCATGGATGATATGCTTGCACACAAATATAAATTAGCCCAACGTCTCAAAATAATTCCTATCAGCCTTGCACAGGCCCAGCAGCTACTCAACAGACATAACAAGCCTAAAAGGATAATCTCTATGTCCGGGACTCGCGGACATTCCCCAAATAACCCACCGTCTATGTTCCAGAGTTAGTACAAGGACGCACAGGACCACAAGGGTAATATACAATACTACGCGAATACTACAAACAATGTATGAAATAAACGGATGAACAAGGCAGAAAAGGTCTAGGGTACCAACCTATAACAACCCACCCAAGTATGTTAATTAATGTAGTTATAGCCTATATATGCAGAGTCTACATAGGGGAAGCCATAACCTACCTGTCATCTGACGAATAGTTGCGGGGACGGTGTCGTCTGGGATCGAACTACTCCGAGAAACTCTAATTCGCAAAACTAATATCAAAACAGTAATATATGCATCAAAACAAGACTAGCAATACCCATAATGCCATAAGCACAACTGGGTCGAAATCCAGGTCACAAACGGGCCCATGGGCACCACAACCCAAAACCAAAAATCAAAAACAAACTTGTGTTCCTTACCATCCATGGATCACATGCCCAAAAATTGAGCAAAAACGGACAACAAATGGGGCCCAAAACTTCCAGCTCAAGTCAAGAATTAAAGATGGAAATTTTCAAGAAATAAAACGGAGGTTGGGCAAGAATTACTTACCACAATGATGGAATTTCAAGCCAAGATGGATAAAATTTCACTCCCACGAACATGCACCAGCTCAAAGGGCAGAAACTACAACAAAACTCAAGCTTTAGAAAGAAGGCAACAATGGAGGATTTCGGGAGAGAACCAAAGTGGAAGAAGCTTACCAAAAGACGAAGAACGCGGAAAAATCCACAAGCAATTATGTCCCCCAACGCTTAGAATCAATTTAGAGCAATTTGTTAGAGAGGAAATTGAGTTTAGAGTGAGAAAGGATGGGAGAAGTGGCTGGAAAAATGAACTTAAAGGACTTTATAGCTGCTGGCCGCAAACCAACGCCATTGGCACTAAAGGAGCGCCATCGCGCAAAAGGGAAGCAGGCGCCTTGCCGCTATCGCGCTGGAGGGGAGCGATCGCGCAGGCACGCGAGCGGGCGCTGGAGCGCTGGAGCTCAACCTGGGCGCCATTGGCGCTGAAGGCTCTGCCTGCACTAAAAACCAGCAAAACTTAAAACTCCCATGGGGCATTCCGGGCACAATTGAAACCCGATACTCAAAAACCAATAGAGTTATTATAGTGGAAACTACATTCCGGACTCAATGGAATCGACAAAACTTCCATACAAAGTCATTTTGAAAGAATGTTGACCCAAGTCAACGCTAGCTAACGCCAACCAAACACCCAAAGTGATCCCGGCTCATCCGAAACATGAACCAACCACCTACCTAACCCAAACTTAGCATTCCATAGCTAACGGCGCTGACATAATTTCCATATGAGGCCGTCTTCTCCGAATGTTGACCAAAGTCAACCAAACCAGCCCAACTGGCCTAAAAACACAGAACGAGAGAGAATTCCAAGCTGAAAAGCACTCGGATCCCGACCAAAGGTCCCCTTAGACCAAAGTCCACGCTCCGGATCTAACGAAAATGTCGAAATTCGATTACGAGCAAGTTCACCAAGAATATTGACCGAAGTCAATGAATTCAAAAGCCTAAAGCTCTAAAACAAGGAATGGCCAAAAGACAAAGCAAATGGCCCGGGCACCGAATTACCGGTCCCATCAAGTCAAAAATGACTTGGGGCCACTATAGGAAGTCTCTAACAGTACAAGAACGGTTAAAAGGTGTAAATGACTCGGAGACGCATTACATAATCCACTATTAAAAAGACTTTCATCCCCGAAAGTCAGGAAAGAAGGATAGACTAGAGATTAAAACAACAAGGGAAACACATCCTGCAGTACTCTCTTGGACATCCTGGGTAGCCTCTTCGGCCGGATGGCACCCAACAGAACCAACAAATGCAACCAAGCCTAAACCCATTACTAGCCAAGCTAGATCCAAACTCATCTCCAAAACTCTAAAGATTTGCCGACCTAAACTGAACTTTGAGAATCTCAATCGAAAGCACAGACACAACACCGAAACCAGAGAAGAAAGGCTATACACACACAAAGCTCGAATCTTCAAAACCACAACCAAATTTACCAGAAGAGCCATCAACCCAAAACTCAAACTTATGAACCTGCTGATCCGCAAATCTCTTTTATCCTGAAAAGGACCCTTTTCACACCAATACCAGAAGTTGCATACAAGTCTAACACGCAACCACCATTGAAGCATCAATTGAAACACCGAAAATACACAGCCTTTGCTTATACTCTACCATGAATGAAGTCACCCTTTATACTCGAGTTCTACCAAAGTCAAGCTAAAGTCTACTAACTTTTACCATCCAAGATAATAACCCGTAGCAGGTCCTCGAAAGTTGGAGTTACCTAACCCGACTGACCATCAAGCAATGAAAGAACACTTTTGCCAACACCAAACTGCTAACTGAACCCAACTGATCAACCCATCTAAATCCGACTAAAATCCGCACAACAAGGTTAGGAGAGGCATGTATGAATACCTTGTGGTGACAGAGAAACTTCTAAATTGTAGAACAAACCTAACCGCTACACCATGCCGAGTCTAAGTCATATGGAAATGAATGAACCAGGGAAACTTGCCCAACATACAAAAACCAAAACCAATCTCTACAAGGAGTGTGGTAAGCCTACCACCAAGTCCATAATAATCACTAAGGTCCAAACTCTAAGAACACTGTTGGAACTCTGAGTACTCGAACACCATTCTGATTTGAAGTCATCATACCAAGATCACCTAGGGAAAAAGTCCACAATGCCATGAATATCAAGTCAAAACACCCTGAAGGCCAAGGAAAAGGGTGCATGGGGTCCAAAGTTACCATCTAGCCATAGAATATTTTGCTTATACCTTCAACTCACCTCTTTGGCACAAATAAAATGCTCCTCTGAATTAGCACACACACCAACCATCCCAAAGCATACCATACA
The DNA here is from genome assembly GCA_003996215.1 of Jaltomata sinuosa. NCBI lineage: Eukaryota > Viridiplantae > Streptophyta > Magnoliopsida > Solanales > Solanaceae > Jaltomata > Jaltomata sinuosa. The sequence goes on along the minus strand of QJPP01001016.1, from coordinate 157,382 downwards.
CCAAACTTCTAGTCTCCAATGGCCGAGTCTAACCAACAGTGGAGCCCCACATAAATAACAACTCCGGAAGAATCAACTAAACAAGCTTTCAAATCCACGGCAAATGAATGGCGATTATAAGTCTCTATGTATCATCAGAACGTAAAATAGCCTCGCTAGTCTCAACACGGACAACTTGACCATGTACAATGCATCACCACTGGTTCTGGAACTTACGCCACTGCATCTGTCCAACTAAGAAGGAAGGAACCTCGCACCATGAAGAGCACTGCTGAAATCAGGAATATCCCGCCCAATGAAGAGGTTAGCCAAGGACTAGGTGTCCAAGGCCAATAGCCACATTCAAAACTGAAGTAAAGATGCTAAGTTTCCCGTACCCACTGCCTCCCGACACTAGGATGCTGCAACCAGATAGAAACTGCCACAAACAGCCTGATAAAACATGTCAAGCCATGATTTTGAACCCTAACTTTTAAAACTTCCAACTAAAGCCTTGGTCGAACCCGTATGCTGCCAAGGAAGCCTCAAGAACCCAAGCCAACTAGTCTTGAATATGCAAGTTGTCAACACCGCCGCTGCTACCAAAACACAAACCAATCAATTGAATAACCATTGCAATGTGTAGACGGCTGAATCAAATTACCAACACACAATCCCAAAGCAAACCTTCATCGCCACCTCAGTCAGCTACTAGAACACATAAGCATGAACAAGGAGTCATCTCTCTCCTTTCTTAGCTAAACAAAATCCTTCCGTAGCATATACTGAACCTTACAATTTCTTTCTCAAGTAAGAACCTGGAGCCATTCCCTTAGCCACCAAAATTACATTGTCAGAACTTAACAAGGCAGGAGAAGAACGGTCCGGATGCCTGACTCACCCAATATGCCATGAATATAATCCAACCAGGAGGTTACGATCGACACTTAGTCAAAAGTGCAAACGTCAAAACCCAATCACAATGCCAACAACAAGTGCTCATCCAGAGAACTACGATCAGGATTTGTTCCAACTAGAACAGGGGATACAACAAAACACCCACGGACAAGGAACTAAAGGAGACTATGAGAATGACCCACATACCTGCCAACCTCCTAAACTAATCAACAAAGAGGGTCAACTCTAAGCACTCGAGAGACCAAACCAATCTATGCACGCTAGCATAACCAACATCTCCTAACTAAGCCAAAAATCACAACTCTGACATGACTATCAATATCACATCAGACCAACACACAGATCTCTAGCCACGCTAGATAATGGCCTAGGTAAAAACCATCTAAGACCGCTAGAAAGGAAGACCCAAATCAAGCCTAGCACCACAACAAACAGTAAGTGAGCTCTACAAAGCCTACTCACCAGCTATAACTCTGGGTAAAACACCTCACAAGGCTAACTCACCCCCATCCACTACTAAAGAATAAACTACCAATGAATAACACATCGGTACTACAATTCAGGAAATCAAACTACTAAACAAGTAGCAGGTAGGCATATTAGCATTTAAACGATAGAAAGGATAGGATCGTAATGCAAGTAAGACTATCATAAGTCGAAGGTAGCAAAATCCTAACCTGGAGCAACGAAATTAGGAACCTCTACCTCTGTCCCACCAAGAAGGGAATCAGACTGACATAATCTAACTCTGGACTGAGTAGTCGAAGCTGAAAGCTCTGCGATCCCTCACCGGGGACAAACTCTGTAAAGGTGACCAACTTCCCCACAATCATAACAACCAGGGTGACCAGGATATAGAATCGTGGGGCAATTCCTAGCAAAGTTCCCATGCTCACCACATCAAAAACAATCCCCACTAAATGAAACTTGACTGGAGATCTCGCTAAACCTGACCAGACACCATGGCCTACACATTCGGAATGCACACCTCAAAGAATCTGACCTGTATATATCAACTTGAGAATTCTCCTCACGCTTTTCCATCATGATTTTCTCTTCGAGAACACTCGCCTCGTCGATTCTTCTCCTCATTCCTTTTATCTTAGGCTAAGCTCAATGTGTCCTGTACCAACACCTTCTGGAACCCGTGGAGCAATCAAAACTGGCCCAGTAAACAAGAAGCAATGGAACCTATCTCATGTGGAGAATACCTTACCTCAAGTTTGAGAACCTTGAGAACTATCCTGGCAAAGACGCTTCGGAGCACCACCTCCATAAGCCTCACAGCAGAAACCCTCAACAGCCCAAGCATGGTCAACTACATGTAGGAAAGTCATCCCATCTGTATCCAATGCTCGGTCGCCAATCGGAGTGGTGAAATCAAACCTCCCACAAAGCTCTGGACCCTATCAAACACTGAAGGTACAACCCTTGCAGTATGCCTGACCATCTCATGAAATCTCGCCTCATAGCTCAACACTGACAAACAACCCTGCTAAAGAACCGGAGGCTCAACCCTAACTGAAGCACCACTCGTAGAACCAGGTACTGCAACACTAACTAGAGGACTCAAAGTCCTAGCCACGATGTCCTGAAGAACTGAAGTAGCTATAAATCTAATCGGAGGCTAGGCTGGCCCCACACCTCTTAGCTGAGGCAGTAGACTCTCACTCAGAAGTCCTGGAACTGGCGGAAGCACTAAAGCATCAGGCACAGAAGCCTCGACACCAATCGGTGTCTAACTCATCTTAGGCATCTGAAAATGAATGAACAACCGAAGTCTTAGAAGTCAATAAAGCCAGGAACGCACGATAAGAAGCCAAGAAGATGAAAGTTTTCCTAACAATGCCCTGTAGCCTCCCATATATAGGATACAGACGTCATCGTACCGATCCATGAGACTCTATGTAGACACTTGCCTCTGTACGATGACACCAGTGAAACTAGAGCTCTGATACCAAGCTATCACGGCCCCATTTCTCAGGTCATGATGGCACCTACAACCTCCTAGTAGGCGAACCAATCCCCGTAGCCCAGAATGGTTAGTAATGGGCTACTACCTAATAAAAATGCACCAACAAGAAGAAATAAGCGAAAGCAGAATGTAAAGGTAGGCAAAGTGGAAGCAAAACTCGAATATACAGATAAAGACAACTACACTAACCCCAAGACTTGGTATCGATAGTACAGAAGCTTCTAATAGAGTACAAGTGGTAGAAGTAACAAAATACAATATAATTTATCTTCGAAAGTACAAGGAGTCACACTGCCAAAAAATGAGATACAGTCAAGCCTCGACCATCAGGCGCTCACCCTAGTCTCGAATATCCATAATCTCCAAGAGTCTCCAATGCGATCAATGGCAAAAGATCAACTAATATCTGCACAGAAAGTGCAGAAGTATAGTATGAGCACCAAAATAACGGGTACTCAGTAGGTATCATCGGCCGACTGAGCACATATAAGATATAAAAATAGTAAGTAACGGATAGCAAGAAAGCGGTCACTGAAGCATTAAAGGAAGCACAAGGAGCTAGCATAGAGAATAGGCAACCAAAAGCTACAAGTAAAACATGCTAGCACAGAGGATATAATTACACAGAATCACAGGTGAAGGAAAGGAGAACACACCTGGGGTCCTTGCACAACAATACAAGTAAGCAAAAAGAGAGAGAGTTGAGAAAATGGCGGTATACCGGTAACCTCAAGTAAAAGGAAAAGACGTAAAGTAGTATAACATACTCAAAATGGAATCAACAAGTATAAGGGAATCATAACACCAACCCAATCAAGTGATAGCATAAACATGAATTCACCTCACAAGTAAAATTCCTAGGATGGAATAACTGACCCATGATAACCGAGAAACACTACTCAAATCCAGATAAGAATGGAGCAAGAATCTCACAATCTTCTTAAAAGGCCACACAAAAGTGCCTCAATAAGATGGGACTCCTTAGCCCTCTCAATAATCAAAATCCCACAACCAGAGCCTCAACAGGCTAACCATCGCTAATCCTTCAAGAACCGAATGCCAAGACAAGCTCTAAATAAAGACAGGAGTGAAATATAATCAAACTACAGTCCCAACGGCCACCCATACAACCGAGGAACGCAATCAAGTAAAACCAAACCCTCTGGCATCCCATACTACCAGAGCGTACAATCAACAAATAGCAAACAAGGGTGGTATCTCAAACAATGAATAATATGGTGCATGAAAACCTTAGGGTGAAATACAACCTCTGTATGTACCTACTCTAGTGCTGATCGGGCCTAGTAGGTAGGTTTCATGGAAGGACTATGCTCGTATACCTCTACTCCACCGTATACCCTTCCCCTAGCACACGCGGCCGGAAGCCCCTGGCCTAGAGCGGCAAGTTACATGGACGTCCCGAACCCCATACTAAAACTCAGGATCAAAACGTGTCCTCTGAAATTGAGTCTGGGTTCAAGCCAGTGGCTAAGTCTTAAATATGCATGCCCAACTTTGACTCGGGTCTAAAAAATTAGTAGTAATCTCAAAAGACCCTCTCAAAGGGGACCTAAAGTATACTCGCGTCTAAATCAGTGATCAAAGTCTCAATAACTCTCTCAAGGGATGCTCGGAGTGTGGCCGGGTCTAAAACTGTAGTAAATCAAGTATAGTGCTCTGCCCGGTATATACTAGTATCAGTAATAAAATCAAGTCTGGTGCTCTGCCCGGCAGATACTAGTACCAGTAATAAAATCAGTGTGAAATCATCCAAAATCCCCTTTTCTATCATAAATCGTACTAAAAATAGGCCCCCGGGGCTATGCAAGTTTAGGAAAACTGTCTGTAGTGGCTCACAGCCAAAACTGTAGTAAAACATACAGGGGAAAACCTTTTTCATGGATGATATGCTTGCACACAAATATAAATTAGCCCAACGTCTCACAACAATTCCTATCAGCACTGCACATGCCCAACAGCTACTAAGCATATATAACCAGCCTAAAAGGATAATCTCTATGTCCGGGACTCGCGGACATTCCCCAAATAATCCACCATCTATTTTCCAGAGTCAGTACAAGGCTGCACAGGACCACAAGGGTAATATACAATAGTACGCGAATACTAAAAACAACGTATGAAATAAATGGACGAACAAGGCGGACAAGGTCTAGGGTACCAACCTATAACAACCCACCCAAGGATGTTAATTAATACAGTTATAGCCTATAGATGCAGAGTCTACAAATGGGAAGCCATAACCTACCTGTCATCCGACGAATAGCTGCGGGGATGGTGTTGTCCGGGCTCGAACTACTTTGGGAAACTCCAATTCACCAAACTAATATCAAAATAGTAATCTATGCGTCAAAAAAAGACTAACAATACCCATAATTCCATAAGCACAACCGGGTCGAAATATTGGTCACAAATGGGTCAGTGGGCCCCGCAACCTGAAACAGGAAATGGAAAAAACACTTGTGTTCCTTACCATCCCAGGAGTGCATGCCAAGTAATTGAGCAAAAAAGGAAAACAAATGAGGCCCAAAACAACCCGCTCAAGTCAAGAATTAAAGATGGAAATTTTCAAGAAATAAAATGGAGCTTGGGAAAGAATTACTTACCACAATGATGGAATTTCAAGCCAAGATGGATAAAATCTCACTCCCACAAACATGCACCAGCTCAAAGAGCAGAAACTACCATAAAACTCAAGCTTTAGAAATAAGGCAACAATGGAGGATTTGGGGAGAGAACCAAAGTTGAAGAAGCTTACCAAAAGACAAAGAACGCGGAAAAAACCACAAGAAATTAAGTCCCCCAACACTTAGAATCAATATAGAGCAATTTAGTAGAGAGGAAATTGAGTTTAGAGTGAGAAAGGATGGGAGAAGTGGCTGGAAATATGAACTTCCAGCACTTTATAGCTGTTGGCCACAGACCAGCGCCATTGGCGCTAAAGGAGATCCATATGTATGAGGTCAGCAGGCGCCTCGGTGCTATCGCGTTTGAGGGGCGTGATCGTGTAGCCACGCAGGTGGGTGTTGGAACTCTATCGCGCTGGCATAGAGCCATCGGCGCTGATGTCATGCACAGGCTAGCGCGATCGCGCTTCCTGTGCGCCATTGGAGCTGAAGGCCCTGCCTGCACTAAAAACCAGCAAAACTGAAAACTCCCACAGGGCATTCTGGGCACAATCGGAACCCGATACTCAAAAACCAATAGAGCTATTATAGTAGAAATGATATTCCCGACTCAACGGAATTGACAAAACATCCATACGAGGTCATTTCAGAAGAATGTTGACCCAAGTCAACACTAGCTAATGCCAACTAAACATCTAAAATAAGCCCGGCTCATCCGAAACCTGAACCAACCACCTTTCTAACCCAAACTCGGCATTCCAAAGCTAACGACACTGATGAAATTTCCATCCAAGGCCATCTTCTTCGAATTTTGACCAAAGTCAACCAAACTAGCCTAACTGGCCTAAAAACACAGAACAAGAGAGAATTCCAAGCTAAAAAGCTCCCGGATCCCGACCAATGGTCCCCCTAAACAAAAGTCCACGCTCCGGAGCTAACAGAACTGTTGGAATTTGATCTCGAGCATGTTCACCAAGAATGTTGACTGAAGTCAACGAATTCAAAAGCCTAAGTTCTAAAACATGGAACAGCCAAAATACCAAGCAAATGGCCCAGGCACCAAACTACCGGCCCGAGCAAGCCAGAAATGACTTAGGGCCACTAAAGGTAGGCTCTAACGGTACAAGAATGGTGAAAACATGTAAATGACTGGGAGGGTCATTACATTTTCACTTGATTGCATTCCTCGGTTGTATGGGCAGCCGTGGGACTGTAGGTAGACTCTCGTTATTTTATTTCAGAATTATCCTCTATTACGGTTATAAGTGTGGAGTTGGACTCCGCTAGGCTGTTACTTCTAGATTTGAGATTGGTATGTTTTGGTTGGTTATTAATTCCTATTTTCTGAGCATGTCTACATTTGTTCTTCTCCCCCATTCTTTATACTTGAGGTTACCGGTATACCATCCATTTTTAGAACTTATGCTTATATGTACTATTTTGCGAGGATCACAGGTGCGTCGTTCTTACTTTCACCTGTGCATGTGTGTATATATCTTACTTGCTAGCCTTGTATGTTGCTTTCTATTATCTTCCCTCCGGGCTAGTTCTTGTGTACCTTTTCATTGATTTCTGTGACTGTTTATTTCTATTCTGTTTTCTATTGCTCTTTTACCTTATATGTTCCCAGTCGGCCTATGATACCCACTGGGTAACTTATGCTTTGCATTTGGTGCTCATTCTACCCTCTACATCTTCTGGTGCAGATCCTACTATGGGCCATCGCCGTTTAAGCGTCGGAGACTCGTGCGGGGTGCTTTTTTTGGATCATCCAGGCTGAGGGTGAGCTCTTGGCGTTCAGAGCTTGACTTTAGTTTATCCTTGATTTGTTTTGTACTCTCATAGTTTTGGAGACATTATGTATATATATATATTACTTTTGGACTGTTATACTCCTGATGTAGTTCGGCTCTTATACGCTATGATACCAGGTTTTTTGGGTTGGTTTAGATTCCGCTTTGTTTATCTCTCTCTTGTATCTATTTTCTTTTCCTTATGCCCTTGCTTCTTGATGTGCTGGTATTTGACGGCACTTTTGATGCTTAAAACAAGGGATTTTTGGGAGTTCTTGAGTATATTTTGTTAGATTTGATGTCGTTTGTTAAGTGTGTAGGGACAAAGTATGAAATAGATAAAATTACCAAAAAGTTGCAGTTTTTGGGCAAAAGATAGGCCACCACGAGTCACACCTACTACGGCCCGTGGGGTAGACCATAGGATTGAGGCAGCAGGATTTGCAAAGGTTGTGGAGCCCCGACGGGCTGACAAGATGCCCGTGGAAGACACGATGGGGCGTGGCCTTGCCTGTCGAACTGCTCCAGTGAGACATGCTAAGAGACAAGGAAGGGCGACAGGCACCACGACACCCGTGAAAATCTCGATAGCCTGTCGCTGATGACCGTGGAAACCAGGCAGGAGAGCTGGAGAAGAGCTAAGTCAGGCGACGTGAGGATTACAATGGGAATCGCAACTGCAACGTCCCATCGCCTCAGCCCGTGAGATCATGGCAGCAAGATTTTCTGAAAAGTTAAATAACGTTGAAGGGCACCACGGTGCCCATCGCACCAGCGATGGCCTGTGAGGAATCCCGTTAGATCTGCAGCGTGCAGATTCTCCCAGTTTTATTAGGATTTGGTTTCTTTCTTTGTATGTAAATACTTTCCCTTAGGTTTTATTTACGATGTTACATAAAGGTTACACATTAGTTACACATTATTTTTTAGGATACTTTCGTATAGTTATTTTATTGTTCTTCGGTATTGATTCAAACTCAAGTTCTTGATTAATTGAAGTGTTCTTGAGATTTTTCTTTAAAATTTCAGATTTCTTTATTCTCAATTGTAAGTATCTATTGATGATTTCTCAAACAAACATTAATTGTGCACTTATGAACATGACTAGCTAAATCCACAACTAGGGTTGTGGGAACCATGAAGGATTAACGAAGTAGGCAAAGTACTTAGGTAATCTAGGGTGGTTTTTATGCATGTATTGTTCTTCCCTTCGCTTTGATTGCTTTTTAACGGTGCACAATGTTAGAACTCGCCTTATTCTTACTTGTCGGACCAAGGAGGTAATGGATGGGAAAAAGGTTGTTTAACAATGGAGATTTGAGGCTACCAACCCTCATCTAATAGCTTGACCTTGTCTGGGAATAGCTAATCTGGGACCCAGGGTAAGGGTTAGTAAAGCATACACCCACGGCCAGACCAAGGCGTGTGGTGTAATTCACCTAGTTACCAGACTAAGGAATTAGGTGAACCTAACTTACCGATTCTGCATGCTAAGCACCAAACTAGTTAATAAGTACAATGCCTTACTATGTTATGATCGGATGGGGAACACTAACCTAGTCATCTCATCCATTGGTTACAACTCTCGAAATTAGCAATTATTACTTGTTTAATTTTGATTTACAATCGTTACTTGTCACTTTAAACCCCCCCTCCTTGCGGGAAATAAACCACTAAAAGCACGAGGAAACACTGATCGACCCTAGTCCTACCATATTCCCTGTGGGATCGACCCCAACCTTTATTTGGGTTCTATATTTGAATAGCAACTGCTTGCGCTTCTTTTAGAGGTGTAATTTGGGCGCATCAATTTTTGGCACCATTGCTAGGGAATACAGTTTAGGATTAAGAGAGATTGTGTTTATTTCAGTATTAGTCCTTATTTCCTGATTTTACTTTTTCGGTTGTTTTTGTTTTGATCTCAGGTTTGCACTTCTGCGCATGCCCAGTACAAGGAGTCAAGGCAATCCCTTGATCCCCTACGATTTGGAGCTCTCTAAAACATTAAGAAACATGTCTAAATAGGGAGAGCACGAGACTCAAGATCAGATTACAGCTCGGCTACTGGCTGAAGTTGAGAAAAGGAAAAAGGAAGATGCAGCATGCCAAAAGGCAGGGGAAGATGCCCTTGCTGCTGAAGATTCTCAAATTACAAAAGATCTCGCAGCTCGTAATGCTACAGCAGAGCAAGAAAGACTAGGAAGATAGCATGTTTTATGGGACGAGGCAACAACTAGACATGTGCCACGTAATAGGGGTTGACAGATGTAGTAGCAAAGGCATATCCCTCGGTATTACGATAATGGAGATGATAATGAGGAGGAATTTGGCACCACTGGACCCATAGTGTTGCCACCACTGGCTGACAGAATGAAATTTGATATCACCAGCGCCATGATGCAGCTGTTGAACCTGAAGGGAATTTATTCAGGAAAGCCCACAAAAGATGCAATTCTACATGTGCAGAGTTTTATGGGGATTAGCAAATCATACAATATGCCATGAGTGGGGCAGGAGGCTATCAGACTAAGGATATTTCCAATTTCATTGACCAGTGAGGTGACTGCATGGCTCTCAGAAATGTCTGATAATTCCATACACACGTGGCATGAGCTGAAGAATTAGTTTCTGGAGCGATTCTTTCCTCCATCTAGGATATTGCAGCTAAATAAAGAGATCTATAACTTCAAGTAGATGCCTGCAGAAGCATTATATGAGTCTTGGCTGAGGTTTAAGAAGAAGCTGAAACAAGTTCTGAGACACGGAATTCCCTTAAGACATCTAATGGAGATCTTCTACAAGGCATTGAATGCCAACACTAAAGCAGTAGATGATACTGTAACTGGAGGAGCATTCATGGAGAATACATATTATGAGGCTGCAGAGATGCTGGATAGGGTTGCTAAGACTAACCGAGCATGGCATACTAGAGAGGCTGAGACTCCAGCAGGTACTGATGCAGTTTATAAGTCCGTGGATCCGAATGAATTACAAGACATTAAACAAAAAGTTGCTTAGATGAACACGATACTTGGGTTGCTTGCAAAGAAATTCCTGGCCGAGGGAGTAGAAAGGTAAAAGTCATCGGTTTGCAAGCCAAAGCACCTAGACCAGATGTTTACTCATTCGAAGAGGAAGTCAGTTATCTGAATGATCAAGGGATGGGTTTTCGGGCTTCTGGCCAAGGAAATCAAGGTCGGAACAGAGATAGATATTATTACTACAATCGGTATGGTTACAGAGATGGTCACTGGCAGAAAAAGGATGGGTATAAGAATGAGAGAAGTGGCCTCTTCATTCCGGCTGCGACTCACGAAGAGCGGGCTGGACAACACACCATAAGGGAATTTATCAACAAGGTGTTTCAAAAGGTTGACTCCACGGATACAAGTATGAAGGAAATAAAAGCTGAACTTTCAGGTATTAGTCAGAAGGTGGAGTCTCACTCTGTCTCCATAAACAACTTGAGACACAGATGCACCAGTTGTCATCCAGCATGAATCTGCGGCAAAAGGGTACTCTGCCAAGTTACACCATTCAAAATTCAAAAAATGATCAACAAGTTATGGCGATGACCACTCGGAGTGGAAAGTAGACTGTTGATCCTCCCATGCCTATTGTTGTTGATGAGCCAGTTGAAGCTAAGAAGGATGATGCAGAGATTGTAGACGATTCTGCAGAGAAAGCTAGTGGTGAAGGGTCATCTGAGAGACCGCCTTCTGAGTTAAAAGCAAAGAGCAAAGAGGGTGCACCGGTCTTGAAACCCATGCCATTGGTTCCTCCACCTTATCCTAAGAGGTTGAAGAAGAAGGTTGAGGATGATAAATTTCACAAGTTCATCTCCATGCTGAAGCAGCTAGCAGTCAATATCCCTTTGGTTAAAGCATTGGAGCAGATGCCTGGTTATGCAAAATTCATGAAGGATCTGGTGACGAGGAAGAGAACGGTTAGTTTTGAGCCAGCCAATAATTTGCACCACTGCAGTGCAATAGTATCCCATTTTATGGTACATAAGAAGGAAGATCCTAGAGCCTTCACCATTCCTTGCACGATTGGAGCATTCTACTTCGCCAAAGCTTTGTGTGATCTGGGTGCCAGTATAAATCTGATGCCACTAGCAGTTTATAATCAGCTGGGCTTGGAGCCCCCACTCCGACTGCAATGCGGCTACTTATGAAAGATCGCACGATGAAGAGGCGTGTGGGAATTTTATATGATGTACTGGTAAAGGTTGACACTTTTATCTTTTATATAGATTTTATGATTTTGGATTGTGAGGTTGACTTCGAGGTGTGCATTATCTTAGGGCAACCATTCTTGGCTACTGGGCGTGCTTTGGTTGACTTGGAAATAGGTCAAATGAAATTCAGACTGAATGATGAGGAGGTAACTTTCAATGTGTGCAAATCTATGAAGCACCATGATGACATACGAGTGGTGTCAGTTATTGATGTTGTTGATGAGGATTAGCTTGTTTTACCTATTGAGGAGAGACTTCGTGTCGAAGCCCTTGCAACCTTAATTATAAACTTTGATGGTGACGACACTGAGGGGTACGATGAAATGGTAGTAGCGCTTACAGGTTTTGGATCTTATAGTTATGAACCAAAAAAACTAGACTTGGACTTGAAGAATAGGCAGACACCACCTGCCCGCCCATCCATTGAGGAGCCTCACGTCTTTGAGCTCAAAGCACTTCTAGCACATCTTCGGTATATATTCTTCGGAGCTAATCAAACTTTACCGGTAATCATTGTTGCAGATCTAGGTGAAGCGCAAGTTGAAGCCCTGGTTTTTGTCTTGAGGAAGTTTAAGAGAGCTATTGGTTGGACCATCGCAGACATCATTGGTATTCCGCCCGCAATTTATACACTTAAAATCCATCTCGAGCCTGATTGTGTTTCATCTATGAGCATCAGCCTAGGTTGAATCAGCCTATGCAAGAAGTCATCAAGAAGGATATCATTAAGTGGCTGGATGGAAGTGTGGTTTATCAAATTTCAGACAACAAGTGGGTGAGCCCGGTCCAATATGTGCCAAAGAAAAGAGGGATTATTGTGGTCCCAAATGCAAAGAATGAGTTGATTCTGATGAGGCCAGTCACAGGCTGGCGCATATGCATGGACTACAAGAAACTAAATGTGTGGACTGATAAAGACCATTTCTCAATGCCATTCATGGATCAGATGCTAGACCGTCTTGCAGGTAGAGGTTGGTACTATTTTCTTGATGGTTATTCAGGATACAATCAGATCTCTATTGCCCCCGAAGACCAAGAGAAAACCACTTTCACTTGTCCATATGGGACTTTTTCTTTCAAGAGGATGCCGTTTGGTCTGTGCAATGCTCCAGCTAAATTCCAGAGTTGTATGATGTCCATTTTCTCAGACATAGTAGAGGATACTATAGAGGTATTTATGGATTACTTTTCAGTTGTAGGTGACTCTTATGAAGATTGCCTCAATCATCTGGGTTGTGTATTAAAACGCTATGAAAAGTGCAACCTAGTGCTGAACTGGGAAAATGTCACTTCATGGTGAAAGAGGGGATAGTTCTTGGTCATCGGATTTCAAAGAAGGGCATAAAGCTTGATAGAGCGAAGATTGAGGTGATTGAAAAATTGCCTCCACCAGTTTCTTTGAAAGGAATTCGGAGTTTCTTGGGGCATGCTAGTTTTTATAGGAGGTTTATCAAGGACTTCTCCAAAATTGCTAATACATTGTGTAAGCTGTTGGAGAAACAGGTAAAATTTGTGTTTGATGACGCATGTCTGAAGGCATTCAAGTGCCTTAAAGAGAATCTAGTCTCAGCCCCTATTACTATCTCTCCTGATTGGTCTCAACTATTTGAGGTTAGATGCGAAGCTAGTGGAGTGGCGCTAGGAGCAGTCCTAGGACAGAGGTGTGAAAAGATCATCCATCCTATATACCAGTCTAGCAAAGCACTTAACCACGCTCAGAAGAATTATACTGTGACTGAACATGAGATGTTTGCTATGGTTTTTGCATTTGAAAAGTTAAGATCTTATTTGCTTGGCACCAAGGTGGTGGTGCACACTGACCATACAGCTCTTCTTTATATCATGGCGAAGAAGGATGCGAAACCAAATATCATTAGATAGGTGTTGCTGCTATAAGAGTTTGATTTTGAAGTCAAAGACCAAAAGGGTACAGAGAATCAAGTGGCAGACCATTTGTCTAGGCTGGAAGAAGAGGCTATGCTGAAGCTGAATAATGAGCAAGAGATTGATGACTGGTTTTCAGACGAACAAGTATTGGCGTCTTCTCAAGATTTGATCCGATGGTTTGCGTACATTGCCAACTATTTGGCAAGTGATTTAGTGCCTTATGACTTGTCCGTTCACCAAATAACAAAGTTCATGTCCGATGTGAAGAAGTACTTTTGGGAAGAGCCTTTCTTGTTCCATGTGTGTGTTGATACTATGATCCATAGATGTGTGCCTAAAGGTGAGATGATGGAGATACTTGAAGTGTGACATTCATCCCCTGTTGGGGGTCATCATAATGGTATCCGACCGGCACATAAGATCTAGCAATGCGGCTATTATTGGCCGAATATTCATAAAGACATACATGAGTTCGCTAAGGCTTGCAGAAGATGTCATAGGGAAGGCGGTATATCAAGGAGGCATGAGCTGGCTATGAATCCCATCCTTGTGATTAAGTTGTTTGATGTTTGGGGTATAGACTTCATGGGTTTGTTTGTGCTGTCCGATGGGAACCGGTACATATTAGTGGCAGTGGACTATGTATGTAAGTGGGTGGAGGTGGTTGCGCTTCATAGTATTGAAGGTAAATATGTCACAGCATTCTTGAAAAGGAATATCTTCTCCAAGTTCGGTACACCAAGGGCCATTATTAGTGATGGAGGATCTCACTTTTGCAACAAGCTATTTTGTGCTTTGCTTGAGAAATATGGAGTGAAACACAGAGTTGCAACCCCTTATCATCCTCATATTAGTGGGCAAGTGGAGGTTTCCAATAGAGAGATAAAATCAATCTTGTCCAAGCTTATTTCCATTAGTTACACATTATTTTTTAGGATACCTTCGTATAGTTATTTTATTGTTCTTCGGTATTGATTCAAACTCAAGTTCTTGATTGATTGAAGTGTTGTTGAGATTTTTCTTCAGGATTCCGGATTGCTTTATTCTCAATTGTAAGTATCAATTGTAAGTATCTATTGTTGATTTCTCAAACAAACATTAATTGTGCACTTATGAACATGAGTAGCTAAATCCACAACTAGGGTTGTGGGAACCATGAAGGATTAACGAAGTAGGCAAAGTACTTAGGTAATCTAGGGCGGTGTTTATGCATGTATTGTTCTTCCCTTCGCTTTGATTGCTTTTTAAAGGTGCGCAACGTTAGAACTTGCCTTATTCTTACTTGCCGGACCAAGAAGGTAACGGATGGGAAAAGGGTTGTTTAACAACGGGGATTTGAGGCTACCAATCCTCATCTAATAACTTGACCTTGTCCGGGAATAGTTAATCTGGGATCCAGGGTAATGGTTAGTAAAGAATACACCCGCGGTCGGACCAAGGCGTGTGGTGAAATTCACCTAGTTGCCGGACTAAGGAATTAGGTGAACCTAACTTACCAATTCTGCATGCTAAGCACCAAACTAGTTTACTAAGTACAATGCCTTACTAAGTTATAATCTCATGGGGAACACTACCCTAGTCATCTCATCCACTGGTTACAACTCTCGAAATTAGCAATTGTTACTTGTTTACTTTTGATTTACAATAGTTAATTGTCACTTTAACCCCCCCCCCTTGTGTGAAATAAAAGACTAAAAGCACGAGTAAACACTGATCGACCCTAGTCTTATCATATTCCTTGTGGGATCGACCCCAACCTTTAGTTGAGTTCTATATTTGAACAACGACCACTTGCCCTTCTTTTAGAGGTGTAATTTTGGCGCATCACTTTTGCCTATGTATCAAATCTTCTGCTTGAACTATTAGAAGGTATCCCATTACTAACCGTTCCGGGCTATGGAGATTGGTTCGCCTACTGGAAGGTTGTAGGTGCCATCATGACCGAGAAATCGGGTCGTTACACTTGAATATATATATATATATATCTCATCTGGCTAGATGTATGTACGTATATAGTAAGTATTGATCAAAATTATACCGATCGATAATCCATATCCAAGTAGTATGAAATACATACGTTGTATTATGTACATATGAGTTAATATACGATCATTGAGAAATGTAATTAACCAAGTCCTATATATATATTATAATGGTCCATCATCTAGAATATATGTCTCGTCTAGTGATGTACGTATATATATAGTACGTATTCAAAAGCTAATTAACCGATAGATAATCTATATCCAAGTACGTAGTATGGAATACGTTGTATATTACGTATATATAAGTTAATATACGATCATTGAGAAATTTAATTAACCAAGTCATATATATTATAATGGTCCATCGATTGAATATATGTCTCATCTAGTGATGTTCATATATATATAGTACATGTTCAAAAGCTAATTAACCGATCGATAATCCATATCCAAGTAGTATGGAATACGTTGTATATTACGTACATATGAGTTAATATACGATCATTGAGAAAATATAATTAACCAAGTTATCCTATATATTATAATGATCGGTCATCTTGAATATATGTCTCGTCTAGTGATGTACGTATATATATATATATATATATATATATATATATATATATATATATATATATAACGTATATTCAAAAGCTAATTAACTAATCGATAATCAATCCAAGCAGTGGAATACCATTTTATTACGTACACACGAGGTAATATAGTTGAGTAATGTAAATAACCAATAGTCCTATATAGTAATGATCTGTCATCTTGAATATGTATGTTTTTGTGTAGCGATATTGTATGTATATAGTACGTATTCAAAAGCTAATTAATCGATCGATAATCCATCCAAGTAGTATGCAATACGTTGTATTATGTACATATATGAGCTAATATACGATCGTTGAGTAATATAATTAATCAAGTCCTATATATTAATGATTCATCGTCTTGAATATATGTGTCTCGTCTTTAGTGATATACGTATATATATAGTACATATTCAAAATTAAAGCTAATTAACTATTCGATAGTCCATCCAAGTAGTGGAATACATTGTATTACATATATATGAGGTAATATACAATGACGATCATTGAGTAATGTAATTAACCAAGTCCTATATATTACTGGTCCATCGTCTTGAATATACATCTTGTCTACTGATGTACACATATATATAGTACGTATTAAAAAAACTAATTAATTAAACGATCGATAATCCATCCAAGTAGTATGGAATACATTGTGTAGTAACATACTCGTTGAGTAATGTAACGAACCAATAATGTATCCGAGTTTATAAAATACGTTGATGATTAAATAAGTTTTATTAATTATTTTTATTTATTTTTTAAAATAACCTACCTCAAGTGGTAGGTTTTATCAAAAAAATACTTTTTTAAAAAATTTATATTTTAGTAAAACCGACCACAATTGGTTGAATTTTGCAAAAAATTTAATAAAACAGACCTCAGGTAGTCTGATTTTTTTTTAAAAAAATTAATTTATTTTCAGTTAAATCGACCATAGTTGGTCGATTTTTTCAAAATTATTTTTTTTAAATTTTTTTTTTTAGCAAAAACGACCACAATTGGTCGGTTTTTGCAAACAAAAATTCAATGATACAATTAGGTCCACACTTTTCATGCTCACACACCCTCATTTTCTCTCTCCCCGACTCGCACCTACCCTAGCCGCCCATCTCCCAGCCTTCCTCCACTGTCCCCCTCCCTCTGGCATCCCCCTCCCTCCAGCGTCCCCCTCCCATCACCGTCCCCTTCCCATCACCACCGCCTCCCTCCACTGTCACCCTCCCTCTGGCATCCCCCTCCCTCTGGCGTCCCCCTCCCATCACCGTCCCCTTCCCATCACCACCGTCTCCCTCCACCGTTCCGCTGCCACTGCGGTTGGTGGTGCCGCTGCTGCCGCCGTCCGTCGCCCTTGCTTCTGTCGTCGTATGTCGCCGTTGCTGCTCTGGTGACTACTCCCTCAATGTAATTCATTTTATCTAATTTTATTAATTTACTTGTTAATTATTTATAATTATTAAATTAGGGTTTTATCATTGTTAATTGATGAACTTATTAAATTAGGATTTACTATTTAATTAGGGCTTATTATTGTTACTAGAATAGTGTATGAACTTGTGCTAGTGTAATTGTAAAATTATTGAAAATTGGTAGGACTTGAAGTGTTGAATTTTGTGAAAAATGTATTGAGTTGTGGAGTTGAAAAAGTTATAATTGAGCTTAATGTGAGTTGTAATTAAGCTTAATGTGAGTTGAAATTGGGCATAATGTGAGTTGAAATTGGGATAGTAACTTGATTCTTACTTATGGTTATGTATTTGTGAGTTTAAATGGGGCATAATTGTGAGTTGAAATTGTTCACAAGTTTGTTGGATATGTTTGATGTGAAGTAGTGAATTTGAATAGTGAAGTAGTGAATTAAAAATGTGAACTATTGACTTAGAATAGTGAAGTAGTTACTTAAAATAGTGAAGTATAATGACTTAAAATTATGAACTAGTTACTTAAAATAGTGAAGTTTAGTGAGTTCAAATTGTGAAGTAGTGAATTGTAATGAATTGGAATAGGGAACTTAGTCTTTAATTTAGTTTGTTTAATTATTAGCATGATAATGTGTTTGTTTAGCATAAGTGTCAACACTAGTTGATCCTATTGATGACAATTAATTTTCTTGCAAGATCAATTTGTGTCCACCTAGTGTTGACACTTAGTATTTAATTTGGTTAGAATGTGGTTGATTAGCATAATTGTCAACATTAGTTGATCCTATTGATGACAAAATTGATTTTCTTGTAAGATCAACTTGTGTCCTCCTAGTGTTGACACTTAGTACTAATTAGCATCCTTGGGTTGGGTTTTATTAGATTGGCACTCAAGACCTTCTCGTATGATTGTAGTATTCATTTTAGTTGGTAGTATTACCCTTGTAACCCTGTGTGGCCTTGATTATGCCTCTGGACCATAGATGGTGGGTTATTTGGGAATTTCCGTGAGTCCCGTTCATCGATATCTTGATTATTGAGTTGGTTATGTATGTTGTAGAGCGATTGGAGCCTGTGCAGGGCAGATAAGTTGATTTGTGAGCCGTTGGGCTACTGATTGTGTTTGGCACACCATTATCATGCATATAAAGTAGGTAGGATTTTAAAATAGTAAAGTGTAATAAGTTAAAATTGTGAACTAGTGACTTAAAATTGTGAAGTGTAGTAAGTTGAAATTGTGAACTAGTGACTTAAAATTGTGAAGTGTAGTAATTTGAAATTGTGAACTAGTGACTTAAAATTGTGAAGTGTATTAAGTTGAAATTGTGAACTAGTGAATTAAAATAAGTAAAGTGTAATTAGTTGTTAGTTGAAATTTTGAACTAGTGACTTAAAATTGTGAAGTGTAGTAAGTTAAAATTTTGAACTAGTGACTTAAAATTGTGAAGTGTAGTAAGTTGAAATTTTGAACTAGTGACTTAAAATTGTGAAGTGTAGTAAGTTGAAATTGTGAACTAGTGACTTAAAATTGTGAAGTTAAGCTGAAATTGTGAACTATTGACTTAAAATTGTGAAGTTTAGTTAGTTGAAATTGTGAACTATTGACTTAAAATTGTGAAGTTTAGTTAGTTGAAATTGTGAACTAGTGACTTAAAATAAGTAAAGTGTAGTTACTTGTTAGTTAAAATTTTGAACTAGTGACTTAAAATAGTAAAGTCTATTAAGTTAAAATTTTGAACTAGTGACTTAAAATTGTGAAGTGTAGTAAGTTGAAATTGTGAATTAGTGACTTAAAATTATGAAGTTTAGTAAGTTGAAATTGTGAACTAGTGACTTAAAATAGTGAAGTGTACTAAGTTAAAATTTTGAACTAGTGACTTGAAATTGTGA
Source organism: Jaltomata sinuosa (assembly GCA_003996215.1). NCBI lineage: Eukaryota > Viridiplantae > Streptophyta > Magnoliopsida > Solanales > Solanaceae > Jaltomata > Jaltomata sinuosa. The sequence continues at coordinate 138,050 of QJPP01001016.1, read as the reverse complement.
AGTGTAGTAAGTTAAAATTTTGAACTAGTGACTTAAAATTGTGAAGTGTACTAAGTTGAAATTGTGAACTAGTGACTTAAAATTGTGAAGTTTAGTTAGTTGAAATTGTGCATTAGTGACTTAAAATAAGTAAAATGTAGTTAGTTGTTAGTTGAAATTTTGAACTAGTGACTTAAAATTGTGAAGTGTAGTAAGTTAAAATTGTGAAGTGTAGTAAATTAAAATTTTGAACTAGAGACTTAAAATTGTGAAGTGTAGTAAGTTGAAATTTTGAACTAGTGACTTAAAATTGTGAAGTTTAGTAAGTTAAAATTTTAAACTAGTGACTTAAAATTGTGAAGTTTAGTAAGTTGAAATTGTGAACTAGTGACTTAAAATTGTGAAGTGTAGTAAGTTAAAGTTTTATACTAGTGACTTAAAATTGTGAAGTGTAGTAAGTTAAGATTGTGAACTAGTGACTTAAAATTGTGAAGTGTAGTAAGTTAAAATTTTGAACTAGTGACTTAAAATTGTTAAGTGTAGTAAGTTGAAATTGTGAACTAGTGACTTAAAATAGTGAAGTGTATTAAGTTAAAATTGTGAACTAGTAACTTAAAATAGTGAATGATATACTTAAAATAGTGAAGTATAGTGAATTTAAATTGATATTGCCTTTCCTTGTGTAGATGGAAGTTGATCGTAGTTGGATGTATGAACGATGTAATGCTGGTAGAATGGGTGTGAGGGAGGAATTTGCGGATGGTGTCACTCAATTTATAATTCATGCAAAGACACTTCCTTGCTTTTTAAATTATGGAATGTTTCTGTGTCCTTGTGTTGATTGTGATTGTACGAGCTATGAAACAAAACTGGTTGTTATGAGTCATCTTTATAGAATTCTGTTTAGTCAAGAGTATACAGTTTAGACTAGTCATAGTGAAGTTGACAATAGGTTTAGTAACTTTGTTACAGGTGAAAGTAGTTTGTATGCGGAACCTAATAATGTTTAAGATTATAGGATGTCAGAAATGGTTCAGGATGCTTTTGGAATGCATTCGAATCTTGATTTTGGGGAAAATGTAGAAAAAGCTCATGATGAACAAGCAAATAGTTTTTATGAATAATTGAATGATGTTAGTCGTCCTTTCTATGAGGGGAGTTCACATTCTCAACTGTCTGTTGCAGTTCAATGGACTCTATGGCAGACCTTGTTAAGGATTTAGTTGACCTCGATCTAGAGGTTCCTGATTCTTACTATAAGGCAAAAAGATTGGTGTCTAAGTTAGGACTCTCCTCGATCAGAATTGATTTTGCCGAAAATGGATGCATGTTATACTCTAAGGAGGATGTCGATCTAGAGTTTTGTAAATTCTGTGAACACCCTCGTTATAAGCGTGGTACTAGTGAAAATAAAATTGCTATTAAGACGATGCATTATTTACCTCTTATACCAAGGTTGAAGAGGTTGTATGCATTAAATAACTCTGCTCCCCATATGAGATGGCACCATGAAAATGGAAGACCACCTGGTGTAATGTGTCATCAATCTGATGGAGGGGCTTGGAAGAATTTTGATGGAAAGTATCTAGATTTTGCAACTGAACCACGGAATATTAGGTTGGGTTTGTGTGTAGATGGTTTCAACCCTTTTTCTGTTGGAGCTGCATCATATTCATGTTGGCATGTGTTTATTACACCGTATAATCTTCCACCTGAGATGTGTATGATGAGTCAATATATATTTCTGAATTGTGTTATTCCTGGCCTGTGTAATCCAAAAAGTCATATTGATATGTATATACAACCTTTGATTGATGAGCTAAAACTGTTGTGGTCTGAGGAATTCAAACCTGGGATATTTCACTAAAAAAAATTTAATTTGTGAACTTCTTTAATGTGGACTATTAATGATTTTCCTGCTTATGGAATGTTGTCTGGGTGGATGATAGCTGGAAAGTTTTCTTGTCCCTACTGCATGGAAAACACTAAATCCTTTCGATTAAAACATGATAAAAAAACTTCATGGTTTGATTGTCATCGTAGATTCTTGCCAGATAATCATGAGTTTAGAAGAATGAAGTATGCATTTACAAAGAATAAAATAAAATGGGATGGTCCACCTCGAACATTAACTGGTCATAATATTTGGGAGAGGGTTAAATATTTGCCAAAGGTTACCGAGGAAAAACTGTACAAATTTCATTGATATGGTGTTTCACATAATTGGACAAAGCAAAGCATATTCTGGGAGTTACCATATTGGAAGGATAATCTACTTAGGCATAATATTGATGTCATGCATATTGAAAAATAATATTTTGATAACTTGTTCAACACTGTGATGGATGTGAATGACAAGACAAAAGATAATGGTAAGACTAGACTTGACTTACCAATTCACTGTAGACGGCCAGAGCTACATTTGCAAAAGTCTACCAATAACAATGTCTTTAAGCCCAAGGCCAGTTATACATTCACATTGGAATAAAAGCAGAAAATATGTGAGTGCGTAGAAAGTTTGAAGATGCCAGATGGATATGCCTCCAATTTAGGGAAGATGGTTGACATGGAGCATGGAATCTTACATGGGATGAAAAGTCATGACTGTCACGTTTTCATAGAACAACTAATTCCAATTTATTTTATTGGATTGCCTGAAAAAATATGAAAACTGATGACAGAGATTAGTTTGTTCTTCAAAGAATTGTGTTCTACCACTTTGAGAGTAGAAAATCTGATTCTGATGGCCGAAAATGTTGTTATTATCACTAATAAGTTGGAGAAGATTCTTCCACCTGGATTCTTTGATGCAATGGAATATCTTCCCATTCACCTTGTCGATGAAGCCCTATTAGGAGGTCTAGTTCAAACTAGGTGGATGTATCCTTTTGAGCGGTAAGCAATGATAATAGACTAACATATATCTATTTTTTATAAATTACATGGCTAACATTTATTTTGCAGAACCATTGGCAAAAGTAAAGAAGGTGTTAAGAACAAAAATAGGGTGGAAGGGTCTATAGTTGAAGCATACCTTGCTAGAGAAACAACCCACTTTTGTTCTTACTACTTTGATGATCAAGTGTCATATTTGAGAAACAGACCAAATCGACATCAAGACACTCAGAATAACCCTGCTCTAGATTAATTATCAATATTCAATCAATCAGGTAAGCGTGCAAAAAAGCTTAAACATCGTTGGCTTACCAAAAGGGAGAAAAACTTTGTGGCATTACATGTCTTGTTGAATTGCCCTGAAGTTCAACCCTTTTTAGAGTAAGAAAATTAAATACTTACACAACATATTCAATTGTGATTATCTTAAGGAGACTAACGCCTCATTGTGAATGAACAATTATTTTGTGAGGAAATTTGGCCAAGATCAAGTGAATCCATCATTTACATTATGGTACAGTAATTGGGTAGGTGCTATTATAATCACATAATAAAGTTAAAATCTTCACTCATCCTTTAACTAACACTCTATTTAACTTACAAACTATATATAGGTTCACCATTCGCCACATCCAACCACATACTCTCAATTGTTGAAGGATATCTCTTATGGACTGATTGAAGTTCATATATTGACTCAGTATACTGGAAATAGGTTTAAATTTTCCACCGAGGAATGCTCAAAGCATAGAAAAACTAACAATAGTGGTGTTAGGGTTAAAGGTAATGATGGAAACCAAAATGACAGTGTTTATTATTTTGGCGTCCTACAAGAGATTCTACAGTTGGAGTATTCTAGTTGGCAGTAAACAAAATAGTACTTTTTTGATGCAAGTGGTTTTATCCAACCCTAAACATAGGCACAAGAGAACTTATGAAACATAACATCATTGATGTTAACCACACTAGATTGTTGAGGGCTTATGATCATTTTATTATTGCCCAAAATGCTAAGCAAGTGCACTATGCTCCTTATCCATTGCATACGGACAAGTCTAATTGGTGGATTGTTATCAAAACTAAGCCTATAGGGTGGGTGGGAGTTGAGAATATATTGGATGTTGCATATTAGAACGAAATAGAGAATGTTCACCAAGTTGTGGACGCTGATTTAGAAGATAATTTGGAGCATCCTGAACACATTTTAGAAGAAGTAAGTCCAAAAGAGATAGAAATATTAGCAAATATGGATGATGAGCAACCAATAGAAGAAGAGGCTGAATGGATAGACGATGAGGAAACTTCCGAAGAGGATGAATGGATAGATGATGACGAAACTTCAAAAGAAGAGGATTAACAATATAATTAGTTTGTTGCATGTGTTCTTTATTTTTAATTATTGATGTTTGTATGCTTTTTATTATTGTCTTAATTAATATTCATTACTACTATTTTTAGAAGCAAAGTTACTAATGTAGTGAATATTTCCTCGTATTTCTTTTCTTATAAATGATAATCTATATATATATATATATATATATCTTCACAAATTATATTTTTCCTTTTAATTAATGTAGATGGTAAGTGATCAGGAAAAGGGAAAGAAAATAAAGGTCAAAAAGACAAAAAGTAAAATGAACCCTCCTAATCCTAGAAAGCCCACAGGAGTTCACATTCCTGAGTCCCAGTCTGAGTCTATCCCACATAGGTCCCCACTTTCATATAGTAGGTCGTCTCAGCAGCCAGAGAGTGTTCCTACACAGGTGGGTCCACTTCATCCACTTGATCCCTCTATTAAGACTCGATCAACCCCCATCGTGGCACCTACATAGGGTTACACAACCCTCGATGGTCATTATATGCATATAGATCCATCGTCTATCATACCATCAGCTAGAAGTAATAGATCAGCTAGCACTACTAGATCAGTTGGGCTCTCCACTCTTCGTCTTCGAGAAGAAAGCCCTATACGTGCGAGTACTCTCCCTACAAGCTACTCAGGTGTATAGAGACCTCAGCCAGGTGATAGAGACGATTCTCGAAGGGTCTTCATCAATCCTGACGAAGACAAGTATGATTTTATTAACTATATATAATAATTAACTTTCTATATGTTCAATTTTTTATGTTTTGATTTAACCTCTTAAATGTTTGATCATGTATTGCAGGTACAATCCAGATAACAGAATTACAAAGATCATCTTCAAATACATCTCCCGACACTACAAAGGTGTCTTGCCGTATTGGGGCAAGGTACCAAAACATGTCCAAGTTCAAATGTTTAATGAATTTTGGGTAAAAACTTTATTAATTAACACACTTTACATTTGAAGATTGAATCTTATTAATTAATTTTTGTTGAAGAAATATTTTTGGTTGGCTCCCGAGAATGAATAACGCATCTCTAATAATTTTTATCTCATAGTCGCTAGTAGACTACATGGCTTTCTTTATGATGCTCGGACGAAGCTTAAAAAGCCTAAATGGGTGCTGGCACCTCTTTGGAGTGGCTTATTAAATTATTGGCTAACTGATCCGACGTTTCTGAAGAGGAGGTAGCTTAGGAAGAAAGTCAGAGCGTCTAAGAAGGGAGGTTGTTTACATACTGATGGAGCTATCAGCCGAGTTGCTAGCCGAAGGAAAATGGTACGTATTTTTTCATAATTCAATAGTTCTTTTTTCTTTGATTTTTTTTAGAAGTTCTTATTTTTAGATTTTGATGATTTTATTATATGCAGAAAAAAGAGTTGGGTAGGGTGCTAACTCAGGAGGAGTATTTTAAGCACTTCTATATAAAGAAGAATAAGAAGAACCCAACGGATGAAGATTGTTGGGTTGAGGAACGTGCAAAAGAGACACATGTAAGAACTTCATTCAAACTTACAATTTTTTTTAACAATTAATGTTATTTACTTGCATCTTTTCATATTAAGTTTTAATAGTTTGGTACGTTTCATTATTAGTTACTTGCCTTAATTTAAATATAGGATAAGTATTTGCAAAAGGTTGATGAATACAGTAGTACTCCACCTCTTGAAAGTCAGGACACCCCACTTTCACAAGAAGAAGTTGAGCAGCTTTGGAAAGAGTGTCCAGGTGACCCGGTTAGAGGTTCAGTCTACGGTTTCCCTAGGAAATGTCTCTGACAAACCAAAGTCTTATATGCATTATGGATGCTACTATTGCCGAGAAGGATACTGCTATTGCCGAGAGGGATAGGCTGAGGGACGAGAAGTTGTAGTCACTTCAGTCCCAGTTAGATCGACTCTTACAGTGTGGGATTCTTATCCCTCCATGTACTGGTGATGTACGACAACGTGCGGTATGTCGAGGCCCACTTGATGAGTCCACTACAGAGGATAAGGAGAAGGACGATAAGGAGTGATTAGACTTGTTTATATTTTAAGACTATTTCATATTTAGACATGTTTATGTATGAATACTTCTTTATGTTTATCTTTAGACGTATTTTGATAGTGTTTTGATCGTATTTTAGATTGATTCGAATGGATTTTACTTTGATTTGAAATTGTGTAGCGTAAATATCATTATGATGTGTTGGCAGCTCTTTGAGCTGCTTTGGGTTGATGTTTTTATGGATTTTCAGCAGGTAGAATTAAGAAATGCAGCTTTATGCTGCTATTTTTTTCAAGAAAACCGACCACAAGAGGTCGGTATCTTATGGTAAAATTACCAGAAAAACCGTCCACAAATGGTCGGTTTTTTTAATAGTTATTTTTATATATTTTATTAAAACCGACCAAAGTTGGTCGGTGTTGATATTCTTTTTAATTAATTTTATTAAAACCGTCCACATTTGGTTGGTTTTTTCAATCTTTTTTTTTAATAAACTTTAATAAAACCGACCAAATATGGATGGTTTTTTCAATTTTCTTTTTAAATTAATTTTAATAAAACCGTCCACATGTAGACGATTTTATTAATATTAATTAAAAAATAAAATTGAAAAAACCATCCACCTTTAGTTGGTTTTTTCAATTTATTTTTTAATTAATTTAAAAAAAGGTCCAGATGTGGACAGATTTATCAAAATTAATTAAAAAATAAAATTGAAAAAACTGACCAAATGTGGACGGTTTTTTTAATTTTCTTTTTTTATAATAAATTATCAAATTGATTTATTAGAAAATAAATTAAATACTTTATTTATATTATCAAAATAAAATTTTGTTAAACCGGCCAAAGTTGGTCGGTAATTTTAAAAAAAAAATTGCCTATTTTTAAATACAGTCAAAATGTGGTTGGTAAAGAAAATCAGAAACCGACCACACTTGGATGGTCTTTGGTAAGTTTTTCAGGATTACCCACCACTTTTGGTCAGTTTTGGGTGGTGGGTAATCCTGGAATATTTTGTAGTGTATGCCTTTTTCCATTTGCATGCGAGACTAAATCCATTAGTACCAAACAAGTCAATTGCAACTAAAACCTCAAAAGATGATGATTTTCCCTTAAGAATGACGTCACTCAGTCTATTATTGGGCCAATTCATCTATCTAACTCGGTATGGATACTCAAGGCTCATCAACACATAAATTTCATCACAAGGGCAACATGCACTTCGCACATATCAAAGTGCGAGTCCCACGTGCAACGCATAGGCCAATCAGTAGCATATGCAAAGCTCGTGCGGTTCGCACAACGACATGTGCGATACAATGTTCTCAGCTCCAACAAGTTCTTTCTAGCCTAACGGGTACTCATACTTCCCCTGGCTCCAAAACATCAAACAATCTTACTATAAAAGAAAACAACGAAGCTACAAGAAAAGAAACTAACAACCTAAACCATCAATTTCATTCATAGCAACTCCAAAACCCGACAATGGAACAATCATGTAAAACAAGCCCGACAAGGGCACACCAATATCCAACAATCAAAACAAAACAAAACAAAACATGCTAGATAAAGTATGTCAGCCACCCCAACTAGCATAATGTAGTGCCCCCACTGCATCAAAACAAGACAAGAGTTTAAGGGTCGCCTTGAAGGGTGTATCACTTAGAACCATAACTGCTAGGCCCAGAAAGGACCCACTCTGCCTCATCAGCATTATCCTCAACCTCAGACCCACATAGCTTCCTCAAAGTGCTCATCATCTTCATGAGGAACTTGCTTTGCTTTCTATCATGGTCCCTCTGCTTTTTTGTCACCTCTCTATCTTAGCCAACCTCTCCTTGATATGCTACTGCTGGCTCACTACACTAGCTAGCGTAGGGCCACTAGGAATTGTGGAGGATGACATACCAAGTTCTGGTGTAGTGGAACTCTCACCCGGAACCAAAGGTAGGCCTGCTACAATCTAGCGAAGATGGGCATCCATGCCATAGACCTGGATGGAGATGTGGCGAAGTGTCGGCGACCTAATTTCGAGGGGGCCAATAGCCTCAGCAACAATAGCTGACTCAAGTGCCTCGATGGACCCAAAAAATAGACCAAATAATGGTTAATCCACGTCTATCTTCCTCTTCATTGATCTTACACGACTTCTCTCTTCTTTAGAGGGTGAATCACTTTTTTGGGATTCCTCTCATTTTCACCTTCCCTCTTTGCAACCTCGGCTTCATAGAATAAGTGAGTGATCAATAAAGGGAAGAGTAAACTTTTGCTACCATCAAGGACCACTTGTTGAATTTCTTACACGATCAGTTGCCCTACATTCACCGGAAGACCCTCCATCATAGAAGAAGTGACCTTTCCTTCATCGGTGATCACATCGGATTCATTGTTTTAAGACATAACTCGGGCACAAATGATCGAAATCCAAGCGGGCTTAAAGGTTTAACTCGATGGACTCAATCCTCATATTCAACGCTATCCATTGTGGTATCGTGCCATCATGTAAGTTCTCCATAAACCAACCGATCCCTCTTTCGGTCGCTCGGGCCTTGTATGTAGCATTGTCATCTTTTGGGAGGTTATAGTACCCATTGATTAATTCCGGGTCAAACTAAACCAACTCGCCCCAAACTTGCACCATCAAGTTATGGAAAAGTCTATCTCAGCCGCATTAGCATAGAACTCTCAGACCACTGCAAAGTTCACCTTGATAGGCTCGGTGGCAAAGCATAGCTATCCGCATGTAACCAACTTCCCATGAAAGTCGGCCCATTTCTCTTCCAACCTATCTAACATAATACTTTGATCCTTCGTGATTGACTTCGTCAAGTGACGTTCATATAGTTGGGCGCACTTGGGAGAAACGAAGGCCCCTTGGTCAAAGTCTACATTGTTGGCCACTTGGTTGGCATCTTCATGTTCAATTTAGGCCATTTTCAAGCTTAAAGTACCTATAAGAGAAACAAAATTGTCAAACACGAATATAGGCATGTAAACTAATGTATTGGGACATGATTAGGCCAAAGAAACGAGACCAAATGGGTCCGGACAGAGCTAGGCAATGTTTCTATTTTTGGGATAGTGAAAATTGGTCATCGCGATAGCAAGATTGGGCATCGCGATCGCGAAGACCAATATATATTATTTTATCAGAAAAAATAAGGCATTGCAATTGCATAATGGGTCATCACGATTGCAAAACTCAGGGATGTTGGTCATCGCGATTGCAGGATTGGGCATCGCGATCGCGAAGGTCATTTCCTTGCCCAGAAAAATTAGTGCAGACATTTTATCAAACTGGTGCTTTGCACCCTTTAGTTCACCATTTTTACACCACATGGGTGTCACCTTTTAGCCTAAAAATCAGTAAACCAACAGATTTCTAACCCCCAACTAGATTTCACCCATAATTTCATACCACAACACCCAATTCACACATATTGTTGAAAGCAAAAAATGACACCCACTTGGGTGTTTAAAACAACTCACTCTAGCACAATAAGAGTGAATTGAAGAAGAGCAATCAGAGATCATACCTGAGGAGTTGCAAAGATGCTACGGAATTAAAGTTGATGGAGTATAATTTTTCTTGCCTTAGGAGTGAAAAGAAGCCAAGTTTCAAAGAAAATTTTTGCTTTTGAAATGGCTCTTTGAACTTTTATTACCTGGAAACCGTTCAGTGCCTCGCGGTCACGTAGCCTTATCACGTGATTGTGATGAGTTAAAATCATCCGACGCCACGTGATCGTGATGTGATCACGCGGTCAAGAAGAGTCAGTGAAAATTTACCTCATCGCGATCGCGAAGGTCAGGGCTCGTGATCGCGATGCCTTAGCATTACCTGAGTTTTCTGAATTTTTGCACAGTGCACTATATTGATGTGCGATATGCACTTTGGGAGGTGTGAAGCACACTAATTTTGCACAAACCAAGACTTTTTATCAGTTCATTTATTTTATATGCGATGGCATGAGCAACGAGCACTCTTCCAGGTGCGAAAAGCACGTTTTTCAGAGGTAATTTTTGTATCACTATCTGTGATGAAAGCCAAATATGTGGCTCTCATATCAGCAACACAAGAAACTATTTGATTGAAAAAGTTCTTGGAACACATATTGGATATTATAGAAAATGTTAAACCAATATTAGTCTACTGTGATAGTGAGGCTAGAATATCCTCTACCAAGGACCCTAAGTTTTATTACAAAATCAATCACATAGATATCAAGTATAACTATGCATGAGAAATGGTTAGACACAAGGTAGTTAATGTGAAGTATGTATCTACAAAAGATATGTTAGCATATGCATTGACTAATCCTTCATCTAGAGATGTATTTGTGATACACACAAGGTCTCAAGGCTTATGTAGATTCTAAGACACATCATTTCATCTTTTATTTTTCCATGTTAAGAAGATCGATGTTATTTAATTATCAATAGAGTTGATTTACATACTTACATATTTTAATTTTAAATGTTATGTGCATTCTTTATTCAATTCATTTTTGATAAGTATGTCAAATAAACAAGAGGTTGGCTACTACGTCCTTTCGCACACGCAAGAGTACGCGATCTGACAAGTAATATAGGATTTGTAAGTCAAGATATTAATTCCACAAGGAATGGATAAATTGATAACTAAAATGACTTCATATTCTAACTATTCAGTGGTGTAAATAGAAGACGATTGTTTGGTTTAGATTACTAACAACTAATTACTATAATTCTAATACTTAAGATAATTTTTAGTTATCCTTTTATTTCAAAGATGATTAGTGATCTAGGTTGTGGACTTAGAATAATGTAGTTGAGTTATTGGTTAACTAGCTTGACTTATTTCCTGAGTTACTAGTTGTGGGATGATATTCACAATGTTTAGCGCCTTTCTAAACTTCATGTATGCATACGCAACTATTCGTAACACCTATATTTATATGGTCGTTGGTCAATATTTGTAACACCTCGTGCACGTATCCATCTATCTATGTTAAAAATCTTAGAAAATTTCAAGTTTCGAGAGACGATGGCTCAGACGATGATCCATCATTTGGAAGCACGGGCCCGTCCTGTGCTCCTATCGTCCCATCTCCACAAGACCCCTCAAAGTGTCCCAGAAATGATGAGTCCAAGAACGGTCCGTCCTTCTGGACGATGGACCATCTTCTTAGCTTTCCTGGTACTCGTCGTCCTAAGTTCAGAAACCTATCTTCCAAATGCCAGAAACGATGTGTAGAAGGATGGCCCATCCTTTTGGACAACGGGTCATCGTTTCAACCATAATTCATGAGGTCCAGTAGCCCCCAGACTCTTTCAGTCAAACCATGATTCCCTTAGATGGTCCATCCTTCTGGATGACGGACCATCGTCTAACCCGAGGTCACTGACTTTGATAATTTTTCCAGCTTTTCTTAAATTAAGTCCAGGGGAATTTTGGTCAATTCCCACCCTATTATGTATTAAGTGAAGTCATTTTGACTACTTTTAGAAGGGTTTTCACCCATATTACCCTAAGTCCCTCTTAAGTTCATCATTCTTCACTTAAAAAGGAAAGTTGCTCTCAACCTCAAGGCTCCAAGCTCCAAGTCAAGTCTCCTTATTCTTTTCCAATCAAGTGGGTAATCTTCCACCAAGGTATGTGGGTTGTTAAAAAAGGGTTCCTTTCACCCTTGTACCCAAAATCTACAATTCTTATGTTGAAATATGAACTTATGAAATTAGGGTTTTGATCTAAATTGGGGAAAATTTATGAAATCAGTTTCTATGTTTAAATTCATGGTTTCCTCTTGATTACTCATGATTTAAGTATGATTCTCTTGTTGGTTTTAAAAGCCCAAGCATTAAAGTTAATTTTTAGCATGAAACTATAAAATTGCATTTTTCCAAGAGAAACTTGGCATGATTAGATATCATGGCCTTTATGTATTTATGAAATTGCATGCCTAATTCTTCAAGTATGAAGTTAGAAAGAAAAGCATGTTTTTGAATTATGGCTATGCTAAGCTTATGAACTGTGATATGAAAGTTGCATGATACCCGATGTATTTTCATGCTTTATGTATAAGATTTCACATGAGAGTATGCCCTTATGAATATGATTTGGCATGAGAGTATGCCTTCATGATTATGAGTTATATGTATGCATGTTTTGGGAGTAGTATTTAGCACCGAGAGGACGGGGTGAGAGTACCCTTAGTCCCATAAACTACGTTGCTAGTGTAGGTCATGATATGATATGATATGTGCCTTAAAGGCTTATAAGAGTGGATCCACATCTTTATGTATGGTGTTCTTGCCTTAGCGGGGCATAGGACAGCTTTGCCAACTAGGGTTATATAGTTGGGTATGTTGACTTGTTCCTTGGCAGGGTTCAAAGTCAACTTTGCTAACTGGGGTTATACAGTTAGATTCCATGTAGCTCACGTGGTCTCATGTCGGTTATAAGAAACTCCCATATGTTATGTTTTCAAGTTTTCTAAGCTTTATGAACCTTCTTATGAAACATCATCTTGAAGTTGGCTTTTGCCTTATGATTTAGCTTTTCATGTTGATATCTTTTCATGATACTCTACTACGTACAAATTATGTTTAAGTACCCTTTTAAAGCATGTTCTCCTTACTTATGCATCGCTCACATACTTAGTACATTCTATAGTACTAACGCATATTGTGCTGCATCTTTTATGATGCAGACTCAAGTAGCCCTTCTCAGATTTGTGGCTAGAATCTCAGGCCACTTCCTTAGTCAGCTGTGGTGAGTCCTCATGGTTCGAGGACTAGTTATGGTTTTCCTTATGTTATCTTTACTTTTATACTCCGAGTTAGCTAGGGTCTTTTCCTAACAACTCTTAGGTTATGACTAGGGGCTTTCAAACATAGTTTTTATTCGAGTTCCCTTTTTGGATATTGTATGTTATGTGGCTCTTAGACCCTTATTGATGTTTCCTTATTGGATTTCCGTATTATGCTCCCTCTTATCTTTTGTTATGCTTGAGAATGTTATGGACAAGTGCTAGCTTGGGATCCTTGTGGTCCCGAGTCCCGTGTTACGTCTAGGGTGTAACCTTGGGGCATGACAAACTTTTTATCAGAGCCTTAGGTTCAAGAGTCCTAGGATGTCTGAAAGTTGCATTGAGTAAATTTCTTCTCATGTGTGTGAAGCGCGCCACACATATGAAGAGGAAGCTATTAGGTGTCTTAGAAAAACTTCACTCCTTTCATGATCGCATCGTGCGATAGGGCTTAAGTCTAATATTTCTCTAATCTTTATCTTATGCATTTCAGATTATGCCTGCTCGACGTGCTATGCCTCCACGAGCCGCCCAAAATGCCACTCCTCAAGTTCCAGTTCTCGATGTCATGAATGATGAGTTTAGGAATGTTATTCACCTACTAGCCCTGACTTTGGCAAATCAACAGGCTCCTGCCCCCGCTCTTTCTCAAGGTGGGGTAGCAGCCCGAGTTCGTGACTTTATCCGTATGAACCCACCATAGTTTTGGGGTTCAAAAGTGGGAGAGGACCCACTCAACTTTCTTGATGAAGTGAAGAATATCTTTGAGGTGATCCAAGTAGTGGGTGTTGATTTTGTTGAGCTTGCATCCTATCAACTCAAGGATGTGGGTCATATTTGGTTCACGCAATGGAAGGAGGCTAGAGAGAGGGATGCGATCCCCATGACTTGGGAGTGTCTTGAGAGAGCCTTTCTTGATAGGTTCTTTCCTCGTGAGTTGTGTCAAACAAAGGTGGAAGAATTTGTGAACTTGAGGCAAGGTTTGATGTCATTACAAGAGTATAGTTTCAAGTTCACTCAGCTGTCTAGATATGCCCCCTCCATGGTAGCGGAGCCGCATGATCAAATGAGCATGTTCATCTATGGTGTTTCTGATATAGTGAAGAAGGAGTGTAGGTATGCCTTGTTGTTGAGTGACATGAACATCTCTCGTCTCTTAACTCATGCCCATCAGATTGAGGGTGATAAGCTTAAGGAGATGGCTAGGGAGAATAAGAGGGTTAGATCTGAGGGATCAAGTTTTGGTCATCACAGGTTCGGAGGTGGACATAGCTCTTCTTTCTAGAAGAAGTCATCAGGTCTGGTTCACCCTTCTGCTAGTGCTCCTACCCAGGCTCAGAAGCCTCGTCATGATCAAGGTGGTAGAGGATATGGTTCTTATTCCCAGTCTCAGGGTAGTGTTACTAAGAGACCCTCCTACCCATCTTGTGCTAAGTGTGGGAAGAATCATGTTGGTGATTGTTTGGCTAGTTCAGGTGGTTGCTTTGGTTGTGGTCAGGATGGGCATCATATCAAGGATTGCCCTTCAGCTAGGAAGGGGCAGGGAGGTGTTACGACTCAGTCTACCCCAACAGCTAAGCAAAATTCTCAATACAATTCAAAATTGGGGACCCAAAATTTTTGGATCTCTCCCAAAATCAACGTGGCAATTCTATTAAGCATGCTTCACAATATGAGTTCCCAACCTCCATAAAATTAAGTATTTAACATTGGGTAACTTACCACAAGTGATGTTTTGATGGAGAGAAGTAAAAATTGGAGCTTTTGGGAAGCAATAACGGTGAACCAATCAACTCGTCCGGAGAGACGATGGTAGCGGTGTGGAGGAGTAGTGATGGTGATTGTAGGGAACAAGAAGAAGATTTTGGGAAAGTTTGAAGGATTAGTTAGAGGTTTTAGGGTAGAATTTGAGAAGTTTTGGGAGAAAATATGGAGAATGTGGTGAAGGTAGCGGAATATAAAGGGAAACGAAGAAGAAAAGTTGAGCCAGGTCATCTCTGGGTTGGGTCGATCAATTGGTTAGGCCAATCAAAATTCAAATTTACCTTTGGTGTGCCACGACATGCAATTCGCACAAGGCCTTGTGTGACCGCATGTCATTTCGCACCTCACCTTTTTCAGCCCCTAAATTGCCCAGGCTTCTATTTTGGCATGCGTTAGAGGTACGACGGGTACATGGGCTTGTGCGAACCACATGGCCCAGTGCACCTCGCCTCCAATAGTCTCATTTTCTCCCAGGCCTTTTATTTTATTGTGCGGTGAGCTATGCGACATGCACAACTGCTCGTGCGGTCCGCATGGCCCTCTGCACAACCCATTTTCTCCTTATTTTCACTTGTCCATTTTTTTTGCTCCTTGCATCCCTAAAACACACTAAAAACAACAAAAGATAATCAAAAAAAATAACAGAAATAAACTTGGGTTGCCTCCCAAGTAGCGCTTGATTTAATGTCTCGGCTCGATGATAGTACCTCGAACTGAGTCTTTCTTTGAATTGGTGATGGTATCACTGGGTAGTGTCCCCTTCATCCTCGGGTTTATTTGGGTCGAGAGGTGGTTCATTTGGGCCTCAAGATGCTTGATAGATGCTGAGTGACAGCTCATAATTTGATAAAGTGTTGAAACTTCACTCTTTAGCTCACTCACTCCAGTATTTGCAGTATCCACCTTTTTGAGAAACAAGGAAACCATGTCCTCAAGTTTGGAATGACCGGGGTTGCTTGTGGCTATTTTATAGAGACAGTCTTCTTTGTTTGGAGACACATAGGGATTTGAGCTTCGGTGATTGAATCGATCACCATCCTTATCTCTATCTCTCCAATTTCCATCCCTTTCCTTATCTCTTATCAAACCTTATTTCTCTACCCTAGGGCGATAATACCCGGGATGAGAACCCGCTGACACAAAGCACAACTTACCATCACAACTGTCCTCAGCTTATTATAACTTGCTTTAATTTTTGGTGTACTCACCACATTCACAACTTTCACACCACCTGCTCCCATTACATGCTTGGCCATCAAATAAATTTGGGTCATCATCTATCATTTATTTTTCTCATTTCATTGGTCAAGATGGATGAAGGTACTCCTGAAGTTGGCACATCCACTTATCTTGTATGCCAAGCTTGGTTGGTCTTGGTCATTCGCTCTATGAAAGTCCAAGCAATAGGAAATTCTAAGTCCATCAAGGTGCCACCTCCAAAGTGTTAGCCACCGACTTATTCATAGAGTTCAATGAACGATAGAAGCTTTGGAGCAATACGTTGTCCGGCTACTCATGGTTCGGACACAAGACAAGCTTCTTTGAACCATAACCAAACCTCATGTAGAGGCTCATCCAGGAGTTGCCTAAAGTTGGTAATCTTATCTCTCAGCTGCATCATTCGAGATGGAGGAATGAATCTCGATGTAAATTCCTTAACCAACTCAGCCCAAGATGTGACAGATCCATCTGGCAATTCTTCCAACCACGACGTGGCTTCCCCCGTCAAGGAAAAGGGGAATAGACGTAATTGGATGGATTCTTGGGAGATATTTTGAAATATAAACGGTTGGCAAATCTCCCCAAAATTCCAAATATGCCAGTTGGCATCTTCATGTGTTGCCCCACCAATCATCCTCTTCATTTGGATCAAGTGGAGCATGGTGCTAGTAATGTGGAAGATAGCACTTCCCACCGTAGGGGGTAGGCAGATTTCACCCACACCCCCTTGCATCACAGGCTCAGCAATATTTGCATCTATGAAGCCATCAATGCTCTTGTTATCGTCTGCCTCGCTCATAGGCTAGCCTTCTCAATCACAACATAAACAACAAACAAAAATAAAATAACCAAGCCCTCTTTAGGTGATTTCAAATTTACAATGAAAATAGCTATCAAATCAAATCCCCGGCAACGACGCCATTTTTGTTAAACGCTCAATCATACTCTCCAAGATGGAGGTATCAGTGATCGTCAAGAAAAAACCATTTATAAGTACCAATCGGATGTTGGGTTCATACCCATAGAGACTTGTAGATATCACAATAGTGATTGTATTGAAGCTACTTCACTAAGATAGTAGGTGTTTGAAAACACGAAAGTAAAGGATTGGGGGGAATTGGGATTTTGTGACAACAATATCAATTCAAGTAATACAGTAAAGTAAAATGGGTATACAAATTAGAGTAGATTACTAGGGATGTGCGTCCAATGGGGCTCTAATGTGGGATAGGGTGATTGCCTATTCATGTGAATTCTCACTCATTGACATAGGTAGCCTTTGTTATAGGTATGGTTGTTCATCTCTTGATCAACAACTATGTATCCAATAATCTCGATTAAAGCACTATTGGTTTAATAACAAACAATCAAGCAAAAGCTTAGGGAGGTCATACGATTACTAGCTTAGATCCTTAAATGGGTGATTCTGTTGATATGAGCTATTTCTAGCCTCAATCTAAATGAAAGCCCAAGTTCCCGCTAGTAATTTCACATCCAAAGCTATGAAATTCTCTTTCGAGAAACAACGTAACCAAGTAAGGAAAATGAATATTTACAACAACCAATTTTAGGATAAAAAGTTTGTGAAACTACTAGACCTATGTCAAATAAGCAATTATAAGCAAGAATTAGCAACACCCACACCCATTTGTCAAGCACCCATTATCAACACATCCCTAGATAATGAAATTACCTACTCATGCTAAAGGAAAGAGATATACCAAGTGGGTAATTCAAATTCCTCTTCATTCAAGTGTAATTTCAATATCTAAGTTTAGTTTTGTACACAAATGATGAACTAAGAATTAGAAGAGAGAATTGATTGAAACCCTATTCTTCTTCTTAAAGAGCAAACTTGTTCTCAAAGCTAAAATTTCTCCCATGTATTCAAAGCTGAAGAATATCTTTTACAATTATGCCTAAAATGGTTTTAAATACTTTCCCAAAATGTCACTACATTTATGGACAAAAATGCCCTTCAGGTGGTATGCAGCGTGACATGCAGTTTACACATCGTGTTGTGCGCATCGCACACCCTCATCAGTAAAAATAGTTACTCAGCAATCTTTGGAGATGTCATGTGAAGGAGGTGTAGTTCGAACCATGAGTTATGCGCATTGCACAGTGACTGTACCTTATGGAAGACCCTTCAGTCGATTAAAGGCTCCATGCGGTGGAGGTGCGCAATGCACCAAGGCTTGGGCGTGTTGCACAAGCACCGCATCTCAAGTCAAAATCTCCATCCTGTTTGATCACTTCACACTTCACTCCTTTTAAGCTCTTCTTGGGTCCATTTCCTTGTTTTCCATCTTTGATCACAAGTACCTGCATAGACATCAATAAAGTCCATAAGAACCTCTAAATCTATTAAAAAAATATAGCAATAATTCATGGATAAAGGCTCAATAAATTGGTAGATTACTGACTTATCAAACACCCACACTTGAACTATTGCTTGTCCTCAAGCAAGATACTCACAAAGCAAGGAATGAATTATACTCTAGACTCAATCAAGGCACAAAAGACTAATCTATGCTAAAAATAAAGAAAAATAATAAATAAAAAGACTTAAACAAAATTACTCTACTACAATGCTCATCTCAATTTGAACCACCACAATATCAAGGCAATTGGTCATTTCAAAACCATTTCCAAAAGGACTTCATTTTTCATTAAAAATCAAAGGAATTTTGTCATTCAAAACAAGACATTTAAGCTTCTCAAATCATTCGCATAGACCTTCAAGGTTTGCATCGAGATTCACCACACAACTTGTCTTATTCATTCCTCTCATTTGAAATAGAAACTTCATGTTCTAATTCGAGTGCATGATGCCACTCATCACAAGAGAGAATCCCACTCACAATCTTACAATTTTCAAACAAAGGGATTACACGAGAACCAAGAAGACTCTCACTCTCTCAAGGAAGTTCATATGCACACATATCGAGCCATAGGCTTTCCCTTCATGTACATCGCCACTAATGTAGGGTAGCCAAGCTCGGAATTACCAAGGACTTACGGGTTACGATGTTGGCTAGGGCTAAGGTGAGGATTTCATATGGTTCAAGTGACTACACCTCCCTAATGCTCTTTATTGTCATTTCGAACACCACTCACATTTTCAATTTACAACTTCACCTTATTTCTCCCTCACACAAACCAAGCTTCTTTTTTGTAATTAGGATCATTCAAACTTCTTGTATCACCTATTCTTGCTTTTCATTTTGCTCATTAGATTGTTTCATTGAAACCCTCTTCTTCTTCTTAGAGAGGAAACTTGTTCTCAAAGCTAAAATTTCTCCCAAGTATTCAAAGCTGAAGAATATATTTTACAATTGTGCCTAAAATGGGTTTAAATGCGTTCCCAAAATGTAACTAAATTTCTGGACAAAAAAGCCTTTTGGGTGGTGTGTGGCACAATGTGCAGTTCGCATATTGTGTTGTACGCATCGCAGACCCTCTTCAGTTGAACCAGTGACACAACAATATATGGAGATGTCATGTGAATGAGGTGCAATTTGCACCATGAGTTGTGCGTGTCGCACATCGACCACACCTCATGGCAGACCTTTCAGTTGATTCAAGACTCCATGTGGTGAAGGCACAGAATACACCAAGGCTTGTGCATATTTCACAAGCGCTGCATCTCAAGGAAGAATCTTCGTCCCTTTTGATCACTTCACACTTCACTCTTTTTAAGCTCTTCTTAGGTCCATTTCCTTATTTTCCAAGTTTTATCATAAGTACATGCATATACATCAATAAAGGCCATAAGAACCTCTAATTATATTAAAAACATAGCAATAATTCATGGATAAAAGCTCCATAAGTTAGTAGATTATCTACTTATAATCAGGCAGGGATGAGACTCCGACTCTAGCTAGGGACCGGGGAGGTCATAGAGGTAGGGGTCAAGGACATCCTCGAGCAGCGGCACCTACTAGAGCTGCTAGAGTTGACATCGAGCTCGAGCATGATTATGAGCTAGAGTTTGTTCTCGATCAGCATGTGGACCAAAGGGCAGCCCATGATCCACCAGCTCCAGTACCAGTTCCAGCACCCGCTCTTATGCCAGCTTCATCCCCAGCTCAGTCTTTAGATATTCAAGATTTACTATTACAACTTTTGGGTATGATTAGAGAGTGGCCTTCTGAGGTAGCATAGACATCCTCTTCGGGGGCAGCCCTAGGTACATCGAGTTCAGTAGAGCAGCCTGCTACTGTGGCTCCTCATGCCAAGGTTATTCTAGTGCTTTTAGTTGCATAGCCTTTTGCTTCT
Organism: Jaltomata sinuosa; assembly: GCA_003996215.1. Lineage (NCBI taxonomy): Eukaryota > Viridiplantae > Streptophyta > Magnoliopsida > Solanales > Solanaceae > Jaltomata > Jaltomata sinuosa. The sequence continues at coordinate 117,762 of QJPP01001016.1, read as the reverse complement.
CGCCCAACTATTATAGAGATGGAGGAGAAGGCATTGGGTAGATTTTTGAGATTGGAACGTACGATGTTCACTGGTACTTCTGGTCAGGATCAACATGAGTTCATTACCACTTATAAGGAGATGTTGCACCATCTGGGTTTACTGGAGACTCACGGTGTTGGATACAAAACATATCAACTAGAGGGCCCAACTAAGTTATAGTGGAGGGCCCAAGTTGCTTGCAGACCATCATAGTTGCCACCTTTGACTTGGTCTTAGTTTTATGAGGCCTTTATGGACAAGTTCTTTCCACAGAGTGACAGGGAGCATCATAAGGAGAAGTTCACTAGACTTATGTAGGGTTCTATGACTATGTCAGAGTATGAGACTCCTTTCTATCAGGTTTCTCCTTTAATGGCCATGATTATGCCTACCGAGCCTGACAGAGTCCGTATGTTTGTTCGGAGGCTGTGGACAGAGTTTAGAGAGCCAGCGGAGATATTGGTTGCTAGTGGTCATTCATTCTAGACTATTGCAGACTATGCCCATACTATAGAGGATTTGCATTGTTATGACACCAGGGCCAGAGATAAGAGGCCTCAACATAATGGTGGCTACAATGGTTCTCGTTAGAGTGGTAGAGGTTCAGGCTAGTGGGGCCGAGAGAATCAGCTGCAGTAGCACCAGGGCTAGTCTAGTTAACCAGTTCAGGCTTTACTTCAGTCTTCTGGTGGGTCTCAGTATGAGCAAGGTCAGAGTAGCAAGAAGGGCTTTATTGGTCAATCGTCGCAACGTGACGCTACTGGGGCATCAGATCATGGTTTCCATACAGGTTTTTCTAATTTATCTTGTCAGTATAGTCCATTAGGATCTTGTTATGATTGTGGTATTATCGTTCACTATGCTAGAGATTTCCCCTAGCGGGCTATAGTTCAGCCAGCTTCTCAACTGGCTCAGCTTATCCGCACAGTTCCACCACCAGCTCAACTAGCTCATCTTATCCACACAGTTCCACCACCAGCTCAAGGAGGTGGTAGTTAGGGTAAAGATGGTGGCCCATGGGGCAGGACAAGTTATAGGGATGGCAGTCGGTCAGGTGGTGGTCATCGTCAATTCTATGCGATCCCTGGGAGACTGGAGGTAGAGGCCTCAGATGCTGTGATCACAGGTACGATTTTTGTTTGCCGTCGCCCAGCTTTTGCATTATGGGATCTTGGATCCACTTGTTCATATGTATCTGCCTAGTTTAAGCCTTGTTTAGGGTTGTCTAGTGATTCATTATTTGTGTCTGTATCTATTTCGACCCCTGTAGAAGATTGTTTAGTAGTGGATCAGATTGTGAGATCTTGTATGATATATGTGGGTGATTTAGAGACTTGGGGTGATATGCTGATTCTTGATATGGTAGATTTCGATGTGATACTGGGCATGGACTGGTAATCCCCTCACCATGCAGTTTTGGATTGCTATGCCAAGACCATTACCATAACCGTGCCTGGCGTATCCCTTGTTGTATGGGAGGGTTCTGTCAGCTGCGCACCGTCTGGGATCATATCTTATCTTCGAGCTAGGAAGTTGATTTCTCACAGGTTTTTGGCTTATCTAGCATATATTCGAGATGTTAGTGCCAACCATTCTTCCCCTAAGTCCGTTCCTATGGTTAGAGACTTCCTAGATGTGTTCCCTACTGACTTGTCAGGCCTTGCACCTATGAGAGATATTGATTTCTCTATAGATCTAGAGCTTGGCACCAACCCTATTTTCATTTCACCCTACCGTATGGCTACAACTGAGTTGAGAGACCTTAAGGAGCAGCTACAGGACTTGCTAGCTATGGGTTTTATTAGGCCGAGTATGTCTCCTTGGGGTGCTCCTATTTTTTTTGTTAAGAAGATGGATGGGTCGATGCGGATGTGTATTGACTATCGATAGCTGAATATTCTTACTAAGAGGAATGGGTATCCAATGTCACATATACATGATTTGTTTTATCAACTTCAGGGTTCAGCCATGTTTTTCAAGATAAATTTGAGGTCAGGCTACCACCAGTTAAAGATTAGGGTAGAGGACATCCCTAAGACAACATTCATGATATGTTATTGCATTATGAGTTCTTGGTGATGTATTTTAGGTTTACTAATGCCCCCGCATCATTCATGGACTTGATGCATAGGGTGCTTAGCCCGTATTTGGACTATTTTGTGATAGTTTTCATAGACAAAATCTTGATATACTCGCGGAATAGAGATGGACATGAGCAACATTTGAGGTCTGTACTTCAGACTTTGAGAGATCATTGTCCTTATGCCAAGTTCTCAATGTGCACGTTTTGGCTTGAGTCAGTTGCATTCCTAGGGCACGTGGTGTCTAAGGATGGGATTAGAGTTGATCCGGGTAAGATTTCAGCAGTTCATGATTGGCCTAGTCCTACTACTCCTACCAAGGTTAGTGTCTTTGTTTAGTTAGCAGGGTACTATAAACGGTTCATTGAGGGATTTTCTTCCATAGCAGCACCTATGACTATGCTGACTAGGAAGGATGTTCCATTTTAGTGGTCAGATCAGTGCGAGGATAGCTTCCAGAGGCTTAAGGCCTTATTGAATTTAACTCTAGCTTTGACTTTGCCAGCCGAGGGTCAGAGTTTCTACGTGTATTATGATTCTTAATGGGTTGGTCTTGGTTGTGTGTTGATGCATCAGGGTCAAGTGATAGCATATACATCGAGGCAGCTGAAGGTTCACGAGCGCAACTACCCGACTCATGACTTGGAGTTAGCGGCAACAGTTTTTACGCTCAAGATCTGGAGGCACTACTTATATGAGTTCATTATGAGATATTCACCGATCATCATAGTTTTTAGTACATCACGAGTCAGCGAGAGCTGAACTCGAGGCAGAGGAGGTGGATTGAGCTACTGAAGGACTATGATTTCACCATTCTTTATAATCTGGATAAGGAAAATATGGTAGCGGATACCTTGAGTCAGAACGCAGTGAGTATGGGTAGCCTAGCTTAACTTTTAGTTTATGAGAGACCGTTAACCTTGGACATCCAGTTCTTGGCTAACCATTTTGTTAGGCTTGACTTATTGGATCCCAGTAGAGTTCTTGCTAGTATTGAGGTTTGTTCTACTCTAGTTGATCAGATTCACAACCGACAGTATGAGGATCAGCAGTTTTGTGACCTTCAAGATTAGGATATTGATGGTGAGACCAGTCGGGCTACTCTAGATTTGAATGGGGTTCTGAGGTTTGATAGTCGGATGTGTGTTTTTAGAGTTAGGTATTTGATTCAGTTGAAACTCCATGAGGCACATTGTTCTAGATACTCCACTCATCCTGGCGCAGCCATGATGTACAAAGATTTGAGGCAGCTTTACTGGTGGAGTGGTATGAAGTGTGACATAGCGGAGTTTGTATATTGGTGTTTGAACTATCAACAGGTGATGTTTGAGAACATGAGACCTAGTGGTTTGATGCAGTGACTTCCCATTCCTGAGTGGAAGTAGGAAGGGATTACTGTGGATTTTGTAGTTGGTTTGCCATTTACTTCTAGGGGTTTCGATTCCATTTGGGTGATTGTTGGTCGACTGACTAAGTCAGCGCACTTCTTGCCGGTTCAGACTACTTACAGTACAGAGAGGCTAGCTCAAATTTACATTCGTAAGGTGGTTCGGTTGCACGGGGTCCCAACTTCTATCATTTAATACTGTGGAACTCAGTTCACATCTCAATTCTAGAGATCTATTCAGCGAGATTTGGGTACAGAGGTTCATCTTAGTACTACTTTCTACCCTCAGATAGATGGATAGTCTGAGAGGACTATTCAGGTCCTGGAGGACATGCTTTGGGCCTGTGTTCTTGATTTTAGAGGTTTTTGGGATCAGTTTGTGCCTTTGGCCAAGTTTGCATATAATAATAACTTCCACTCTAGAATTGGCATGGCACCTTTCAAGGCATTGTATTGTAGAGGCATTGCAGATTTCTGGTTGGTTGGTTTGATCAGTTAGATTCTAGGTCGTAGAGTACAGATTTTCTTTAAGAGTCACTATACGGAGTCAAAGTGATCTAGGATAGACTTTGAGCTACTTAGAGTAGGCAGAAGAGCTACGCTAATCGTAAACTTTGTGCCTTAGAGTTTAGTGTTGGTGATTTGGTATTTTTCCGTGTGTAGCCCATGAAGGGCGTGATGAGATTTAGTAGGCGGGGAAAGCTTAGCCCCAAGTACATTGGGCCATTTGCGATTCTTCAGAGGGTTGGTAGTATTTCTTATTAGTTATCTTAGCCTCCAATGTTTTCTGCTATGCATCCTGTAATTCATGTTTTAATATTGCGGCAGCATGTTCCAGATGAGTCTCATGTGTTGCAGTGGGACACGATTCACTTGGATGAGAGGTTGTCCTTTGTTGAGGAGTTGGCTGCTATTGTGGCTAGAGATGTCAGGAGGTTGAGATCAAGGGAGATTTCGGTTGTGAAAGTTCAGTAGAGGCACCATCCGGTTGAGGATCTACTTGGGAGACCAAGAGAGATATGCGGGACCAGTATCTGCAGCTGTTTGAGACTTCAGGTACCTTCTTCTTCTTGCCTTTCGAGGACAAAAGTCCTTTTAAGTAGTGGATGATGTACTGACCCTTTTGATCATTTTCTTGTTTGCCCTTTTGTTGTACTGTTAGAGCCTTCCTGTAGCGGCCCCAAGTCATTTATGGCTTGCTGGGACTGGTAGTTTAGTGCCTTGGCCGTTCGTTTGGTCGTTATGATAGTTTCCCTATTTTAGAGCTTTAACTTAGTAATTTGTTGACTTTAGTCAATATTCTTTTCTAACGTGCTTGGAATCAAATTTTAATAGTTTCGTTAACTCCGAAACATAGACTTTGGTCTAGTTGGACCTTTAGTCGATGCCTGAGAACTTTTGTTGTGGGTTTTGTGTTGCTTTTTCTATTTTTAGGCCATTTGAAGTTGAAAGTGAAACTTTGAGTCAGCTTTCGATGATCGAGGCATCAGATCAAAAATCTGATGATTCCATCAGCTCCAAAATGTTGAGTTTTGGTTAGGTTGGTGGTTGGTTTGGGTCCCGGGTGAGGCAGGCTCATTTCGGCTAGTCGGTTGGTTTTAGTTAGTGTTTACTTGGGTCAACATTCCTCTGAAATTACCTCGTATGGAGTTTTGTCAAATTCGTTGAGTCCGGAATGTTGTTTCCACTCTATTAGCATTATTGGTTTTTGAGTATTGGGTTCTAATTATGCCCGGAATGCCCCATCGAAGCTTTAGAAATTGCAGGTTTTGCAGTTGCTGGTGCAAGCCTCAAGCCTTAATCGCGATTGCGTGCCCCTTCCCCGCGACCATGATGTAGAACTTGTTTCCTTGTTCTACACAATCGCGACGTTCCTTGTCACCACCGCGATAAAGCCTACTCTGCCTTGTTCTTCACAACCTCATGGCTAGTCCTCGCGATCGCGATGGTCTAGCCAATGTGGTCACCGCGACCGCGTGGGGTCCCCTTCACTTCAAAATTTGGTTTAATCATTGTTTTTAGCTCCAAACTTACCTGAGCTCGTAATTGCTTCAATTCTTGGTGCTGGGGTGTAAATTCCTTGGCCTTGATCGTTCCTCCATCATTATTGGTATGTTTTATCCGCTTAAATCCGTTGAATTCACATACTTATTTCCTATATTGTTCATATAGTTGGCTGGCTGGTTTGAGCCATTTACCTTGGTTAAATTCCTTCAATACTCTAAGCATGCACTAACGGGAATGTGGTGCTCATTGTACGTTCTTTCATTTTTGGCTTCAGGTTGTGAGGCCCAGGGGCCCGTCGGTAACCCAAATTTTGACCCAGCTATTATTATAGTGATATGGGTATCAATAGTCTTGTTTTAATGTGGAGTTTATGTTCTTGATAGTTTGACCTCCGTTCGGAGCTTCTCGGGGTGGTTCGGGCTTGGACATCATCGTTTCAGCAGCTTGTCATCGGACGACAGGTAGGTTACGGTTGAACTCCTTATACTTTGCATATATAGGATAAAATTGTACTAATAGGCATCCTTGGGTTGGGTTTATTAGCTTGGCACCATATACATTGACCAATTTTCCAAGTCCACCTCGTTTTTTTCCTCCGTTGTGTGTAGTATTCTTCGTAAATTGATATTATCACCCATGTGGTCCTGTGTGGTCTTGTTTTCACTCTGGATCATAAATGGTGGGTTATTCGAGGGTGTCCGTGAGTCCCAGACATTGTTATCATAATTTTTGGATGGTTATCTGTGTTGTAGAGCGATTGGAGCCTGCGCAAGGCCGATAGGTTGAGTGTGAGCCGTTGGGCTACTATTTGTGATTGAGCATGTCATTTCCATGATTATAAAGGGATTTTTACCATATTTTACTACAATTTTGGCTTCTGGCATATCTGAAATTGTTTTCTAAATATTGCATGGCCTCGGGGGCCTATTTTCGGTAAAAATGGTTATGAAATGGTTTGGTACTATTTTAATGGATCTTCTTGGGGTAAGGAAGGTTAAAAGAGAAATTTATCACAGTTTTCCTACTTATACTAGGCCCAGTTGAGCCGAGGTGCTAGCCTTGCTTGTTATTAATGAGAAATGATATTAGACTCGGTAAAGCCGAGCACCGGACTTGATTTACTACTGTTTTAGACTCGGATGCACTCGGCCACCCTTGATGGGTTTTTTTGAGATTTATTTCATTGATTCAGACCTTGATAGGATCAAGGCATGCATTATCAAGATTTGTTCACTACTTTGGATCCTGTGTCACCTTAACAGTTATATCGAGGTTTGAGATTCAGTATGTGGTCTTTGAGTATACCTCCATGCACCTTGCCATTCTAGACCAAGTGTTATGGGCCAAGGGTGACCGGGGAGGGGGGTGTATAGTGGAGTAGAGGTACTCGAGGGAATCCCTTCCATGGATCCTGCCTCCTTTAGACCTTTGGAGTACCATAGGGGGTAACATATGACACTTCTATCACACTTAGTTCAGCATATCATGTCATATCATCCATTTGTGTGAGATTCCACCCATGTTTGCTATTTGCTGAGTGTACGTTCCGGTTGTATGGGAGGCCAGGGGACTGTAGGTAGGCTTATTGTTACTCTATCACGATGTTGATTCCTGTCATGGTTGCATATGAGGTTGGATATTGATAAAGTTGTTCTTGAACTGCCGGTTGTTAGATTCTTGACTTGAGATTAGTATGCTTAATTTGGCTATTAAATCTTGTTTCCGAGCATGACTATTTTTATTCTTCTTCTTCCTTCTCTTTTCACTTAAGATTACTGGTATACCGCCTATTTCTAAATATCTCCTTATATATATATTGTTGTTGCGAGGATCCCAAGTTCGTTATTTCCTCCGTTCACCTATGTGTGCGATGTACATATCTAGTAGCTAGCCATGTTTTTTGTTTTCTGCTTGTATTCCATCCGTGCTAGCTTCCATGTACTTGTTCCTTGCTTTCTGTGACTATCTACGTCTACTCTGCTAATTACTGCTCTTCTATCTTATATGTGCCCAATCGGCATATGATACCTACTTGGTACCATTTGCTTCGCATTTGGTGCTCATATTACACACTGCATCTTATGGTGCAGATCCTAGTATGAGCCCTCACCCTTAGCTCGTGGACACTCGTTCGAGGAGACTTTTGGACCTTCCAAACTGAGGGTGAGCTCTTGGCAGCCGGAGCATGACTTTAGTTTATCTTTTGTAGTTTGTACTCTCTTACTACTCGGAGACATTACGTATATATTATTTTGGATCCCTTTGTACACCTTTTATGTAGTTCTGGCTCTTATATACTATGATACCTGTTCTTGGGTTGGTGTTAGCTTCCTTGTATACTCATGTTGTTACTTTTCTTCTCGTATAACACATGCTTCCGCTTATATTACTTGCTCTTTCTCTTGCTTGATAAGCAGTAGCCCATTACTACCGTTCTGGGCTACGGGGATTGGTTCGCCTGCTGGGGGGTTGTACGTGCCATCATGACCAAGAAATTGGGTTGTGACATTTTTTTGCCACTTTGAGAAATTTTCACCACCAAGGAGTGTGTTTAGTGTATGATACACTTTATAGAAAACTTTTAAAACCTTAAACCATTTATGTGGCAAAATAAAACCATGAGCTATCAAAATCGTGTGCTCAAAACCATTATTTACCTGTAAAACCATGGGCTATTTATTTATCTTTGTGAAGAATATCTCCTCAGACTTATGTATTAATGGACTGTGTTTAAAATAAAAATATATATATATTTAAGAAAAAGGCAAATTTTGGTCTTTGGGATTACTCTTTTGTTCTCCCCAAAGAACCAAAAATTTAAGAACAAAATTGAAACTCTACCATAGTTTTAAACTTTGTTCTAGTGCTTAAAAGAATCACTCCTAAATTGTGTGCTGGCCATGAGAAAACCGCATAAAGTTGGTCTTCCCTCGTTATGATCTTATCAAGAAGGAGTTGATCTTTTCTTTCTTGGTTACTTCACTAATTGTTTAAGTGTTGGTTTTCTTTTGTTTCGTTGTACTGTTGATGTTTGAAATGATTGGGAAAGGTGAGATCTAGAGAGAACCTTGGGCATGCAAGCTCGGTTTTCTTAAAGTGCTCCTTGACCCGAATACATTCATATCACCTTTGAGCTCTACGTATTGAATTTGGCTAGTTTTCAAATTCAGAACTTCTTTCTCACTTATCCCAATAGCTCATCTGCTCTAAATTGTCCGTATTTTGGTAAGAGCCGGTTGATTTAGTTGTTTCTCAAGTTAAAGTCACCTCCTATTCCTTTCAACAGTAGATAAAAATGGATTTGGACCTTGTTGAAGTTGATAAATAACTACTGCATATTCTTCAGACTTCTTGGGTACAATGTCTGCCTATTTGCTTTAGCTTTTATAATTTTGAAACATGGATAAAATCAAATCTTATGGTTTCTGATTCATAGTTCTTGATAGACTTTCTCTTTTTTGAAGTTTATAACTTAAAATGTTAGAGCTCGCATAATAGCATTTCAGATTTAGATTAATAGACCACATAAATTTCTTAACCTTCAATTCACTTCTCGTCTTTCTGTGAAGTTGTATGGCATAATCAATTAGTTTAAGATCAAAACTTATAAAACTTTGTTAAAAAATTATCCAAAATGGACTAAGAATAAGAATATGCATCTCTTCATTGGTTTTCTTGGATGTTTAAATATGCAGCTTCGCCCGTTGTTTTAGCTCATAAATGTATATAAATGTTAAGTTTAGCTTAACTCCCACTATTTCCAATCAATTTGTTGGCCCGTTAGTGTTGCACCTAACTTTATTTTATTTTAACTGTTTCATGTTTTCCATTAAGTTCTCACTTATGAAATGATCTTTTGGTATTTTGTGGTCTTTAGTAGATTACTATATGGTTGCTTTGAGTAAATCCGTATGAGCATTTCTTTGATTATTGTGAAGTTGATTGTTTAAGATAATTTCGAGTATGATAGATAAGTTTCTTATGTTTAAAAGTTCAGCGTTAATTATATATGCAGTTCCAACTAATTCTTATCCTTTTCTTGTTGTATGTGAAATCCTAATGAGTCCGCTGGACTCAGAAGAACCTGTGCGTTTTCTGTTGGCTCAAGCCCAACATGTTCTTATGCTTTTCTCGCGTCAGCCTCTTCCAAATACGAACAAATACGAAGGAAATTCCCGGGGTATAAACCCCAAGAAGACATGAACATACTTGGAAAGAGCTGAATATTAATAGCAGCAATATCATAACGGTGACAACAAATAGCATGATATAACACTTGATTTTGGGCTGAAAAGTCCAAGTGTTTGATTCCTTTTTTCTCTTACTGTTTTGCTTATGTTCTATTATCATTATTTTTATTACTTTATTTTAACTTAGATGAATCTTCCCATGAGTTGAATCATTTATCAAATTTTTTTTATGCTATGAAAATGACTCACTCGTGTGCTCGTTTACTAAAATCATTTAATTCTAGGAAAATTTTAAGCTCGTAGAATAACTTGGAGATTTGTTTATATCTCTTCATAGTTATTAAAAAACTTGATCCACGTTTAGGAGTTGGACTAACTATTTAGTTCAAAATCTTTATTCGGATTAAATTGCTAAAGTTAAAATTATTTTTAATTTCGATCTCTAGTTTATTTCATCGCTTGAAATAAAATAATATTTAATAACAAATGAATTTAATTCATTTTAAATAAGATTTTCAAATAACATTATGTTTTCTCAAATAACTTAAAGAATTTTTTTAAAATTTAACCTGTAATGACCCTTCCGGTCATTTATGCGTGTTCACCTTTCTTGTACTGTTAGAGTTTTCCTGTAGCGGCCCCAAGTCATTTATGGCTTGCTGGAACCGGTAGTTTGGTGCCTGGTCTATTTGTTTGGTCTTTTTGTCCATTCCTGGTTTTAGAGCTTTTAACTTTGGAAATCGTTGACTTGAGTCAACATTCTTGGTGAACATTCTCAGAATCGAATTTTGACAGTTTCGTTAGCTGCAGAGTGTGGACTTTGGCCTAGAGGAACCTTTGGTCGGGATTCGGGAGCTTTTCAGCTTGGAATTCTCTCTCATTCTGTATTTACAGAACAGTTAGGCTTGTTTGGTTGACTTTGGTCAACATTCCAAGAAGACAACCTCGGATGGAAATGCCATCAGTGTTGTTAGCTCCGCAATGTCGAGTTTGTGTTATTTAGTTGGTTGGTTCAGGTTTCGAATGAGCCGGGATCATTTTGGGTGTTTGGTTGGCATTAGCTAGTGTTGACTTGGGTAAACATTCTTCCAAAACGACCTTGTATAGACGTTTTGTCAATTTCATCGAGTCCAGAACGTCATTTCCACTCTAATTTCACTATTTGTTTTTGAGGATTGGGTTCTGATTGTGCCCGGAATGCCCCATAAAGGTTTTAGCTGTTGCTGGTTTTTCTGGTTCTGGTGGCATTCAACACGATCGCGCTTTTCTAGCACTATTGTGCTGGTCTAAATTTTTCACTTCAGCACGATCGCGCTACTGTAGCGCGATAGCGCTGGTCTGGGTCTTTTCCTTCAACGCGATCGTGCTCCCTTAGCGCGATAGCGCTGACCAGCGACCAACAACTATATATTTTTGATCCCTTCATTTTTCCAGCATTGTTCCTATACTTTTCCAACTCTAAAACACAAATCCTCTCTACCAAATTTCACGAAATTAGTTCTTGAACTTGGGGAATCATTTTCTCACAAAAAATCCATGTTCCCTCGGCTAGTAGTAAGTCTTCTTCCCCAACCTTTTCTTCTCTTGTTTTCCTAAATCCTCCATTGTTGCTTATTTTCAAGAGCTTGGGATTCTTGTAGAATCTGCCCTATTGAGCTTTGCATGATCATGGATTCTGATTTCTCACTCCCGTAGCTCGTCTTCTTGTGGTGGTAAGTTTCTTTTGTTTAATTTACAGAATTATTTATTGAAATTTCTTCTTTAATTCTTGACTTGAGCGGGTTGATTTGAGCCCCAATTGTTGTCCGTTTCTACTCAATTTTTGAGCATGTGATCCTGGGATGGTAAGGAACACAGGTGTGTTTTTCATTTCTGGTTTCGGGTTGCAGGGCCCATAGGCCCTTTTATTCAATAAAATATTAGCAATATGGGTACCGTTAGCTTTGTATTGACGCATAGATTATTGTTTTGATAGTGGCTCCACGATTTGGAGTTTCTCAGAGCAGTTTGAGCCTGGACAACGCCGTTCCCGCAGCTAGTTATCGGATGATAGGTAGGTTATGGCTTTTCTTGCGTATATAGGCTATAACTACATTAATTAGCATCCTTGGGTGGGTTGTTCTAGGTTGGTACCCCAGACCTTGTCTGCTTTTTCTGTCTTTTTATTTCATACGTGGGTTGTAGTATTCGCGTAGTATCATATATTAACCTTGTGGTCCTGTGTGTCCTTGTATTGACTCTGGAACATAGATGGTGGTTTTTTGGGAATGTCCGTGAGTCCTAGACATAAAGATACCCTTTTAGGCTGGTTATTTCAGCTGAGTAGTTGTTGGGCCTGTGCAGGGCTGATAGAAAATGCTTGTGAGCCGCTGGGCTAATTTATATTTGTGTGCGAGAATATCATCCATGAAAAAGGCTTTCCCCTGCATGTTTTACGATGATTTTTTCTGTGAGCCACTATAGATGGTTTTCCTAAACTTGCATGGACCTCAGGGCCCGATTTTGGTATAACCTAATGATGACAAGGGATTTTTGGATGATTTCACACTCAATTTTCTACTGATACTAGGCTCTGCCGGGCGGAGTACTACACTTGACTTTCTATTGATAATAGGCTCTGCCGGGCGGAGTACTACACTTGAATTTCTACTGATACTAGGCTCTGCTGGGCGGAGTACTACACTTGATTTTCTTATGGATTTAGACTCAGATACGCTCTGGGCACCCTTTGAGAAGGGTGTTGAGACTTTTATTATTGATTTAGACCCGAATATACCTCGGGCACCCTTTGGGAGGGTCTTCTGAGATTACTACTACTGTTTTAGACACGGTTCAATCCCGGGCATGCATACTTCAGATTTAGCCACTGTCCAGAACCCGGACTTGTTTCCGAATGACATGTTAGAGATTTCGCGTCCGTTACTGTATATGGTCAGGGACCTCCATGGGCCCTCTGTTCCGGGGCTTAGCTAGGAGCCGGGTGCTCCAGAGGAGGGGTATACGATGTAGGATGAGGTATAGCGGGCTCGTCCCACCATTGGTCCTCCTACCAAAGTGCCGAGAAGAGGTGCATATAGGTTACTATTAACGGTTCCATAATATCATCATCATGCATATTTCACTCGGATTCCACCCTTGTTTGCTATGTGTTTAGTGTACGCTTTGGTTGTATGGGCGACCAGAGGGTTTATTTTCACTTAATTGCATTCCTCGGTTTTATGGGTGGACGTTGGGACTGTAGGTAGATTATATTTACTCCTGTCTTTATTTAGAGCTTGTCCTGGCTTACGATTCTTGTGGCTTAGCGGTTATTAGCCTGTTGAGGGTCCGGTTGTGGGATTTGATTATTGAGGGGGCTAGGGAGTCCTATCTTATTGAGGCACTTTTGTGTGGCCTTCTGAGCAGAGTGTGAGTTTCTAGTTCCATCATTATAAGATTTGAGTAGTTTCTCATGGTTATTATGGTTTAGTGGTTCCATCCTAGGTTGATATTTGCGAGGTTGATCTCTTTTTATATTATCTTTGAAGTTAGATTTGTTGTATATTATCCTTTAGTATATTGATCCCTTCTTGAGTATGTGAAGTTGCTTCCTTCTTTCCTTTTACTTGAGGTTACCGGTATACCGCCATGCTTTCTAATCTATTTCCCTTTTTATATACTATTGTTGCAAGGATTCCAGGTGCGCTTTTCTTCCTTACACCCGTGTTTCTTTGTTAAGTATATGTTTGTGCTAGCATGTATACTTGTAACACTTGGTTGATTGTTCCTTGAGATAGTTCCTCGTCCTTCTTCTTTGCTTCTGTGACTGCTTTCCTGTGTTCTACTTATTACTATTTTTATATCTTATATGCGCTTAGTCGGCCGATGATGCCTACTGAGTATCCATTGTCTTGGTGCTCATACTACACTTCTGCACTTTTTGGTGCAGATATTAGTTGAGCTTTCTCCATTGATCACGTTGGAGACTCGTGCAGCTTTTGGACATTCGAGACTAGGATGAGCGCTTGCCTGTCGGGGCTTGTCTACATCTCATATTTTGTACTGAGACTCTTTGTACCTTCGGAGACAGAGTTATATTGTATTTTGCTACTTCTAGCACTTGTATTCTATTAGAAGCTTTTGTACTATCGATATTAAGTCATGGGGTTGGTGTAGTATCATTTATGTATATAATCGGTTTTTGCTTCCGCTTTGTTTACTTTTACATTCTGCTTTCGCTTATTTCTGCTTATTGTGCGTTGTGTTTAGGTAGTAGCCCATTACTAACCGTTCCGGGCTACGAGAATTGGTTTTCCTACTGAGGGGTTGTAGGTGCCATCATGACTGAGAAATTGGCCCTTCCGGTCATTTACGGGTGTTCGCCTTTCTTGTATCGTTAGAGCTTGCCTGTAGCGGTCCTAAGTCATTTATGGCTTGATGGGACCAGTACTTTGGTGCCCGGGCCGTTTGTTTGGTCTTTTTGTCCATTCCTAATTTTAGAGCTTTTAACTTTGAAATCGTTGACTTCAGTCAACATTCTTTATGAACGTGCTCGGAATCAAATTTTGAAAGTTCTGTTATCTCCGGAGCATGGACTTTGGACTAGCAGGACCTTTGGTCGAGATTCGAGAGATTTTTAGCTTGGAATTCTCTCTCAATCTGTGTTTTTAGACTAGTTGGGCTTGTTTGGTTGACTTTGGTCAACATTCAAAGAAGACGACCTGAGATGGAATTTCCGTCAGTGCCGTTAGCTCTGGAATGTTGAGTTTGTGTTAGTTAGTTGGTTGGTTCAGGTTCCGGATGAGCCGGGATCATTTTAGGTGTTTGGTTGACATTAGCTAGTGTTGACTTGGGTCAACATTCTCTTGAAATGACATCGTATGGATGTTTTGTCGATTCCATTGAGTCTGAAACGTTGTTTCCACTCTAATAGCACTATTTGTTTTTAAGTATCGGGTTCCGATTGTGCCCGGGATGCCCCGTAGAAGTTTTGGCTATTTCTGGTTTTTCTAGTTCTGGTGGCCTTCAGCGCGATCACTCTCCTCTAGCGTGATTGCGCTGGTATGAGTTTTTCCCTTCAGCGCGATCACGCTCATGTAGCGCGATAGCGCTGGTCTGGGACTTTTCCTTCAGCGCGATAGCACTGACCAACGACCAGCAGCTATATATTTTTGATCCCTTCATTTTTCCAGAATTGTTCCTCATACTTTTCCAACTCTAAAAGACAAATCCTCTCTACCAAATTGCTCCAAATTAGTTCTTGAACTTGGGGAATCATTTGCTCATACAAAATCCATGTTCCCTTGGCTATTGGTAAGTCTTCTTCCCCAACCTTTTCTTCTCTTGTTTTCCTAAATCCTCCATTGTTGCTTATTTTCAAGAGCTTGAGATTCTTGTAGAATCTGCCCTATTGAGCCTTGCATGATCATGGATTCTGAGTTCTCACTCCCGTAGCTCGTCTTCTCGTGGTGGTAAGTTTCTTTTGTTTAATTTCTAGATTATTTCTTGAAATTCCTTTTTTAGTTCTTGACTTGAGCAGGCTGTTTTGAGCCCCAATTGTTGTCCATTTTTGCTCAATTTTTGAGCATGTGCTCCCGGGATGGTAAGGAACACAGGGTTTTTTTCTGGTTTCAGTTTGCAGGGCCCACGGGCTCATTTGTGACCCGTATTTCAACCCGGCTAAAATATTAGCAATATGGGTACCGTTAGCTTTGTATTGACGCGTAGATTATTATTTTAATAATGGTTCTGCAATTTGGAGTTTCTCAGAGCAGTTCAAGCCTGGACGATGCCGTTCCCGTAGCTAGTCATCGGATGACAGGTAGGTTATGGCTTTCTCTACCTAGACTCTGCGTATATAGGCTATAACTACATTATTAGCATCCTTGGGTGGGTTGTTATAGGTTGGTACCCCAGACCTTTTCTGCCTTTTCTGTCCATTTATTTCATACATTGGTTGTAGTATTCGCGTACTATCGTATATTACCCTTGTGGTCATGTGTGGCCTTGTATTGACTCTGGAACATATATGGTGGGTTATTTGGGAATGTCCGCAAGTCCCGGACATAGAGATATCCTTTTAGGCTGGTTATGTTTGGTGAGTAGATGTTGGGCTTGTGCAGGGCTGATAGGAAATGTTTGTGACCTTCTAGGCTAATTTATATTTGTGTGCGAGCATGTCATCCATGAAAAAGTCTTTCCCCTGCATATTTTACTACAATTTTTGCTGCGAGCCACTATAGATGGTTTTCCTAAACTTGCATAACCATGGGGTCCCATTTTTGGTATAACCTAATGATGACATAGGATTTTTGGATGATTTCACACTTGATTTTCTACTGATACTAGGCTCTGTCGGGCGCAGTACTACACTTGACTTTCTACTGATACTAGGCTCTACCGGGCGGAGTACTACACTTGAATTTCTACTGATACTAGGCTCTGCCGGGCGGAGTACTACACTTGATTTTCTTATGGATTTAGACTCGGATACGCTCTGGGCACCCTTGAGAGGGTTGCTGAGACTTTTATTATTTATTTAGACCCGAGTATACCTCGGGCACCCTTTGGGAGGGTCTTTTGAGATTACTACTACTGTTTTAGTCCCGGTTCAATCCCGGGAAACGCATACTCGAGATTTAGCCACTGGCTTGAACCCCGGCTTATTACCGGATGACATGTTAGAGATTTCATATCCATTATTGTATGTGGTCAGGGACCTCCATGGGCCCTCTGTTCTGGGGCCTAGCTAGGAGCCGGGTGCACCAGAGGAGGGTTATATGATGTAGGATAAGGTACAACGGGCACGTCCCACCATGGGTCCTCCTACCAAAGTGCCGGGAAGAGATGCATACAGGGTTACCATTACCGATTCCATCATATCATCATCATTTATATTCCACTCGGATTCCACCCTTGTTTGTTGTGTGTTCAGTGTATGCTCCGGTTGTATGGGCATCCAAAGGGTTTGTTTTCACTTGATTGCGTTCCATAATTTTATGGGCGGCCGTTGTGACTGTAGGTAGATTATATTTACTCCTGTCTTTATTTAGAGATTTTCATGGCTTACAATTCTGGTGGCTTAGCGGTTATTAGCATATTGAGGCTCCGATTGTGGGATTTGATTATTGAGGGGGCTAAGGAGTCTTATCTTATTGAGGAACTTTTGTGTGGCCTTCTGAGCAGAGTGTGAGTTTCTGGTTTCATCCTCATGAGGATTTGAGTAGTGTCTCTCCATTATTATGGTTTAGTGGTTCCATCCTAGGTTGATATTTTCGAGGTTGATCTATGTTTATATTATCTTTGAAGTTGGATTCGTGTATGTTTTCCTTAAGTTTATTGATCCCTTCTTGACTATATGAAGTTGCTTTCTTTCTTCCTTTTACTTGAGGGTACCGGTATACGTCCATGCTTTCTAAACTCTGTCCTTTTTTTATATACTATTGTTGCAAGGATTCCAGGTGCGTTCTTCTTCCTTACACCTGTGTTTTTGTGTTATGTATATGTTTGTGCTAGCATGTATACTTGTAACTCTTGGTTGATTGTTCCTTGTGCTAGTTCCTCATCCTTCTTCCTTGCTTCTGTGACTGCTTTCTTGTGTTCTTCTTATTACTTTTTTTATATCTTATATGCGCTCAGTCAGCCGATGATGTCTACTGAGTACCCATTGTCTTGGTGCTCCTACTACACTTTTGCACTTTTTGTTGCAGATATTAGTTAAGCTTTCGCCGTTAATCGCGTTGGAGACTCGTGCAACTTTTGGACATTCGAGACTAGGGTGAGCTCTTGTCTGTCGGTGCTTGTCTATATCTCATCTTTTGTACTGATACTCCTTGTACCTTCAAAGACAGAGTTGTATTGTGTTTTGTTACTTCTAGAACTTGTATTTTATTAGAAGTTTCTGTACTGTCGATATCAAGTCTTGGGGTTCGTGTAGTACCATTTATGTATATAATCGGTTTTTGTTTCCGCTTTGTCTACTTTTACATTCTGCTTCCGCTTATTTCTGCTTATTGTGCGTTCTGGTTAGGCAGTAGCCCATTACTAACCATTCTGGGCTATAGGAACTGGTTCGCCTACTGGGGGGTTGTAGGTGTCACCATGACCTGAGAAATTGGGTCGTGACATAACCAAATAAGTTTAATCCGTCGGGAACCACACTTTGTTGATTTTCGAAAGTGTCTAACACCTTCTGTCGAATTTAACTTGAACCCTTACCTAGACTCTGGTTTTTAATAAAGATTTTTTTCTAAAATTACTTTTTTAAATGGTTTCTTAATTTTCCTAAAAATTAAGTGGTGACTCTCTTTAAATATTCTCTCAAAATAAAATGAATAAAATCAATTAAATGAGATTATTTTTGCTATGAAGTTACGAAGTAGTTTTTAAATTATTCCAAAATGAACGTAACAGAATGACGACTCTGCTGGGGATTCATCTAGGTTCTAACCAAAAGGATTTATTTGTTTGGCTAATCTTTGTTTGTAATATTTGTTACTTTCCGTAATTATTTGTTTACTTAAATTATTATTGTTGCATTTTCATAGCATCTTCCGCCTCCCTAGCAAAGCATTAGTTTGCATTAGGAAAAAAGAGCGATTATGCAAGTATTTGCAGTCGTCCTTCACTAAAAAATACACTTTCTCAAAACAAACGAGAGAACTAGTTGACCCCTGATCGGTTAACGGTCACTTGTTGTTTTAGCCCGCGGTTGTCCGCCCGAGTTCCCGGTCCTTTTCAACTAAACCCACTCTAGTCTACCTAGCATAGTGCGAAACCATATCCCGTGAATAGGCATTGACCTAGATGTCTCAATATCCCAGGGATATTAAGTCAATAAGAAGACCACCTTGCGTCTAATTGGCCCACGGCCAATAAAAGACAATCATCCAACTATTTGATAAATTTGAAGGATATACATGCCAAATTGTACGAACCATTGTTCCTTAGGGTTGGAAATTTATTAGTTTATAGATAGTTTCTTTTATTGTAAATTAAAGGAATATCTTCATCCGAAAGGTGTTCGGAAATATCAAGTTCAAGAGTGGAGGACCTCCAAGGCGGTTTAGTTTAGAATTGTTCCCCTGCGTGGGACTGATATTATTTATTTCCCCTTTCCCTTATTATGTATCCTCATTTAGTTTATTCATAAAATTTGTATAATACATTCTTAAGGCAATGGGACGTCTTACAAGCGGCATATACATCCTTCAAACGTTAGGCTTAACTTTGGCTTAAAAGGTCACATATATGTTAGGACGCGCTATATATTGTCTATGTGCTAAATGCTTCACAACTTATTTCATCCGTTCTTATTTGACTTGTGTGTTTAAAATACATATGTTTTGGTTTAAACATGACAAGTTCATTATTATAGTCCAAAGTCTTAGAATGTCACTAGGCATATAAGCTTAAAATTTGAGTCTTCCTAAGGTATTCCCCGAAGTTCGTTGTCAAATTCATCGCTCAAGTGTCGTGTTCAATAATTTTTCAGAAAAAGTCATTAGTCATCATTCAAATCACGTTGACCCCGTCACTCTTACAAATTGCTTTATCATACCTATTATAGTCAAGGTCGACAAAAATATTTGGTCAAAATTCTAGTGCTTCGTTATTTCTACAAAACTTTTTAAAACCGTATATTTTCTCCCATAAATTCAACTCGTGTACTGAAAATTGAGTATGAAAATTTATACCTTTCTTCAAAACGTATAAGTCACTTTATTCAAAATCTTCTCCTTTCATCGAATCTCAAAAGTTCGTCGAATGGCCAAATTTTTTTCCATTCAGTCATCTTTTAAAATGACCTGTTCCTCAGATTTTGAACTTGTCTATTTCAAGCAAAACAAATGTTATTTGTTTTATGTACTTTGATTAATTATTACGATCAATACACTAACACTTTTACCTTTTGAGTGTTTTATTTCTTTAGAGAGGCTGATTTGTATTGGTAATCAAACTTGCTCACTTCACAAAACTAAAGCAAGCAGTATTCGCTGGCAGAACATCCGTATTTTACATGGTCTAAGGTCAAGAAAGTTGCTACAGACTCACCATTTCTTATTTGGGCTACCAAAATGACTCGTTCAACTATGGACTCTAGTTTGATCAACACAGTCACTTTATCTGAAATGATCTCGACTTTGCCTACCGCGACAGATCCTAGTGCTTCAACAAGACTGGAAGTAACCCCGGAGGTCGTTGCTAGTCTAGAGCAACAGATTGCTGAACTAAGGCTTATGGTGATGAAAAATAGAACTACTTCTCAGAATCCACCATACGTGACCCAACCCCCTGATGTTCATAAAAAAGGACCTATGTTTCCAACCTCAGAGGAGTTTGATCAGGGAGATCATTTCATTATCTCTCAGCAAATTCAAAATGCCCATGCATCTCATAATGTTCCACTTGTGTATACATTTGCTCCTCCAAAGTCTCAGAATATATCGGTGACACACCATGCTCCACCAGTATACACTTATACCACCGCTCCACCTATTACAAAATCTTAAGGACTGCGTCGCATAGATGTTGATTACTATGTTGAAACTGCAAAAGGGGGGAAAATGGTCAATGATGAAATTATGAATAGAAAGCTCAAAAATTTGGAAGATGCTATGAGAAGCCTTCGCAGGCTGGGTAATAACTAAAGTGTGAGATATGAAGAGTTATGTGCATTTCCTGAGATTGAGTTGCCACCGGGTTACAAGATTCCAAAATTTTAAAAGTTTGATGGTTCTGGAAATCCTTTTTTCCACTTGAAGGTCTGCTGTGAAAAGTTGATTTGTGTGGGATGGAATGGAGGCATAAGAATCAAGTTATTTAATCAAAGTTTGAGTGGAAAGTCATTACAGTGGTACTCTAGGTAGGACGTAACCAAATGGAATTCATGGGATGATTTGGCAAATGCTTTTGTGTATCACTACAAGTTTCATGTTGAGATCGCTCCTGATAGAATCTCTATTACAAAGCTAAGGAAGAAATCTACTGAAAGCTTCTGCAGTTATAACATACATTGGAGAGAAGAAGGATCTAGGGTACACCCCTTATGGAGGAAGCAAAAATGATCACTTACTTTATTCAGTCCGTGGACCCAGAATTTTATGAATGAATGATAACAATGAGTGGAAAAACCTTTGTTGAAATTATCAATAGTGGAGAAATGATTGATGATGGCCTCAAGACTGGAAAAATAATAAATTTCACAGCATTGCAGTCCATTAATAAGGCTTTCTAAAGTGGCTCTTTTGGAAATGGAAAGAAAAAAGAGAAAGAGGTTATGGGAGTGATGGATCGAGGAGGTATCTCATATCACCAAAAACCATCACATTCACCATATCCATTCTACAATGCACATGCAACATATCATGCTCAACGCTCTCCAAAAAATCTCTTCAACAATGCACCTCGAAGGATCTTCACGCTATTAGAAGAATCACTTACTCAAATTTATGAAAGGTTGAAAGTAGCTGGGATACTTCATCCAGTAGAAGCAAAGCCAGTGTATACTTCAGCTAATTGGTATGATCCAAATAAATGGTGTGCATACTATTCTGGAGTTATTGGGCATAATACTGAGAAGTGTATCACCCTGAAACACAAAATACATGACTTGATTGACGACAAGCTGATAACACTTGCAGAAGCTCCAGCAAATGTGAACAACAATCCATTTCCAAATCAAAAGAAGTAATTGTTTGCATGATCAGTTGCAAAGAAGATTGAGATTTTCTCGAAGTCGCATTTTTGGCGTCCTTCGATATTTATGTTGTCATTTTCTTTCCTTGTATTCGCACTTTGTCATTTTATTTCCCTGTAATCGTATCTTATGTTTTGATTTCCTTGTAATCAAACTTTTACTTCTAATATGAACTACATTCGACCTGATTTCCTTAGTGGAATACTTAGGCGGCCTACCTTGGCTTCTGTATCACGACCAAATTTCTCAGGTTATCATTGCACGTACAATCCCCCAGTAGGCGAACCATCACCGTAGCCTGAAATAATTAGTAATGGGCTACTACCTAACCAATACGCACCATAAGCAGAAATAAGCGGAAAAAAAATGTAAAGATAGACAAAGCGGAAGAAATAACCTGAAAATATTTACATAATGAAACTACACCAACCCCAAGACTTGGTATCGACAGTACATAAGCTTCTAATAGAATACAAGCTAGAAATAACAAAATGATAAGTACAACTGTCTCCGAATATACAAAGAGTAATATTACAAAAGTTGAGATATGGTCAAGCCCCGACCGTCAGGCGCTCACCCTAGTCTCGAATATCCAAAAGCTAGACGAGTCTCCAATGCGATCAACGGCAAAAACTCAACTAATATCTGCGCCAGAAAGATGCAGAAGTGTAGTATGAGCACCAATTGCTAAGCAACGGGTACCCAGTAGGCATTATCGGCCGACTGAGCGCATATAAAATATGAAAGCCATAAAAAGCAGAATACAAGAAGATAGTCAAAGAAAATAAGGAGGAAGTACAAGAAAACTAGCACAAGGAATAATCAACCAAGAGTTACAAGTACATCATGCTAGCACAAAAGATATACATACACAGAAACACAGGTGAAAGAAGGAAAAAGGACGCACCTGGAATCCTTGCAATAATAGTATATATAAAAAAAATTCAAACAGATGGGTGGTATATCGGTAACCTAAAAATAGCGGGAAAGAAGGAAAGCAAGCCAACAATTGAACTAGAAATCACAAACTAACAGAAAGATGCCTAAGACATCAAATACCAAGATAAAGATAAGCATAATCCACTTATAAGTCAAGCCTAAGATGGAATAACTAACCCACAAGTATCCAGATACCCCAAGACTTGGTATCGACAGTACATAAGCTTCTAATAGAATACAAGCTAGAAATAACAAAATGATAAGTACAACTGTCTCCGAATATACAAAGAGTAATATTACAAAAGTTGAGATATGGTCAAGCCCCGACCGTCAGGCGCTCACCCTAGTCTCGAATATCCAAAAGCTAGACGAGTCTCCAATGCGATCAACGGCAAAAACTCAACTAATATCTGCGCCAGAAAGATGCAGAAGTGTAGTATGAGCACCAATTGCTAAGCAACGGGTACCCAGTAGGCATTATCGGCCGACTGAGCGCATATAAAATATGAAAGCCATAAAAAGCAGAATACAAGAAGATAGTCAAAGAAAATAAGGAGGAAGTACAAGAAAACTAGCACAAGGAATAATCAACCAAGAGTTACAAGTACATCATGCTAGCACAAAAGATATACATACACAGAAACACAGGTGAAAGAAGGAAAAAGGACGCACCTGGAATCCTTGCAATAATAGTATATATAAAAAAAATTCAAACAGATGGGTGGTATATCGGTAACCTAAAAATAGCGGGAAAGAAGGAAAGCAAGCCAACAATTGAACTAGAAATCACAAACTAACAGAAAGATGCCTAAGACATCAAATACCAAGATAAAGATAAGCATAATCCACTTATAAGTCAAGCCTAAGATGGAATAACTAACCCACAATTATCCAGATACGCTAAACAGGACTAGGATAAAACATGAATCAAACTCCAAAATCGCGCATAAAGCTACACAATCAGAATCTCAGTAATATGGAATCCACTAGCCCCTCAATAATCTCAGTCCCAAGGATAGTGCCTCAACAGGCAAAACCGCTCATCGAATCGATACCAAAGATCAAAGCTAGCTCTATAAGATGAAAGAAGTAATATAATCTACGTACAGTCGCAACGGCCACCCATACAACCGAGGAACACAATCAAGTGAAAACAAACCCTCCGGCCGCCCATATAACCAGAGCGTACATTAAACACACACCAAACAAGGGTGGAATCTGAGTGAAACATCCATGATGATGATAATGATAGAACCAGTAATAGTAACTCTGTATGCACCTCCCCCGGCACTCCGGCAGGAAGACCCATGGTGGGACGTACCCATTATACACCATCCGACACCGTGAACCCTCCTCCGGTATGCTTGGTCCCCTTGGCCAGGTCCTGGAATGGCAGGGCCCATTGAGGTCCCCTACCACATACAATAACGAATGCAAAATCTCAGAGAATCAGAACGTCAAAGTACGTGCCCGGGATTGAACCGGGTCTAAAATAATAGCCAATTCTCAATAACCCTTATAAAGGGTACCCAAAGTATTTTTGGTTCTAAATTAGTAGTAGTAGTCTCAATTACCCTCATCAAGGGTGCCCGTAGCGTATCTGGGTCTAAAACACTAATAAAATAAAGTTTAATGCTATGGCCCTGCCGAGCCTAGCATCAGTAGGAAATCAAGTCTGAAATCATCCAAATCCAGTTTTATCATCATTTATACCAAAAATGGGCCCCCAGGGCCATGCAAGGTTTAGGAAACCGTCTATAGTAGGCCAAAAGCAAAAACGATGATAAAACATGCAGGAAAAAACCTTTTTCATGGATGATATGCTCGCACACAGATATAAATTAGCCCAATGGCTCACAAACATTCCTACCGGCCCTACACAGGTTCAACAGCTCTACAGCAGACATAACCAGCCTAAAAGGATATCTCTATGTCCGGGACTCGCGGACATTCCCAAATAACCCATCATCTATGTTCAAGAGTCAATATAAGGCCGCACAGGACCACGAGGGTAATATACAATACTATGCGAATACAATAAACAACGTATGAAATAAAATGGACAGCAGGGCAGACAAGGTCTGGGGTACCAACCTTTAACAACCTGCCCAAGGATACTAATTAGAGCAGTTATAGTCTATATACGCAGAGTCTAGACAGGGGAAACCATAACCTATCTGTCATCCGTAGACTAGCTGCGGGAACGTCATCGTCCAAGCTCAAACAACTTTGAGAAGCTCCAACTCATGAAACCACCATTAATACAAATATCTAGGTATCAAAATGAGATGATCAATACCCATAAGGCTATAAACATAACCGGGTAAAAATACAGGTCACAAAAAGGGGCCTATGGGCCCTGTAACTTGAAACCAAAAATGAAAAATACCCATGTGTTCCTTACTATATCGGTAGCACATGCTCAAAATTTGAGCAAAAACAGACACTAAATGGGGATCCAAAACAGCCTACCCATTTAATAATTCAAGGAGAATCAAATGTGAAAATCAAAGATTAACAAGAAGGCTTACCAAATTAAAGACGGGGAAAAGGTCACGAAGCAACGGTGAAGCTGCTCCAAGAAATTGATGGCCAAAAGAGAACAAATGGAGCTTTGGGAGATGATGTTAATGATGGAAATGAGTTGGGAAATTAAATGAAATGAAGGAGAGAAGAGTACATTTAAAAGCTGCCATATACCGTAATTGTGGCACTTTTATCGCAATTATGGAGGCACGGATGAATAGTGACCTCTGCAAATATGGAGAAATCACCGCAAATGCTTAACTCTGCATTTTCAGCCAATATACCGCAAATGTGGCAAAAATACCACAAAGGCATCCAAAATACCGTAAATGTGACATTTTACCGCAATTGCGGTAATCGCAAATGCGGTCGAATTCCGTAATTTTGGACCCACTAGATACAATAAAAATCAGCAACAGCCAAAACTTCTACGGGGTATTCTGGGCACAATCAAAACCTGATACTCAAAAACCAATAGTGCTATTAGAGTGGAAACGATCGTTGAGTGCTTTTAGAGTGGAACATTCTATTGCTGGAATCGAATTCCAAAAGTTTTGTTAGATCCAGAGCATGGACTTTGGTCTAGTGGGACCTTTGCTCAGGATCTGGGAGCTATTCAGCGTGAAAATCTCTCTCGTTTTGTGTTTTTAGGCCAAGCAAATGGCCTGGGCACCAAACTACAGGTCCCATCAAGCCATAAATGAGTTGGGGCTACTACAGGCAAGCTCTAACATTACTAGAAAGGCAAAAATGCATAAATGACCGAAAGGGTCATAAAATTCGGTCAGGTTATCAGAAAAATTACAATTTCCCTTTGTTTTAGGTTGGAACTACGTTTGACCTGATTTCCCTAGCGGAATACGTAGACGCCATACCGACTCTATCATAACCCCAATAAGATTTCCATTTCCCTCTATAGTGGAAACTGGGCAGAATTTTTGAGAGGATCTTAAAAATTAGCTAGAAGAAGATCATCTCCAACAAGTTAGAATTGGAGATCACATTGAAGCATGCAACTGGGGCAGAATTTTTGAGAAGATCTCAAAAATTCTATGAAGTTTGACATTTAAACACCGAAGTTTGTTGAAGCTGCAACCGTGCAGAATTTTTGAGTGTCACGAACCAATTCCTCGGTCATGATGTGTCACGACCAGATTTCTCAGGTCATGATGGCACATACAACCACCCAATAGACGAACCAATCCCCATAGACCGGAACGGTGAGTAATGGGCTACTACCTAACCAAAATGCACCATAAGATGAAATAGCGAAAGCAGAATGTAAAGGTAGACAAAGCGGAAGCCAAACTCGAATATAAACATAAAGGAAGCTACACCAAGCCCAAGACTTTATATCGATAGTACAAAAGCTTCTAATAGTGTAAAAGTGCTAGAAGTAATAGAATATAATACAATTTGTCTCCAAAAGTACAAAGAGTAACAGTACCAAAAGATGAGATACGGTCAAGCCCCGACCATCATGCGCTCACCCTAGTCTCAAATATCCACAATCTGCACGATTCTCCAACGTGATCAACGATGAAAGCTCAACTAATATATGCACAGAAAGTGTAGAAGTGTAGTATGAGCACCAAAATAATGGGTACTCAGTAGGTATCATCGGCCGACTGAGCGCATATAAGATATAAAAGCAGTAAGTAACAGATAGCAAGAAAGCAATCACTGAAGCAATAAAGGAGGCACAAGGAGCTAGCACAGAGAGTAGACAATCAAAAGTTACAAGTAAAACATGCTAGCACAGAAAATATAATCACACAGAATCAGAGGTGAAGGAAAGAAGAACGCACCTGGAGTCCTTGCACAACAATATAAGTAAGTAAAGAGCGAGAGAGAGAGAGAGTTGAGAAAATGGCGGTATATCGGTAACCTCAAGTTTAAATAAAATACGAAAAGCAGTCCAACATACTAAAAATGGAATCAACAAGTATAAGGAAATCATAACACCAATCCAATCACATGGTAGCATAATCAGGAAATCACCTCACAAGTACAACCCTAGGATGGAATAACTAACCCACAATAACCGAGAGATACCACTCAACTCCAGATAAGAATAAAACCAGAATTCCACACTCTTCTCACAAGTACACACAAAAGTGTCTCAATAAGATAGGACTCCCTATCCCTATCAATCATCAGAAATTCCTCAACTGAAGCCTCAACAGTTTAACCATCACTAATCCTTTAATAACCGAAAGCGAAGATAAATTATAAATAAAGACAGGAGTAAATATAATCTACCTACAAGCCCAACGACCGCCTTTACAACCGAGGAATGCAATTAAGTGAAAACAAACACTCCAGTTGCCCATTCAACGGGAGTGTACACTGAACACACAACAAAAAAGGGTGGAATGAATGCATTATATGATATGATATGACAGTAACCGGTATGTTCCCCCTCTGGTATCCCGCGTGTCCATATAGAGGCAGGACCCATGGAAGGCTCTTTTCCATGTACCTCTCCTTCACCGTACACCCCCCTCCTAGCACGCTGCACCAACCCGTAGCCTATGGCCCAGGAACGACAGGAGTCCATGGAGGCCTACCTCTCGACCACATATAAAAACTCAATCTCAAATGTGTCCTCCAAAATCGAGTCCGAGTTCAAGCCAGTGGCTAAGTCTCAAATGTAGCTCAAAACTCGAAACCTCGTAGTACATGCTCGGCTTTGACCCGGGTCTAAAACAATAGTAGTAATCTCAAAAGACCATCTCAAAGGGTGCCCAAAGTATACTCGGGTCTAAATCAGTGATCAAAGTCTCAGTAACCCTCTCAAAGGGTGCCCGGGTCTAAAACTATAGTAAATCAAGTCTAGCGCTCTGCCTGGAAGAGACTAGTATACATAATAAAATCAGTGCAAAATCATCCAAAATCCCTTTTTCTATCATCAATCGTACAAAAAACGGGCCCCCAAAGCCATACAAGTTTAGGAAAACCATCTGTAGTGGCTCGCAGCTAAAAGTGTAGTAAAATTGAGGGAAAAACCTTTTTCATAGATTATATGCTTGCACACAAATATAAAATTAGCCCAATGGCTCAGAACACTTCCTATCAGCCCTGCACAGGCCCAGTAGCTACTGAGTAGACATAACCAGCCTAAAAGTATAATCTCTATGTCCAGGACTCACGGACATTTCCCAAATAACCCACCATCTATGTTCCAGAGTAAATACAGGGCCGCACAGGACCGCAAGGGTAATATACCATACTACGCAAATATTACAAACAACGCATAAAATAAATGGACGAATAAGGCGGACAAGGTCTGGGGTACCAACCTATAACAACCCACCCAAGGATGTTAATTAATGTAGTTATATCCTATATACACTGAGTCTAGATAGGGGAAGCCATAACATACCTGTTGTCCGACTAATAGTTGCGGGGATGACATCGTCCAGGCTTGAACTTCTCCGAGAAGCTCCGAATCACAAAAATACTATCAACACAATAATCTAGGTATTAAAATGAAACCAACGATACCCATAATGCTATAAACATAACCAAGTTGAAATCCGGGTCACAAGCGAGCTCATGGGGCTCGAAACCCAAAACCAGAAACGAGAACACCACGGTGTTCCCTATGTTCCTGGGAGAACATGCTCAAAATTTAAGCTGAAACGAACCACGGGAAGGGGTCAAAACAGCCCCAAGAATCAAGAATTTAAAGGGGAGAATTTTTGGGTTTTTATCGGACTTTGAGCAAGAAACTTACCAATTTACGAGGACAAGAAATGAGCTCGGACCAGCAACAAATATTCCACTAGGTATAGGGGACGAGCAGGTGAAAATTTAGAGTAAAAATGGAGGAATTATCGAGGTTGGAAGATGATGTGAAGTGCTGGAAATTAGGCTGCCAACAACTTTTTAAGTTGGCCAGCCATGGCGCAGGGGCGGCCCATGGGCGCTGGTGAACAGGCGTAGGGGCGCTGGCATGGGTGCAGGGGAGGCCATGGACGCGCAGGCGCGCGCGCGCAAGCGCGGCCCAGCAACCAGCAATGCCAAAATTTCTACGGGTCATTTCGGACACAATCAGAACCCGATACTCAAAAACCAATAAAGCTATTTGAGAGGAAACTACGTTCCGAACTCAACAAAATTGACGAAACTTCCATCAGAGGTCGATTTAATGAAAAATGGGCCCCACACCCAAAATCAACCTTTAGGCCAACAATTCCCAAAGCAGAACTCAAGGGTTGAAATTGATGTGCCGCCATTTTACGGCACTTTCGACTCCTTTTAACTAAGAACAATCGTACGTTTTCAAGCAACCGTCGTCGTTTTTGATGGTTTTATGTTGTATTTGTAGGAAATGGAGACAAACACGGAAACGGAAGGAAATACGAGCAAAAAGACATTCTGGATAAGAGTGACGGCCTGAGTGACGGTCCGTCACACATGTGACGGTCCGTCACAGAGACCGTCAAGTGGTGGCAGGCCACTGCCTAGGGGTGACGGCCTACGTGACGGTCCGTCAAGGTGGTGACGGTCCGTCAAGGTTGTGACGGTCCATCACAGTGACCGTCAAGTTGAGCTGCACCACTGCCTAGTGGTAACGGCCAAGGCGATGGTCCGTCAAGCCAGTGACGGTCCGTCAACCTGGCCGTCAAGTTGAGATAGTCGGCGACGCGGAATCCGAGCGTTTTTGGGATTTGTTTCCTAGACTCCTATAAATACCCTATGTTAGGTTTATTTTATTTGGCAAGCTTTTTACAATAGTTCTACCAATAGTTTTAGGAGGGATTTAAGCGAAACTTGGAGAGCAAGAAACACGTTTTCTACTTCTTGACATCTTGTTCTTGAATTGTTCTTGGGATCTTGGTTTTTCTTGTTCTTGGATATTTGAAGATTGTTTTCATTATATTGTAAGAATCTCTTCTCCTTATTATGAATATGACTTTATTCTCTTCTTCTTCTAGCATGATTAACTAAACTCCCACAACTAGGGTTGTGGGAGCCATGGCTAAAGTAGCGATATAGATTCCGGGTAGCGACGGGTTCAATATATATGTTGTCACGTTGTTAATCATTCATTATGTAACATTTTCTAGTGGTTGCAAACATTAGAACATGCCTAGGTTTAATTTGCTTGAGTAAAGAGATTAAAACCGGGAAACTTGATTAATGACGAGGATTCGAGACTACTAACTCTCGTCTTATGATTAATGCTGTAACTAGATTAATCTACTTGATGTTTAGGATTGAAATATAAAAAGAACACCTTTTCAAGTTCGAGAGAATTGAAAAGTAAATTCGTCTATTTGGTTGAGAAACGTTTAGATGATACCATTAATTCAATCACATCGTGACATACATAAAGAAAGAACCCGGTTAAGCTTAGAATCGACATTGTTACAACGCCATGGTGAACACTTCCCTAGTTCGCTCTCATATTGATTATCACTCCTACATTATTGTTCGTTTTGCTTACACATTGTTCACTCAAAACCCCCCCTTTATTTACTGGAAACTATTGACCATTAGTCAACTAATTCACTAACGACTTAATTCTCACCATATTCTCTGTGGGATCGACCCCAACCTTTGTTGGGTTCTATATTTGACAACGATCGCTTACGCTTCTTAATTGGAGTGGTACTTTGAGCGTTATCAAATTTTGGTGCCGTTGCCGGGGAATACGGTTGTTTATTAAGTCCGGTGTGTTTATTTGACTCTTAGTCATACTTTCCTGCTTTTACGTTTATTTGTTGTTTTTGTTTTTGACAGGGTACAGAGTTGTGCATGCCAAGTACCCGGCGCTCGGGTGAATCAACATTACCTTATGACCCCGAGCTTGCTAGAACATTGAGGCAGAATATGGCCGCACAACAAGAAGCAGCAAGGCTCGCTGCAGAACTGCAGGCCCAACAAAATCTGAATGCTGGTGGTCTGCAGGACGATGTTATGCTGAATGATGAGGATATCGACTTGGATGGAGTTGGCGCTACGGGCGCCATTGCTCTTCCACCGCTAGCGCTCGGAGCCAAGTTCAACATCACTAGCACGATGATCCAGCTGTTGAACTTGAGAGGAGTGTTCCGTGGTGCCGCTGGTGATGATCCAAACCAGCACCTGATGAATTTCGTGGGCATCTGCAAGTCGTTCGAGTTGCCTGGAGTGAGTCAGACAGCAATCAGGCTCAGGTTGTTTCCGTTGTCTCTTTCTGATGAGGCAGCATTGTGGTTGACAGAGCTGACCCCCGACTCTATCACAACTTGGGGAGAGTTGAAAGGAGCTTTCCTAGAAAGGTTCTTTCCTCCCTCTAGGATGATACAGTTGAGGGATGAAATCAGTAATTTCAGACAACAACCCCACGAAGCTTTACATGAGACTTGGTTGCGGGTCAAGAAGAAGCTGACACAATGCCCGAACCATCAGTTGACCGACAACTTCTTGATGCAGACGTTCTACAGGGCACTGAATTTGGCTACCAAGCCAACGTTAGACAATGCAGCAGGTGGTGCATTCATGGGTCTCACTTTTGTTGAGGCCACAACTACTTTGGACAGGCTCACCAAAACCAACAGGGCCTGGCATACACGGGATACAGAGGTAGCAGCTAGCACTTATGCAGTTGGTATGTCAGTTGAGCAGCCAGAAAAGAGGAGGAGCGCGACCAAGACATGGCGCATCTGAAAACGCAGTTGGACCTATTGACAAAGCACTTGTTTTCGGGAGGCGTAGAGAAGGTGAAAGCTGTTGGTTCCCAAGGTAGAGCAGCAGAGTTGGAAACTGATGAGGAGGCAAATTACTTGGGGGGTTTCCAGGCCAATGGCCAAGGAAACCAAGGTCGGACCTATCAGAAGGACAACTACTATGAGAAAGCTGGTTACAGAGATCGCGATCAAGGAAACTGGA
Source organism: Jaltomata sinuosa (assembly GCA_003996215.1). Lineage (NCBI taxonomy): Eukaryota > Viridiplantae > Streptophyta > Magnoliopsida > Solanales > Solanaceae > Jaltomata > Jaltomata sinuosa. The sequence continues at coordinate 86,052 of QJPP01001016.1, read as the reverse complement.
GGAATAACACTGATAGAGGTGGGTTGTATGTACCACCTAGTAATCGGGATAAAGCTAGCAACGAGGCAAGGACTTCCAAGCTAGAGAACATGATGGCGAAGATGCTGCTGAAGGTAGAATCGACTGACTCTGGGGTGAAGGAGATAAGGACTAAGTTATCGGCCATGAGTCAAATAGTGGAGGCGCATTCCACTTCGATTAAGCAATTGGAGCAGCAAGTGGGCTTAATCTCGGCATCTCTAAACCCAAGGAAGACAGGTACCTTGCCGAGTGACACGATTCAAAACCCGAGGAATGACGCAAGTTGTATGGCGATCACTACAAGAAGCGGCAAAATATTACCGGAATAAAATCCGGTAATTCAGAGTCAAGTTGAGGGTGATGACGCCAACGACAAAGAGGTTGAAGAGGCTACTCAAAAGCCCGCGGAGAAAATCAAGGAAGCTGAAAAGCTTCCAACTATGATGCCTCGACCACCACCTCCCTTCCCACAATGCCTGAAGAAGAAAATGGAGGATGGTAAGTTCCTGAATTTTCTGACCATGCTCAAGCAGATATCAATAAACATCCCATTGGTGGAAGCGCTTGAACAAATGCCCGGATATGCCAAGTTCATGAAGGACTTGATTACAAAGAAGAGGTCGGTAATTTTCGAACCATAAGATAACCTCCACCACTGCAACGCTATTTCCTCAAGGTCATTAGTCGAAAAGAAGGAAGACCCAGGCGCGTTTACTGTTCCCTGCACCATTGGGAAGCTCAACTTTGGGAAAGCCTTATGTGATCTTGGTGCTAGCATCAACTTGATGCCACTAGCAGTCTACAAGCAATTGGGCGTGGGAGCACCTAAACCAACGTCCATGAGAGTATTGATGGCTGACCATTCGGTAAAGCGACCGGTGGGAATATTGTTCGATGTGCTAGTCAAGGTTGGTAAGCTTAAATTCCCAGCTGACTTTGTGATCTTAGATTGCGAGGTGGATTTTGAAGTTCCCATAATCTTGGGACGACCTTTGTTAGCCACGGCTAAAGTGTTGGTTGACATGGAAAGAAACGAACTGACCTTCAGGCTAAACAATGAAGTTGTCAAGTTTTATGTGTCCAAATTGATAAAGCAACCAAGTGACATGAGGGTGGTCACGGTCGTCAATGTTATTGAGGAAGTTCCTACGGATGTGCATCTCGAGGAGAAGGGTTTGGTCGAGACTCTAGCTGTTGTGAGAAGGATGCTGCGAGAAGAGAAACATGTAGAGAAAGGCGGTGAAAATAGATCAAGGGAATGAAAACACCGCAAGAGAATCTGCAAAGAAAGAGCGAAGAAGTTGTCACGACTAGTTGTGGAGCCAATGAAAGAAGAAGTTGGAACGCAACATGAGGGTGTCGCGTGCACACACTCCATCGAATTCTCCTGCTTTGGAGACCCTGGCGGTCTCCAACATCATGTCAGAATCTGAGTCTTATGGACTTCACAGGTATTCCTTATTCTCACAGTTTTAGTTTTCACATGTATGCATTGGGGACAATGCATGAGTCTAAGTTGAGGGTGTTGGGAAACCTGTGAGTCACCACCGAGGGTTTTTGTTGCCGAGTTCTTTTCCCTCCGGTGCGCTATCTAGTAGAACCGGCATGTTTAGGTTGTCGTTTAAATTTTTAGTTGTTTTCTAGTGTCTATAGCAAGCATCATGGCGTTTTTCTTGACTAAAAGGAGCCCCCTTGAAAATTTTTCTGGTTTTGAGCTTATGTTGAAACGATTGACTGTCTGGATCCTTGAATGTCATTGTGTGATTATAATAGGAATAAGTATGCTTAAGCCGAGTTGTTGTCTTGATAGTCGGTAGTGGTATAGTTTCTTGGTGCAAAGTATGTGTGAGCATATTGTTATAAATTCTTACTCTGTGCATGCATCTAGAACTTGCCCGGTCTATTTTGTTGAGTTCGAAGTTGGTTGCTTAGGAAAGGATCACAGGCCCTTTTTGTGTGCAGTCCACTTAACCTATAAGACCGTCCAAATGTAAATAATCCCTTTGATCCCTGTTTGAGCCACAATTGACCTTGTTCTTTCAATAACCTGTCACCGTTCCTATTTAACTTTGAATCCCTGTTTTGTCCCTGGTCCTTCCTTGGACATCGTGCACCTCAACTCAGGCAATCAGCCTAAGTTGAGGGTGGCTACTATAGAGGTAAACCCTGTTTTGGCCCTGGTCCTTCTGTGGACATTATGCACCTCAACTCAGGCAATCAGCCTAAGTTGAGGGTGGCTACTATAGAGGTGAATGATAAGAAAAAGAGGATGGAGAAGATTGGTTGTGAATAGCATGAAAATTCGGTTGTTTGCCTAAGAAAAGAAAAAACAAGAGATGAAAAAGATCGAAAAAGTAATAAAAAGAATTGTCAAAATAAAGAGGCCGCACCTGTAGCTAGAGAGAAGGAAATAAAAAGGTGAATAAGGATGGACAAAGTAAAGTATGTGGTAATAAGACGTCGGTGGTTCCAAGGAGGGCTTAGTCACTAACCCCTAAATGTATCCTACCTGCACCTAAAGCCTCATTACAAGCCAAAACAAGTCCTGTAGTGATCCTGAGCGGCTTTCTGAAGGACTGAAATAGAATAGTAAGGGCAAGCCTATGGTATCGCATGTGCATTGTTCGAAATCGTTTGTGAGTGTGAGCGCTTACCTAGTCCCAAATCTTGTGTGGGACTTCTTTGTGGTGAGGGCACCAAGATTTCTGTATTGTCTATTGACTGTTAGGATAACTGCGCGTGTGTATATAGAATGTTCTATCATATCGGAATGACATGTTTGGATCCATGCAAGTTAGTGTTTCATACATTTGTGTGCTACGAGGGAGCTTGAATTAAAATTGAATAAGATGTTGAATGACCATGAGTTGCTAGAGACACGAGTTTGTTTTCTTAGTTGAGTCGTCGTGTTGTTTTCCTTTTATGTTATGTTGCTTGAGGACAAGCGAACGTCTAAGTTGAGGGTGTTGATGTGCCGCCATTTCACGGCACTTTCGACTCCTTTTAACTAAGAACAATTATACGTTTTCAAGCAACCGTCGGAAATGGAGACAAACACGGAAACGGAAGGAAATACGAGCAAAAAGACATTCTGGATAAGAGTGACGGCCTGAGTGACGGTCCGTCACACATGTGACGGTCCGTCACAGAGACCGTCAAGTGGTGGCAGGCCACTGCCTAGGGGTGACGGCCGATGTGACGGTCCGTCAAGGTGGTGACGGTCCGTCACAGTGACCGTTAAGTTGAGTTGCACCACTGCCTAGTGGTAACGGCCAAGGCGATGGTCCGTCAAGCCAGTGACGGTCCGTCAGCCTGGCCGTCAAGTTGAGACAGTCGGCGACGCAGAATCCGAGCGTTTTTGAGATTTGTTTCCTAGACTCCTATAAATACCCTATGTTAGGTTTATTTTATTTGGCAAGCTTTTTACAATAGTTCTCCCAATAGTTTTAGGAGGGATTTAAGCGAAACTTGGAGAGCAAGAAACACGTTTTCTACTTCTTGACATCTTGTTCTTGAATTGTTCTTGGGATCTTGGTTTTTCTTGTTCTTGGATATTTGAAGATTGTTTTCATTATATTGTAAGAATCTCTTCTCTTTATTATGAATATGACTTTCTTATCTTCTTCTTCTAGCATGATTAACTAAACTCCCACAACTAGGGTTGTGGGAGCCATGGCAAAAGTAGCAAGATAGATTCCGGGTAGCGACGGGTTCAATATATATGTTGTCACGTTGTTAATCATTCATTATGTAACGTTTTCTAGTGGTTGCAAACATTAGAAAATGCCTAGGTTTAATTTGCTTGAGTAAAGAGATTAAAACCGAGAAACTTGATTAACGACGAGGATTCGAGACTACTAACTCTCGTCTTATGATTAATGCTGTAACTAGATTAATCTACTTGATGTTTAGGATTGAAATATAAAAAGCACACCTTTTCAAGTTCGAGAGAATTGAAAAGTAAATTCGTCTATTTGGTTGAGAAACGTTTAGATGATACCATTAATTCAATCACATCGTGACATACATAAAGAAAGAACCCGGTTAAGCTTAGAATCGACATTGTTACAATGCCATGGTGAACACTTCCCTAGTTCGCTCTCATATTGATTATCACTCCTACATTATTGTTCGTTTTGCTTACACATTGTTCACTCAAAACCCCCCCTTTATTTACCGGAAACTATTGACCATTAGTCAACTAATTCACTAACGACTTAATTCTCACCATATTCTCTGTGGGATCGACCCCAACCTTTGTTGGGTTCTATATTTGACAACGATCGCTTACGCTTCTTAATTGGAGTGGTACTTTGAGCGTTATCAGAAATCCAGATTGGAAGTTTCGGGACCTAAACCAATAGTCCCTCTAGCCTAAACTTGACATTCCAGAGCTAACAACGTAGACAATTTCCATCCAAGGCCGTCTTCTCCAAATGTTGACCAAAGTGAACCAAACCAGCCCAACTGGCCTGAAAACACAGAACGAGAAAGAATTTCGAGCAGAAAAGCTCTCGGATCCTGACCAAAGGTCCCTCTAGACCAAAGTCCACGCTCCGGAGCTAAAGGAACTGTTGGAATTCAATTTTGAGCAGGTTCACCAAGAATGTTGACTGAAGTCAACAATTTTCAAAGTTAAAAGCTCTAAAACAAAGAATTGCCAAAAAGACCAAGCAAACAGCCCGGGCACTGAACTACCGATCCCTGTAAGCCATAAATGACTTGGGGCCGCTACGGGAAAGCTCTAACGGTATAAGAACGGTGAAAACATGTAAATGACCGAGGGGGTCATTACATCATTCACTACTAAAGAAGGAAAGACTAGAGATTAGAAGACAACGGATACAATGCCCGCACTACTCTCTCAGACAACCTGGGTAGCCTCCTCGGCCAGACGGCACCCAATAGAACAGAACGAACAAAGTCAATTGAGCCTAAACTCCTTACTAACCAATCTAGATTCCAACTTAACCTCCAAAACTCCAAAGATTTGCCGACCTAACTGAACTTCGAGAATCTTAATTGGGAGCACCGACACAACACCGAAACCAGAGAAGCAAGGCTATATGCACACAAAGCTTGAATATTTGAAACCATAACCAATTTTACTAGAAGAGACATCAACCCAAAACTCTAACTCATGAGCCAGCTGATTCCACAAAACCCTTTATTCTGAACTGAATCCCTTTGTACCACAAACAGGAAGCTTCAAGCAAGTCAAACCCTCAACCACCATCGAAGCATCAACTGAGACACCGCAAATACACAGCCTTCGCTTACACTGTACCATGAACAAAGTCACCCTTATACCCAAGTTATAGCAAAATCAAGCTAAATTCTACTAACTTTTGCCATCCAAGATAACAACCCGTAGCAAGTCCTCAAAAATTGGAGTTACCTGACCCGACAGACTATTAAGCAATGGAAGAACACTTTTGCCAACACAAAACTCGCTAACTAAACCCAACTGATCAACCCATCTGAATTCGACTGAAATTCGCACACCAAGGTTAGGAGAGGCATGTATGAAAACCTTGTGTTGACGGAGAAATTTCTAAATTGTAGAACGAACCCAACCGCTGCACCAGTTCAACTAAGATGGAAGGAACTTCGTACCATAAAGAGCACTGTTGAAATCAGGAATATCTCACCCAATACAGAGGTTAGCCAAGGACTAGGTGTCCAAGGCCAATAGCCGTATCCAAAACTAAACTAAAAGAAGCTAAGTTGCTCGCACCCACTGCCTCCCGGCACTAGGATGCTGCAACCAAATAAAAACTGCCACGAACCATCCGATGAAACCTGTCAAGCCACGATTCTGAACCTCAACTTCAAAACTGCCAACCTAAGCCTTTGTCAAAACAGTATGCTACCAATGAACCCTTAAGAACCCAAGCCAACTAAGCTTGAATATACAAGTTGACAACACCGCAGCTGCTACTGAAATAAAAACCAACCGATGGAAAACCCACTGTAATGTGTAGACGGCTGCATCAAATCACAAACACACAATCCCAAGGCAAACCTTCGTCACCACCTCAGGCAGCTACTAGGACACATAAACACAAACAAAGAGTCATATCCTTCCTCTTCCAACTAAACAGAAATCCTTCCTTAGCATATACTAAACCTTACAAATCCTTTCTCGAATAAAAACCTGAAGCCATTAACTTACTTCTCATAGCTACATGTCAAACTCAATAAAGCAGGAGAAGAATGGGCCGAATTCCCAACTCACCCAAAATGCTACGAATACAACCCAACCACGAGGTTATGATCAACACTTAGTCAGAACTGCTAAAGTCAAAACACAATCACAATTCCAACATCAAGAGCTCATCCAGAGAACTACGATCTGGATTCGTTCCAACTGGAACTGGGATACAAGAAAACACCCAATGGATAAGGAACTGGAGGAGACTATGGGAACAACCCACATACCTGCCAACCTCCTAAACTCATCTTAGGCATCTGAGAAGGAATGAAGCAACCAAAGTTTAGAAGTCAGTAGAGCCAGGAACGCACGACAAGGAGACAAGAAGATGAAACTTTTCCTAACAATGCCCTGTAGACCGATCCACGAGACTCTACTTAGACACTTGCTTATGTACCATGACACCGGTGAACCTAGAGCTTTGACACCAAGCTGTCACAACTCGATTTCTCAGGTCATGATGGCACCTACAACCCCCTAGTAGCCAAACTAATCCCCGTAGTCTGGAACGGTTAGTAATGGGCTACTACCTAACCAAAATGCACCATAAGATGAAATAGCGGAAGCAGAATGTAAAGGTAGACAAAGCGGAAGCTACACCAACCCCCAAGACTTGGTATCGATAGTACAAAAGCTTCTAATAGTGTAAAAGTTCTAGAAGTAATAGAATATAATACAATTTGTCTCGAAAAGTACAAAGAGTAACAGTACCAAAAGATGAGATACGGTCAAGCCCCAACCATCATGCGCTCACCCTAGTCTCGAATATCCACAATCTGCACGATTCTCCAACGTGATCAACGATGAAAGCTCAACTAATATCTGCACAGAAAGTGCATAAGTGTAGTATGAGCACCAAAACAATGGGTACTCAATAGGTATCATCGGCCGACTGAGCGCATATAAGATATAAAATCAGTAAGTAACATATAGCAAGAAAGCAGTCACTGAAGTAATAAAGGAGGTACAAGGAGCTAGCATAGAGAGTAGACAACCAAAAGCTACAAGTAAAACATTCTAGCACAGAACTATAATCACACAGAATCACAGGTGATGGAAAGGAGAACACACTTGGAGTCCTTGCACAATAAGACAGGTAAGTAAAGAGCGAGAGAGAGAGAGAGAGTTGAGAAAATGGCGGTATACCTGTAACCTCATGTAAAAGGAAAAGACAGAAAGCATTCCAACATACTCAAAATGGAATCAACAAGTATAAGAAAATCATAACACCAATCCAATCATATGGTAGCATAATCCGGAAATTACCTCACAAGCACATCCCTATGATGGAATAACTAACCTACAATAATAGAGAGATACCACTCAACTCCCGACAAGAATAGAACCATAATTCCACACTCTGCTTAGAAGGCCACAAAAAAGTTCCTCAATAAGATAGCACTCCCAAGCCCTCTCAATCATCAGAAATTCCATAATCAAAGCCTCAACAGGTTAACCATAACTAATCATTCAATAACCGAAAGCCAAGACAAACTATAAATAAAGACAAGACTAAATATAGTCTACCTACAGTCCCAACGGCTGCCCATACAACCGAGGAACGCAATCAAGTGAAAAAAACCCTCTAGCCGCCCATAAAATCAGAGCGTACACTAAACACACAACAAACAAGGGTGGAATCAATGCATGATATGTATGATGTAACAGTAATCGGTATGTTCCCCCTCTTGTACCCTCCGGGTCTGTATAGAGGCGGGACCCATGGAAGGCTCTTTCTTGTGTACCTATCCTCCGACGTACACCCCCCTTCCTGACACATTGCATCAGCCCGTAGCCTATGGCCCAGGAACGACAGGGTCCATGAAGGTCTATCACTCGACCACATACAAAAACTCAATCTCAAATGTGTCCTCCAGAATCGAGTGCGAGTTCAAGCCAGTTGGTAAGTCTTAAATGTAGCTCAAAAAATGAAACCTTATAGTACATGCTCGGCTTCGACCCAGGTCTAAAACAGTAGTAGTAATCTCAAAAGACCCTCTCAAAGGGTGCCTGAAGTATACTCAGGTCTAAATCAGTGATCAAAGTCTCAGTAACCCTCTCAAAGGGTGCGGGTCTAAAACTATAGTAAATCAAGTCTAGCGCTCTGCCTGGAAGAGACTAGTATACATAATAAAATCAGTGCAAAATCATCCAAAATCCCTTTTTCTATCATTAACCGTACAAAAAACGGGCCCCCAAAGCCATGCAAGTTTAGGAAAACCATCTGTAGTGGCTCGCAGCTAAAACTATAGTAAAATTGAGGGAAAAACCTTTTTCATAGATTATATGCTCGCACACAAATATAAAATTAGCCCAATGGCTCACAACAATTCCTATCAGCCCTGCACAGGCCCAGTAGCTACTGAGTAGACATAACCAGCCTAAAAGTATAATCTCTATGTCTAGGACTCACGGACATTTCCCAAATAACCCACCATCTATGTTCCAGAGTAAATACAAGGCCGTACAGGACTGCAAGGGTAATATACCATACTACGCAAATACTACAAACAATAAATGAAATAAACGGACGAACAAGGCGGACAAGGTCTGGGGTACCAACCTATAACAACCCACCCAAGGATGTTAACTAATGCAGTTATAGCCTATATACGCAAAGTCTAGATAGGGGAAGCCATAACCTACCTGTCGTCCGATGAATAGCTGCGGGGACGACGTCGTCCAGACTTGAACTGATCCAAGAAGCTCTGAATCACAAAAATACTATCAACACAATAATCTAGGAATTAAAACTAAACCAACGATACCCATAATGCTATAAGCATATCCGGGTCAAAATCCGGGTCACAAGCGGGCCCATGGGGCCTGCAACCCAAAACAAGAAACAAGAACACCACGGTGTTCCCCATGTTCCCCGCAGAACATGCTCAAAATTTGAGCTAAAACGGACCACAGAAAGGGGTCAAAACTGCCCCAAGAATCAAGAATTTAAAGGGGAGAATTTATGGGGTTTTATCGGTCTTTAAGCAAGAAACTTACCAATTTACAAGGCCAAGAAACGAGCTCGGACAAGCAACAAATATTCCTCCAGGTATATGGGACGGGCAGGTGAAAATTTGGAGTAAAAATGGAGGAATTATCGAGGTTGGAAGATGATGTGAAGGGCTGGAAATTAGGTTGCCAACAGCTTTATAGGTTGGCCAGCCATGCCGCAGCGGCGACCCATGGGCGCTGGTGCACAGGCGCAGGGGCGCTGGTGCACAGGTGCAGGGGCGCTAGTGCACAAGCGCAGGAGCGCTGGCATGGGTGCAAGGGTGCTGGAGGCCAGACGCTGGCATGGGCGCAGGGGTGGCCATGGGCGCGCAGGCTCGCGCGCGCAGGGGCGGCCCAGCAACCAGCAATGCCAAAATTTCTACGGGTCATTCCGGACATAATCTTAGCCCGATACTCAATAACGAATAGAGATATTTGAGTGGAAACGATATTTCAAACTCAACGGAATCGACGAAACTTCCATCGAAGGTTGATTTAATCAAAAGTAGTCCCCACGCCCAAAATCAACCTTTAGGCCAACAATTCCCAAAGCAGAACTCATGGGCTGAAATCAAGTCTGGAAGCCTCGGGACCCAAACCAATAGTCCCTCTAGCCTAAGATCGACATTCTGGAGATAACAACGTAGACAAAATTTCCATCCGAGGCCGTCTTCTCAAAATATTGACCAAAGTCAACCAAACCAGCCCAACTAGACTGAAAAGACAGAGCGAGAGAGAATTCTAAGCTGAAAAGCTCCCGGATCCTGAACAAAGGTCTCTACAGACCAAAGTCCACGCTCCGGAGCTAACAGAATTGTCGAAATTCAATTCTGAGCATGTTAACCAAGAATGTTGACTGAATTCAACGATTTCCAAAGTTAAAAGCTCTATAACAAGGAATGGCAAAAAAGACCAAGCAAACGGCCCGGGCACCGAACTACCGGTCCCCGCAAGCCATAAATGACTTGGGACCGCTACGGGCAAGCTCTAATGGTACAAGAACGGTGAAAACATGTAAATGACCGGGGGGGTCATTACATCAACCACCACTAAAAAGACTTTCATACCTGAAAGTCAGGAAAGAAGGAAAGACTAGAGATTAGATGAACAACGGATAAAAATCCCGCACTACTCTCTCGGACAACCCGGGTAGCCTCCTAGGCTGGAGGGCACCCAACATAATAGAACCAACGAAGGCAATCGAGCCTAAGCTCCTTACTTGCCAAGCTAGATTCCAACTCAACCTCCAAAACTCCAAAGATTTGCCGACCTAAACTGAACTTCAAGAATCTTAATCGAGAGCACCGACACAACACCGAAACTAGAGAAGCAAGTATATATACACACAGAGCTCAAATCTTTGAAACCACAACAAAATTTTACCAGAAGAGCCATCAACCCAAAACTCCAACTCATGAGCAAGCTCATTCCACAAAACCCTTTATTCTGAACCGAATCCCTTTGTACCACAAACAGGAAGCTTCAAGCAAGCCAAACCCTCAACCACCATCAAAGCATCAACTGAAACCCCAGAAATACACACCCTTCGCTTACACTCTACCACAAACGAAGTCACCCTTATACCCAAGTTCTACCAAAGTCCAGCTAAAGTCTACTAACTTTTGCCATCCAAGATAACAACTCATAGCAAGTCCTCAAAAACTGGAGTTACCTGACCGGACAGACTATCAAGCAACGGAAGAACACTTTTGCCAACACAAAACTCGATAACTGAACGCAACTGATCAACCCATCTGAATCTGACTGAAATCCGCACACCAAGGTTAGGAGAGGCATGTATGAATACCTTGTGTTGACGGAGAAACTTCTAAACTGTAGACCAAACTCAACCACTGCACCAGTCCAACTAAGATGGAAGGAACTTCGTACCATGAAGAGCACTGCTGAAATCAGGAATATCTCACCCAATAAAGAGGTTAGCCAAGGACTAGGTGTCCAAGGCCAATAGACACATCCAAAACTGAAGTAAAGGAAGCTAAGTTGCCTGCACACACTTCCTCCCGGCACTAGGATGCTGCAACCAAATAGAAACTACCACGAACCATCCGATAAAACTTGTCAATCCATGATTCTGAACCCCAACTTCAAAACTGCCAACCAAAGCCTTTGTCGAACCCGTATGCTGCCAATGAACCCTTAAGAATATAGGCTAACTAGGCTTGAATATGCAAGTTGCCAACACCGCAGCTGCTACTGAAACAAAAACCAATCGATGGAAAACCCACTACAATGTGTAGACGGCTGAATCAAATCACCAACACACAATCCCAAAGTAAACCTTCGTCGCCATATTAGGCAGCTACTAGGACACATAAACACACACAAAAAGTCATCTCCTTCCTCTTCCAACTAAACAGAAATCCTTCCTTAGCATATACTAAACCTTACAAATCCTTTCTCGAATAAGAACCTGAAGCCATTACCTTACTTCTCATAGCTACACGTCAAACTCAATAAAGCCGGAGAAGAATGGGCCGGATGCCCAACTCACCCAAAATGCTACAAATACAACCCAACCACGAGGTTACGATCAATACTTAGTCGAAAGTGCTAAAGTCAAAACCCAATCACAATGCTAACATCAAGAGCTCATCCATAGAACTATGATCAGGATTCGTTCCAACTGGAATTGGGGATACAACAAAACACCCAACGGACAAGGAACTGGAGGAGACTATGGGAACAATCCACATACCTGCCAACCTCCTTAACTAATCAACAAAGAGGGTCAACTCTAAGCACTCGAGAGGCCAAACCGATCTATGCCTGCTAGCATAACCAAAACCTCCCATCTAAGGCAAAATCATAACTCCGGCACAACTACTGGTAATACACCGAACAATCACATGGATCTCTAGCCACGCTATATAATGACCTAGGCAACAACCATCTAGGACCGCTAGAAAGGAAGACCCAAAATAAGACTAGAACCACAACAAACAGGAAGCGAGCTCTACAAAGCCTACTTACAAGCTACAATTCTGGGTAAGACACCTCACAAGCCTAACTCACCCCATCCACTACTAAAGAAAAAACTACTAATAAAACAACTTATCGATACTACAATTCAGGTTGTCAAGCAACCAAATAAGTAGCAGGTAGGCATGTAAGCAATTAAATGACAGAAGTGATAGAATCGCAACACAAGCGGGACTAACACAAGTCGAAGGTAGAAAAATCCTGACCTGGAGCAACGATATCAGAAACCTCTACCTCTGGCCCACCAAAAGGAGCATCAAGCTGACGGGACCTAACTCTAGACTGAGTGGCCAAAACTGAAGAACCAACTGACCCTCGCCAGGGACAAGCTCTATAAAGGTGACCAATCACTCCATAATCATAACAACCAGGCTGACCAGGATACAAACTCATGGGGAAATTCCTAGCAAAGTTCCCACACTCACAACACCTAAAACAACCTCTACCAGATGAAGTCCGATGGAAAGATCTCACTAAACATGATCGGCCACCATAGCCTACACCCTCAGAAGGAAAACCCCAAAGGATATAATCCGTACCCTTCCTTCTCTGCTCAACATGCCCTAAAAAACCACTCTCTGGAACCCATGGAGCAACTAAAACTGACCTGGTAGATAAGAAGCAGTGGAACCTATCTCTGGTGGAGAATCCCCTACCTTGAGTGTGAGAACCTTAAGAACTATCCTGGCGATGACGCTTCCAAGTACCACCTCCATACGCCTCACAACACAAACCCTCAACAGCCCAAGCAGGGTGAACTACCTGTAGGAAAGTCGTCCCAACTGTTACCAAATGCTTGGTCGCCAAATGGAGCGGTGGAATCAAACTTCCCATAAAGCTCTGGACCATATCAAACTTTGAAGGTACAACCCTTGCACTACGCCTAACCATGTCATGAAACCTTGCCTCGTACTCCAATATCGACATACAACCCTGTTGAAGAACTGGAAGCTCAACCCTAACTGAAGCACCACTCATAGAATCAGGTACTGAAACACTCACCGGAGAACTCAGAGTCCTAGCCACGGTGTCCTGAAGAGCTGAGGTCGCTATAAATAAATTGGAGGCTGGGCTGACCCCACACCCCCTACTTGGTGCGTTAAACTCTCACTCTGAAGTCTTGGCACTGACAGAAGCACCTGGAACAGAAGCCTCGACCCCAACCGCTGTCAAACTCATCTTAGGCATCTAAGAAGGAATGAAGCAACCAAAGTTTAGAAGCTAGTAGAGCCAGGAATGCACAACAAGGAGCCAAGAAGATGAAACTTTTCCTAACAATACCCTATAGCCTCCCGCAGATAAGATACATACATCATCGTACTGATTTGCGAGACTCTACTTCGATACTTGCTTTTATACCACGACACCAGTGAACCTAGAGATCTGATACCAAGTGTCACGACCTAATTTCTCAGGTCATGATGGCACCTACAACCCCCCAGTAGGCAAACCTATCCCCGTAGCCTGGAACAGTTAGTAATGGGCTACTACCTAACTAAAATGCACCATAAGCAGAAATAGCGGAATCAGAATGTAAAGGTAGACAGAGCGGAAGCAAAACTTAAATATAAACATAAAGGAAGCTACACTAACCCCAAGACTTGGTATCGATAGTACAAAAGCTTATAATAGAGTACAAGTGCTAGAAGTAATATAATACAATAAAATTTGTCTCCGAAAGTACAAGGAGTAACAGTGCCAAAATATGAGATACGGTCAAGCCCCGACCATTAGGCGCTCACCCTAGTCTCGAATATCCACAATTTGCACGAGTCTCCAATGCGATCAACGATGAAAGCTGAACTAATATCTCCACAGAAAGTGCATAAGTGTAGTATGGGCACCAAAACAATAGGTACTCAGTAGGTATCATCGATCGACTGAGCGCATATAAGATATAAAAGTAGTAAGTAACAAATAGCAAGAAAGCAGTCACTGAAGCAATAAAGGAGGTACAAGGAGCTAGAACAGAGAGTAGACAACAAAAAGTTACAAGTAAAACATGCTACCACAGAATCACTGGTGAAGGAAAGGAGAATGCACCTGGAGTCCTTGCACAACAATATAAGTAAGTAAAGAGCGTGAGAGAGAGAGTTGAGAAAATGGCGATATACCGGTAACCTCAAGTAAAAGGAAAAGACGAAAAGTAGTCCAACATACTCAACATGGAATCAACATGTATAAGGAAATCATAACACCAATCCAATCACATGGTAGCATAATCAGGAAATTTCCTCACAAGTACAACCCTAGGATGGAATAACTTACCCACAATAACCGAGAGATACCACTCAACTCCCGACAAGAATAGAACCAGAATTCCATATTTACTCAGAAGGCCACACAAAAGTGCCTCAATAAGATAGGACTCCCTAGCCCTCTCAATCATTAGAAATTCCTCAACCGAAGCCTTAATAAGTTAACCATCACTAATCCTTCAATAACCGAAAGCCAAGACAAACTATAAATAAAGACAAGAGTAAATATAATCTACCTACAGTCCCAATGGCTGCCCATATAATCGAGGAACGCAATCAAGTGAAAACAAACCCTCTGGCCTCCCATACAACTGGAGCGTACACTGAAAACACCGCAAACAAGGTTGGAATCAATGCATGATATGATATGATGTGATAGTAACCAGTATGTTCCCCCTCTAGTACCCTGTGGGTCCATACAGAGGCGGGACCCATGGAAGTCTCTTTTTTGTGTACCTCTCTTCTATCGTACACCCTCTCCTGGCACATTGCGTCATCCCGTAGCCTATGGCCCAGGAATGACAAGGGTCCATGGAGGTCTACCTCTTGACCACATACAAAAACTCAATCTCAAATGTGTCCTCCGAAATAAAGTCTGGGTTCAAGCCAGTGGCTAAGTCTCAAATGTAGCTCAAAACTCGAAACCTCGTAGTATATGCCCAGCTTTGACTCGGGTCTAAAATAGTAGTAGTAATCTCAAAGGGTGCCCGAAGTATACTCGGGTCTAAATTAGTGAACAAAGTGTCAGGAACCCTCTCAGAGGGTGCCCGGAGTGTAGCCGGGTCTAAAACTGTAGTAAATCAAGTCTAGCGCTCTTCCCAGTAGAGACTAGTACCAGTAATAAAATCAGTGCGAAATCATCCAAAATACCTTTTCCTATCATCAACTGTACCAAAAACCGGCCTCTGAAGCCATGCAAGTTTAGGAAAACCATCTGTAGTGGCTCGCAGCCAAAACTGTAGTAAAACATGCAGGGGAAAACCTTTTTCATGGATGATATGCTCGCACACAAATATAAAATTAGCCCAATGGCTTACAATAATACCCTTCAGCCATGTACAGGCCCAGCAGCTACTCAGCAGACATAACCAGCCTAAAAGGATAATCTCTATGTTCGGAAATTGCGGACATTCCCCAAATAACCCACCATCTATGTTCCAGAGTCAATACAAGGCTGCACAGGACTGCAAGGGTAATATATGATACTACGTGAATACTACAAGCAACGCATAAAATAAAGGGACGAAATAGGCTGACAAGTTCTGGGGTACCAACCTATAACAACCCACCCAAGGATGTTAATTAATATAGTTATAGCCTATATACGCAGAGTCTAGATAAGGGAATCCATAACCTACCTATCGTCCGATGAATAACTGCGAGGATAGCATCGTCAAGGCTTGAACTGCTCCGAGAAGCTCTGAATAAAAAAAATACTATCAACACAATAATCTAGGCATTAAAACGTAACCAACGATACCCATAATGCTATAAACATAACCGGGTCGACATCTGGGTCACAAGCAGGCCCGTGGGTTGTGCAACCCGAAACTAGAAACTAGAACACCATGGTGTTCCCCATGTTCCCGGGAGAACATGCCCAAAATTTGAGATGAAATGGACCACGAGAAGGGGTAAAAACTTCCCCAATAATCAAGAATTTAAAGGGGAGAATTTATGGGTTTTTATCTGACTTTAAGCAAGAAACTTACTAATTTACGATGCCAAGAAACGAGCTCGGACCAGCAACAAATATTCCTCCAGGTATCGGGGACGAGCAGGTGAAAATTTGGTGAAATTTGGACTAAAAGTGGAGGAAGTATCAAGGTTGGAAGATGATGTGAATGGCTGGAAATTAGGCTGCCAACAGCTTTATAAGTTGACTAGCCATGGCGCAGGGGAGACCCATAGGCGCTGGCATGGGCGCAGGGGCGCTGGAGGCCAGGCAGTGACATGGGCTCAGGGGCGGCCATGGGCGCGCAGGCGCGGCCCAGGCGGTGCCCTGGCGCCACACCAACAACAAGCAATGCCAAAATTTCTACGGGTCATTTCGGACACAATCGGAACCCGATACTCAAAAACCAATAGAGCTATTTGAGTGGAAATGGTGTTTCGGACTCAAGGGAATCGACCAAACTTCCATCGGAGGTTGATTTAATGAAAAATGGGCCCCACGCCAAAATCAACCTTAAGGCCAACAATTCCCAAAGCGGAACTCAAGGGCCGAAATCAAGTCTGGAAGCCTCGAGACCCGAACCAATAGTCCCTCTTGTCTAAACTCGACATTCTGGAGCTAACAGTGCAGATGAAATTTCCATCCGTTGCTGTCTTCTCCAATTGTTGTCCAAAGTCAACCAAACCAGCCCAACTGGCCTGAAAACACAGAACGAGAGAGAATTCCAAGCTGAAAAGCTCCCGAATCCCGACCAAAGGTCCCTCTAGACCAAATTTCACGCTCCGGAGCTAACGGAACTGTCGAAATTTGATTCCGAGCATGTTCACAAAGAATTTTGACTGTATTCAACGATTTCCATAGTTAAAAGCTCTGAAACAAGGAATGGCCAAAAAGACCAAGCAAACGACCCGGGCACCGAACGACCGGTCCCCACAAGCCATAAATGACTTGGGGCCGCTAAGGGCAAGCTCTAACGCTACAAGAATGGTGAAAAAATGTAAATGACCGGGGGAGTCATTACATGATGGCACGTACAACCCCCCAGTAGGCGAACCAATACCCATAGCCTAGAACGGTTAGTAATGGGCTACGATCTAACAATTTAAGCGAAAGAACAGTTTATTGAGTGGATGTAAGGGAAAAAGATAAAGAAAATAAATAACAGGAACATATACATACATATGCGGAAGCTAAACCAACACCAAAACCTGGTATCATAGTATAGAGTCGGATCTACATATGAGATGTACAAATGAGTCCAAAATAATATATACACAAATTTCTCCGAGTAGTAATAGAGTACATAAAGAAAAAGGTAAACTAAAAGCTAGCTCCGGTCGCCAAGAGCTACCCTCAGTCTGAGATGGTCAAAAATCTACAAGCATGAGTCTCCCACGAGCTAGCGGCGATGGCTCACACTAGAATCTGTACCAGAAGATGCAGAGTGTAGTATGAGCACCGAATGTGAAGCATAAGGCACCCAGTAGGTATCATAGGCCAACTAGGCATATATAAGATAAAAGCATAGTAACAGAAAGAATAGAAACAAGTAGTCATGGAAATCTACAAAAAGGCACACAGGAACTAGCCCAGTGGGAAGACAACAGAAACAACATACAAGGCTAGCAAGTAGAATATATACACAACAGGCAGAGGTGAATGTAGGAAATAACGCACCTGGGGTTCTTGAAATAATAGTATATATACATAATAAGTTTTAAAAGTTGTCGGTATACTGGTAACCTCAAGTACAAGGGAAGGGAGGAAAGGAATAAGGATAGGCATGCTCGGAAAATAGGAATCAATAACCAAATTAATCATACCAATCTCAAGTCAAAAACTAACAACCTCGCAGTATCCAATCTCATAAATATAACTGTAACAGAGGATAATACTATGATAAAGTAACAAGAGTCTACCTACAGTCCCCCGGCTACCCACACAACTGAGGAACGCAAACAAGTGAAAACAAACCCTCCGGCCGCCCATACAACTGAAGCGTACTCTCAACAAACAACAAACAAGGGTGGAGCCTCAAAAAATGAATAATATGATGCATGATATCCTCTGGGTGGAATAGAAACTCTGTATGTACCTCCTCCAGTGTCGAACGGGCATAGGAGGTAGGTTCCATAGAAGGACACTGCCCGTATACCTTTACTTCCCTTTATACCCTTCCTCTAGCACATGCAGCCCCAGGCCCCAGGT
Source organism: Jaltomata sinuosa (assembly GCA_003996215.1). Classification (NCBI taxonomy): domain Eukaryota; kingdom Viridiplantae; phylum Streptophyta; class Magnoliopsida; order Solanales; family Solanaceae; genus Jaltomata; species Jaltomata sinuosa. Next base: position 67,682 of record QJPP01001016.1, on the reverse strand, counting down.
CCGAAACGACAATGTTAATGGAGGTCCCATACCTCATACTAAAACTCAGTATCGAAAAAATATCATCCGGAGTAAGTACGGATTCAACATGGAGACTCAAATCTTAAGTATGCATGCTCAGACTCTGTCCAGGTCTAAAATAGTGAAAAATGTCTCAAAAACCCCACCAAGGGTTCCCGGGCATAATCGGGTCTAAAACAGTGGTAAACATCTCTGGTGCTCGGTCCAACCGAGACTAAGGCCATCTCAAATCAGTAAGAAAACTCAACTAGCACTACGGCCCTGCCGAGTCTAGCATTAATGGTAAAACTAGTGATAGAAATCATAATTTAACTCTCTTTTACCCCAAGAATATCCACATGTTAAGTCAAACCATCCCAATTCATTTTCGCCGAAAACGGATCCCTAGGGCCATGCAAAGTTTAGAATATCAGTAGCAGTAGGCCTAAAGCCAATAACCATAGTAAGATGTAGTAGTAAATCCTTATTATATGCATGGGCATGATATGATCAACACATATAGCCGCCCAACAGCTCACAAGCAACCTATCGACCCTGATAGCCAGCATAATATCACGAAAACAATGCCCAGGACTCATGAGCACTGCTGAATAACCCACCATCTATGATCCAGCATCAAAACAAGGACACACAGGACCATAAGGCTGAAAATAGCAACTACGAAGAATACTACATACAATGGCGGAAAGAAACGAGGTGAATCATGGAAAAACGGTCAAGGTTTATGATGCCAAGCTAATAACCCAACCCTAGGATGTCAGTTGGTACAATTTTATCCAATATATGCTAAGTTTAGGAAGTTTAGACTGTAACCTACCTATCGTTCAATGACAAGCTACTAGGACTATGATATCCAAGCCTGAATCACTCTAAGAAACATCGAACGATGATCAAACTATACAAAACATAAATATTTCATAAAAATGAGTCTAACGATACCCATAATGCTAAAATTGTAGCTGGGTCAAAATTTGGGTCACCAGCGGGCCTGTGGGCCCGAAACCAAAAATGGAAACACACAGTATGATCATCAAGACTAAGGGAGCAGATGCTCGAAAAATCAAGGAAATTGGGCAACCATTTCAGGATAAAACATCCCCTAAAGTCAAGAAACCAGCTTTGGATATTAAGGAATAAAAACTGGAAATTGACAAGAATGACCTACCAAGAAGAGAGAATTGTGCCAAGGGATACGAAATGAACGAGTCCACAGAGCATTCAACTTTACTCGAGTACATATTCTACAACAAAAATCAAGCTTAATAGGATGGCAACAATGGTGGGTTTAATCAATTGGAGAAGACAAGTTGGGGAAGAAGGAGACTTACCACAATAGTACCAGAAACAGCTCAAGGAGTTTGGTGTGATTTCCCAAGTATTTTGGTAGCCAGAAGTGAACAAATTTGTGTTTTGGAGCTTTTTACAAGTGAGCAACGAGGTGTGAAATGAGGAAAAGAAAAAGAATGTTTTGATTTTAAAGCTGCCAGCAGACATCATATACGACATTTCCATCGCAATTGCGGAGGCACGGAGGAACAGTGACCTCCGCAATCGCGGAGAAACCACCACAAATACGATAGTTACAAATGTGGCCAAGCACCATAATTATAGAACCAGCACTTCCGGCCAAACACTGCAAATGCAGAGTGTCACTGCAAATGCTATAGTCGAAAATGCGGTCGAAACACATCCAAAAACCAGCTAAGTTTAAAACGCATGATTGAAACCTCGGGAAGCATCTGGGGTCCCGTAGACACAAACGAACTATGCTACTCTGCTAAAAATAGCATTCCAAACTCAACGGAATCAATGAAAACCCCATTGGAGATGAGATAGCACAAAAAGTGGGTCCCAAGCCCAAGAACCAACTTTAGGCCTGCCTTTCCAAAACAAAACACCAAGCCCTAAAACGAGTCCAGAAGCCTCGAGAGCCAAACCAAAGGTCCCCCTAGCCCAAAGTTAATATTCTAGAGCTAACAGTGCTGTCAGAGTTTCCATCCGAGGCCGTCTTCTTTGAATGTTGACCAAAGTCAAACTTTCAAGTTCAACTTGGCTAAAACCCAAAAACCAAGACAAAACAAAACCAAAAGCTCCCAGAACCTGACCAAGGGTCCTTCTAGACCAAACTCCATGCTGTGGAGCTAACGGAACTGTCAGAATTTGATTCTGAGAATGTTGACTAAAGTCAATGATATTCTAAATTAAGGCTCAAAAACAAGCAAACGGCCAAAACAACCAAACGAGCGACCAGGGGACAAAACTACCGGTCCCAGCAAGCCATAAATGACTGTAGGCCACTACAGGAAACCTCTAATAGTACAAAGAAAGAGCAACCGCGAAGATGACCGGAAGGGTCATCATAACATCCACTACTAAGAAGACTTTCGTCCTCGAAAGTCAAGAAGAAGGGAGTACTTGAAGGCCCAAACAACTGTGGATACTAGGCACGCAACTCACTCTCAGTCTACCAAGTAGCCTCCTCGATCAGATGATGCCTCCACTGAACTTTCACAACCAAAATCTCCTAGATCTTAATCTCTTAATATCTCTGGCCAGAATAGCAATTGGCTTCTCCACAAAGGATAAACTCTCGTTTAACAGAATTGAATCCCAATGTAACAGATGAGACTTATCTGGAACATACCGGTGCAATATCGTGACATAAAAAATGAGATTCACAGCTTAAAACATCGGAGGCAAGGCTAATAAGTAAACAACACTACCAATCCTCTAGAGAATCTCAAACGGCTTAATGAACCTGGGGCTAAGCTTTCCCCGCTGACCAAACCTCATCACGCCCTTCACGGGCTATACTGAAAGGAATACCAAGTCACTAACACTAAACTCCAAGGCATGAAGTCTACAATCAGCATAGCTCTTCTACCTACTCTGGGAAGCTCTGAGTCTATCCTGAATCAAACAGACTCGGTCTAAGGAATCTCTAAGAAAATTTTTACTCTGTGGACTGGACTCTAAACCATCAAACCAACCAATCGGCAATCTATAATGCCTGCAATACAAAGCCTCGAAAGTGCCATGCCGATGCTCAAATGAAAACCATTATTGTAAGCAAATTCGGCCAATGGTACAAATTGATCCCAAGAACCTCCAAAGTCAAGAACACAAGACCGAAGCATGTCCTCCAGGACCTGAATGGTCCTCTTGAACTGGCGTCTGTATGAGGGTGGAAAGCACTGCTAAGCTAAACCTCTTTACCCAAATCCCTCTGTATAGCTCTTCAGAACTGAGATGTGAACTGAGTGCTGTGGTCTGAAATTATAAAAGTTGGGACCCCATGCAAGTGAACATTCTCACCAATGTAAATCTGAGCTAACCTCTTAGCACCGTAGGAAGTCTAAACTGGCAAGAAGTAGGCCGACTTAGTAACCCAATCCACAATCACCTAAGTGGACTCAAAACCCTGAGAAGTATGAGGCATACCAACAACGAAGTCCATAGTAATGCCTTCCCAGTTCCACTCAGGAATGGGAAGTCGCTGCATCAAACCACCCGATCTCATGTGCTCTAGCTTCACCTGCTGACACTTTAAGCACCGAGATACAAACTCTGCTACATCCCGCTTCTTACCACTCCAACAGTAAAGCTATGTCAAATCTCTCTACATCTTCGCCGCGCTAGGATGAATGGAGTATCTAGAATAATGTGCCTCATGAAGTATAAACTAAATGAAATCATTAACCCTCGGAACACAAAGATGGTTGTCGAACCTAAGAATACCATCAGAACCCAAAGTAGCCCGGCTGACCTCACCTCAAACTACCTGATCAGGAAGGTCACACAAACTCTGATCCTCAAATTGTCGCCTCAGAATCTGATCAACTAGAGTAGAACGAACCTCAACACTGGAAAGAACTCTGCAGGGGACCTACAAATCAAACCTAACCAAGCGTTTAGCCAAGGACTGGATGTCCAAGGACAACAGTCGCTCAGAAACTGAAAGTGAAGCTAGGCTGCCCATACTCACTGTCTTCCGACTCAAGGCATCTGCTACCACATTTGCCTTTCTCGGATGGTATAAAATAGTGAAATCATAGTCTTTCAGCAACTCAATCCATCTGCTCTACCTTGAGTTTAGCTCTCGCTTACTCATAATGTACTAAAGACTATGGTGATCAGTGAATATCTCACAATGAACTTCATATAAGTAGTGCCTCCATATCTTGAGCGCGAAGACTACCGCCACCAACTCTAAGTCATGAGTAGGATAGTTGTGCTCGTGAACCTTCATCTACCTCAATGCATAAGCTATCACTGGACCCTGCTGCATCAACACACAGCTAAGACCAACCCCAGAAGCATCACAATACACGGCAAAACTCTTACCCTCGACCAACAAAGTCAAAACTGGAGCTGAAGTCTAAGGCCTTAAGCCTCTGGAAGTTATCCTCGCATTGATCTGACCACTAAAATTGAACATCCTTCCTAGTCAGCCTAGTCAAAGGTGCTGCTATGGAATAAAACCCCTTATGAATCATCTGTAGTACCCGGGTAACCCACCAAAGTTGTGAACCTTAGTAGGAGTAGTAGGCCTAGGCCAATCATAGACCACTGAAATCTTACTCGGATCTACTCTAATCCCATCCTTATACACCACGTATCGTAAGAATACAACTGACTCAAGACAAAACTTGCACTTTGAGAACTTGGCATAAAGCCGAGGATCTCTCAAAGTCTGGAGTATAATCCTCAAGTGCTGCTCATGCTCATCTCTACTCCGCGAGTATACCAGAATGTCATCTATGAAGACTATCACGAACATATCCAGGTACGGACTAAGCACCTTATACATCATGTCTATGAAAGCTGCAGGGGAATTAGTCATCCCAAAAGACATCACCAGGAACTCGTAGTGGTCGTAACATTTCCTGAATGTTGTCTTAGGGATGTCCTCTTCCCTAATCCTCAACTGATGGTAGTCGGACCCCAAATAAATCTTCAAAAACATGGCTGAACCCTATAGCTGATCAAACAAGTCATCAATCCTCGGTATCGGGTACCTATTCTTTACTGTCACTTTATTCAGCTGTCGATAATCAATACACATCCACATCGACCCATCCTTCTTCTTAACAAACAGAATAGGAGCACCCCAAGGAGACACATTCATCCTAATGGACCTCTTAGCTAATTAACCTTGGATTTTCTCCTTAAGCTCTCTCAACTCAACAGGAGTCATACGGTAAGGAGGAATGAGGATGGGCCTGGTGCCCGACTCTAACTCAATGGAAAAATCTATATCTCTCTTAGGTGGAAGGCCTGGAAGGTTGGTAGGAAACACATCTAGGAAGTCTTTAACCACAGGAACAAACTCAGGAGATGAAGGGTCAACACTAGCATCTCAGACATATGCTAAATAAGCTAAACACCCACCGAAAATCAACTTCCTAGCTCAAAGAGAAGAGATGATCCCAGATGGTGCACGGCTGACAGAACCCTGCCATACAACTGGGGATACACCGGGCATGGCTATGGTAATGGTCTTGGCATAACAATCCAAAACTGCACGGTGAGGGGATAACCAGTCTATGCCCAGTATCACATCAAAATATAACATATCAACGATCATCAAATCACCCCAAATCTCCAAATCACCAATAGATATCATTCAAGATTTCACAATCCAATCCACTACTAAAGAATCTCCTATGGGGGGTCAAAACAAAACACGCATAGATAACGATTCACTAGCCAACCCCAAACAAAGCATAAAGTAGGCAGATACATAAGAACATGTAGATCAAGAGTCAAATAAAGCCATAGCAGACTAATGGCACACAGAAATTGTACTTGTAATCACATCATTCGAGGCCTCTGCCTCCGGTCTCCCACGGACCGCATAAAACGATTATGACCTCCATCTACCCGACCGCCATCCGTACCACCTGCTCTGCCATGTGGAGAACCACCTCTACCCTGACCGCCACCTCCTCAAGACGGTGGCTGAACTGAGCGAATAGGCTGAGCTGGTAGAGCGGTTGGCTGAACTGCACCCTGTTAGGGGCAATCTCTAGCAAAATGACCAATATTACCACAGGTGAAACAAGCCCTGACGACCTACTCAGCAGGATGAACCAGCAGAATGCGTATGGCCACCACGTCCTGATGCCTCAGAATCTGCACCCCTCAAAGACTGACCGATGTAGCCTTGATGGCTACTTTGACCCTGCTCAAACTGAGTACTACCGAAAGTCTGAAGTAAAGCATGAACTTGTTGGTTGGACTGACCCTGGTGCTGCTGTGGATGATAACCCCAGCCCCACTGGCCTGAACCTCTACCACCATGTTTGGAACCACTGTAGCTACCTTGATATCGAGGCTTCTTATCTCTGGCCCCGGTGTCATGATGACGCAAATACTCTATAGTACGGGCATAGTCTGCAATAGCCTGGAACGATCGACCACTAGCGACCAATATCTCTGGAGGCTCTCTAAACTCTCTTTGTAGCTCCCAGAAAAATTTATGAACTCTGTTAGACTCAGTAAGCATAATCATGGCCCTAAATGGAGCATGGTGATGGAAACGGGTCTCGTACTCTGAGACGGTCATAGTATCCTGAGTAAGTTTAGTGAACTCCTCCCTCCAACGCTCTCTGTCTCTCTGTGGCAAGAACTTGGCCTTAAAGGCCTCATAAAACTCAGACCAAGCCAAAGGAGGTGACGATGATGGTCTGCAAGGAACTTGGGCCCTCCACCTAAACTATGCTGGGCCCTCTAGCTGATATGTAGTATATCCAACCCCGTGAGTCTCTAATAACCACAAATGATGCAACATCTCCTCACAGGTAATAATAAAATCATGTGGGTCTTGTCCAGAAGTGCCAGCAAACCGCGGAGGTGCCAATCTCAAGAATCTACCCAATGCCTTCTACTCTGTCTCTGTCATAACTGAGTGGAGAGCAAAAGGCTGTGCAGCTCAGGGGATCGAAATAACCTCAGTATGGGGAGCCGTAATGGCAGGCTGCACTCCTGAACTTGGTGCACCCAGGGCTTCCCCCTGAGTGGATGTTTGTGCTACTTCAGAAGGTCTCTCCCCAATCATACCTAAGAGCTGAATAAGTAAACCTTGAATATTCAAAGACAGAGTTGGTGCTGAAGTTGGCAAAGAAACTGGTGTTGGAACTAGTGGCGCCTGGGCTGTCCCCGGGTCTACACGCTGCGGCTCAGGAACAAACTCTATCTCATAGTCAAGCTGGGGCTCTATCTCAACTCTAGCAGCTCTAGCTGGTGCTGCTGCTCTGGGATGACCTATAGCCCTACCCTTGCGACCACTCCGACATCTAGCTAGAGTCGGAGGCGCAGGGGCAAGAGGCTCTCCTCCGCCATAAGCTAAAGACCTCATATGAACCATCTGCAGAAGAGTGAACCAGAACAAATGAGATTTACAGAAACTTTCAAGGATACTATGCACGAGATAGAAGCAAGAAAATTCCATTTTTCCTAAGATGTCACTATAGCCTCCCAAAGATTGAGTACATACGTCTCCGCCTCGATCCGCAGGACATTACTTGATATTGGCTCCTATACCGATGACATCGATGAACCTAGTGCCCTCATACTAAGATGTCACAACCAAATTCCTCGGTTATGATGGCACCTAAAACCCTCAAGTAGGCGAACCAATCCCCGTAACCCAAAACGGTTAGTGATGGGCTACTATTTAACAATTTAAGCGGAAGAACAGTTTAATAAGCATAAGCAAGAGAACAATATGAAAAAATTGATAACATGAACATATACATACATATGCAGAAGCTAAACCAAACCCAAAAACTGGTATCATAGTATAGAGCTGGATCTACATATGAGAAGTACGAATGGGTCCAAATAATATATACACAAATGTCTCTGAGTAGTAATAGAGTACATAAGTCTAAAGATAAACTAAAAGCTAGCTCTGGTCGCTAAAAGCTCACTCTCAGTCCGGGATGGTCCAAAATCTCCAAGCACGAGTCTCCCACAAGCTAGCAGCGATGGCTCACACTAGGATCTGCACCAGAAGATACATAGTGTATTATGAGCACCAAATGCCAAGCATAAGGTACCCAGTAGGTATCATAGGTTGACTGGGAACATATAAGATAAAAGCGTAGTAATAGACAGAATAGAAACAAGTAGTCACAGAAATCTACAAAAAGGCACACATGAACTATCCCAGAGGGAAGACAACATAAACAACATACAAGGCTAGCAAGTAGAATATATACACAACAGGCACAGGTGAAAGTAGGAAACAATGCACCTGGGGTCCTTGAAATAACAATATATATACATAATATGTTTCTGAAGTGGACGGTATACCAATAACCTCAAGTACTAGGGAAGGGAGGAGAGGAATAAGGATAGGCATGCTCGGAAAACAGGAACTAATAACAAAATTAATCATACCAATCTCAAGTCAAAAACTAATAACCTCGCAGTATCAAATCTCATAAATATAATCGTAAAAGGGGATAATACCATGATAAAGTAACAAGAGTCAATCTATAGTCCCTCAGCCACCCATACAACCGAGGAATGCAACCAAGTGAAAACAAACCCTCCGGCCGCTAATATAATCGGAGTGTACACTCAACAAATAACAAACAAGGGTGGCGCCTCAAACAATGAATAATATGATGCTTGATAACCTCTGGGTGGAATAGAAACTCTATACGTACCTCCTTCGGTGCCAAAAGGGCCCAACAGGTAGGTTCCATAGAAGGACACTGCCCATATACCCCTACTCTGCTGTTTACCCTTCCTCCGGCACACGCAACCCCAGGCTGCAAGTTCAGAACGACACGGTCCATGGAGGTCCTGGACCCTATACTAAAACTCAGTATTAAAAAAATATCATCCGGAGTAATTCCATATTCAAGTTGGAGACTCAAATCTCGAGTATGTATTCCCAGACTCTGTCCAGGTCTAAAATAGTGAAAAATGTCTCAAAAACCCCACCAAGGGTTCCCGGGCATAATCGGGTCTAAAACAGTGGTAAACATCTCTGGTGCTCGGTCCAACCGAGACTAAGGCCATCTCAAATCAGTAAGAAAACTCAACTAGCACTACGGCCCTGCCGAGTCTAGCATTAATGGTAAAACTAGTGATAGAAATCATAATTTAACTTTTTTTTACCCCAAGAATATCCACATGTTAAGTCAAACCATCCCAATTCATTTTCGCCGAAAACGGATCCCTAGGGCAATGCAAAGTTTAGAAAATCAGTACCAGTAGGCACGAAGACAAAACCATAGTATGATGTAGTAGGAAATCCTCATTATATACATAGGCATGATATGATCAACACAAATAGCTGCCCAGCAGCTCACAAGCAACCTATCGGCTCTGCATAGGCGCCAATCGCTCTACAATACAGATAGCAAGCATAATATCATGATAATGATGCTCGGGACTCACAGGCACCCCTGAATAATCAACTATCTATGGTCCAGAGTCAAAACAAGGCCACACAGGACCATAAGGATTATAATAGCAACAACGAAGAATACTACATACAACGGCGAAAAGAAACGAGGTGAATCATTGGTACGCGGTCAAGGTATGTGGTGCAAAGCTGATAACCCAACCCAAGGATGTCAGTTAGTACAATTTCATCCGATATATTCTAAGTCTAGGGAGTTTAGACCATAACCTACCTGTCGTCCAACGTCAAGCTGGTGAAACTACGGTATCCAACCCCGAATCACTCCGAGAAACCCTGAACGATGATCAAACTATCAAAAACATAAATAATAAATTAAAATGAGTCTAACGATACCTATAATGCTACAATTGTAGCCGGGTCAAAATTTTGGTCACCTGCAGGGCCGTGGGCCCTGTAACCCGAAACTGAAAATGGAAATGCACAATATGATCACCAAGACTAAGGGAACACATGCCCAGAAAATCAAGGAATTTGGGTAACCATTTCGATCTAAAATAGCCCCTAAAGTCAAGAAACCAACTTTGGAAATTAAGGAATAAAAACTGGAAATTGACAAGAATTACCTACCAAGAAGAGAGAGTTGTGCCAAGGGATATGAAATGAATGAGTCCACAAAGAATGCAACTTTACACTGGAATAGATTCTACAACAAAAATCGAGCTTAAGAAGATGGCAACAATGGTGGGTTGAATCAATTGGAGAAGACAAGTTGGGGAAGAAGGAGACTTACCACAATGGTACCAGAAGAAGCTCAAGGAGTTTGGTGTGAACACCGCAAGGATTTTGGTAGCCAGAAGTGAACAAATTTTTGTTTTGGATCTTTTTACAAGTGAGCAACGAGGTATAGAATGAGGAAAAGAAAAAGAATGTTTTAATTTTAAAACTGCCAGCAGACACCACAATTACGGCATTTCCATCTCAATTGAGGAGGCACGGAGGAATAGTGACCTCCGTAATTGCGGAGAAACCACCACAAATGCGGTAGCCATAAATGTGGCCAAGCACAGCAATTGCAGAACCAGCACTTCCGGCTAAACACCATAAATACGGCGTCTCACTGCAAATGCAGTAGCCACAAATGCGGTTAAATGTTCACAAATGCGGACCCAACAGGTACAACAACACAACCAAAAATCAGTTAAGTTTAAAACGCGCAATTGAACCCCAAGGAAGCATCTGGGGTCCCACAGACATAAAATAACTATTCTTCTCAGCTAAAAACAACATTCTAGAATCAACGGAATTGTTGAAAACACCAACGCAGGTTGATAGCACAAAAAGTAGGCCCAATGCCCAAGAACCAACTTTAGGCCTACCTTTCCAAAATGGAACACCAAGGCCTAAAACGAGTACAGAAGCCTCGGGACCAAAACCAAAGGTCCCCCCTGCCTAAAGTCGATATTTCAGAGCTAACAGCGCTGTCAGAATTTCCATCTGAGGCCGTCTTCTCCAAATGTTGACCAAAGTCAAACTTTTAAGTTCAACTTGGCTAAAACCCAAAAACCAAGACAAAACAAAACCAAAAAGCTCCCAGAACCCAACCAAAGTTCCTTCTAGACCAAACTCAATGATCCAGAGCTAACGAAACTATCATATTTTTATTTTGAGAACGTTTGCGAAGAATGTTGACTAAAGTCAATGATATTCTAAGTTAAGGCTCCAAAATAGGCAAACAACTAAAATAACCAAACGAGTGACTAGGGCACCGAACTACCGGTCCAAGCAAGCCATACATGACTTGGGGCTGCTACAGGAATACTCTAACTGTACAAATAAAGTGCAACCGCAAAGATGACCGGAAGGGTCATCACATTGAGATGGATCTCAAAAATTCCATATTAAGTGACAACAGAATCTACAAAGAAATTCAAGAGTTTTCTGTGTCTTAGACTGGGGCAGAATTTTTGAGGAAGATCCTCAAAATTTCCATCAAAACTGCATTTCAAGACCAGAAAAGTGTGTAAATCAAGTACAAGAAGGAGCACCAGAAGAGCAAGGCAAAGCCAACACAAATTAGTCTCTCAAAACTAAAAAAATTTCTTTGGTTGCAGGAAAAAAGAAAGTCACAAAATTGACAATACCAAGATCACCAAGCGTGATAGAGAATAGTGATGGACTCATCGCGGCCTTGGCATAAATATCCAGACAACTCTTGTCACTTTATCTCCTAATTTATTCCTGTTGCTTTATTATAATTTTAACACTTTCTCTAAACTTTGTAGGAAAAATAGTCGGGCACAATGACTTAGACTTGGAGATATCATTTGGACCAGTATGTTCAAATTATTATAAGCCAAATGACTCTATCTCCAACATTATCCTCTGTTATACTATTTGATTTGTTGTGATCATTTTATTGTGTTATTAATGATTGCACTTTTGAGTTACGCAGGTGACGTTCTTAAAATCTTACTTTTCATGAAAAGATATGAGGGAAAGTGGTAATGGATTCTCCCAAAGTTCAAAGAATTAATCCAGAAGATCGCCGGAAACAAGACATGCACAAGTCCTTTCAAGAATTCTCGATGCAGAGGATCCAGTTCAATAGATCGATTCATATCTTGACGAATCTAATCCTTTATTCATCTGATCAAATCTTATGTTCTTTACAAAATTCTGTCAGTTTCAGGCCTGAACTACATCTGACTTGATTCTTGTTCCAGCAAAATACATAGGCAATCCTACATAAGGATTCAGTCTTCCCAATGTTCAAACTACAAACCCTCAGAAGAAATTGAAGCTTATTCCAAATCAGTTGATTGTTTATTTCTTTCAAACCATTTCAATGAAGTATCCTTCGACTGGAAACAAAGGAATCTTTTTGAAATGGTTAAACAACTTCAAAAATCTTCGGTTCAACTTCGAGCTTCAGAGACTTTATTTATCAATAAATCCTCTTTTTATAAGAGATTTCATTAGAAGTAGGGACGTACCTTCTGTTGTATCCCTAATCGGCCATTAAAGCCTTCATTCAATGTAAGAATCCCTTTCAACACATTTGCTTGGGATTATATGCTTTTCATAATTACCCAATTGTTACAACGCATTTATATAGCTCGACATATGTTAATCTCTTTATTTTTAAACTAAGAAGTTTTTTGTGCGCGCAGGAATAATAAAATCTTCATAAACAACCGAAGATGCCAAACCACAAGCCTATTCATTGGCACAAGCCGAATGGCTATATCCATACTCCATATATTTGGTGTTTACCTAGCAGGAATGTCATATTATATTGGATAGTCACTTTCTTCAATGTGACACATTATATTATGTTGGATCGTCACCTCCTTCAATGTGACATAATACATTATTTTGGATCATCCTTTTCTTCAACATGACATACTATATTGGGTCGTCACCTCCTTCAACGTGACATATATTATTATATTGGACTGTCACCTCCTTCAACGTGACACATTTATTATGTTGGACTGTCACCTCTTTCAACATGACATATATTATTATGTTGGACTGTCACCTCCTTCAACATGACATATTATATTGTGTTGGATCGTCACCTCCTTCAACGTGACATATTATATTATGGTGGACCATCATCTCCATCAACGTGACATATATTATTATGTTGGACTGTCACCTCTTTTAACATGACATATTATATTGTGTAGGACCGTCACCTCCTTCAACGTGACATATTATATCATGTTGGACCGTCACCTCCATCAATGTGACATATTATATAATATTGGACCATGACCTCCTTCAACATGACATATTATATTATGTGGGACCGTCACTTTCTTCAACATGACATTATATTATGTTGGACCATCACCTCCTTCAACTTGATATATTATATTATAATGGAACATCACCTCCTTTAATGTGATACATTATATTGGAGTGTCACTTCCTTCAACGTGACATATTATTTTGGGTCGTCCACCTTTCAATGAGATACGTTTGACAGTCACCCCATTCAAAGTGACATATTGCATTCAAAACAGGTTGTCCACCTTTCAATGAGACACGTTGGATAGTCACCCTATTCAAAGTGGCAAGTTACATTCAAAACATGACGTCTCCCTTTCAATGAGACACGTTGGACAGTCACCCCGTTCAAAGTGACATGTTACACTAAAAATAGGTTGTCTGCCTTTCAATGAGACACGTTTGACAGTTACCCCATTCAAACTGACATGTTACACTCAAAATAGGTTGTCCTCCTTTCAATGATACATATTGGGCAGCCACACCATTCAAAATGACATGTTGCATTCAAGATTGATTCGTCCACCTAAAAGGCAAATTAGATCGTCACCTCCTTCAGTGTGACATATTAAATCAGGTTTCCACAAATTATATTTGTGTATATGCTACATTTGTTATTGACAAAATTACCACAGATTTTGTGGAGCATGAATGTGGAAGACATTAAAATGGACGCAGCACAACGTGAAACTTTTTCTTAGCAGCAAGCTGGGACATAACAGGAAGAGAAATATCAAACTCTTTGGATGCTAGTTGAGGATTTACTTTCACCATAATCAAATCACACCTCTGTGAGAAGGCATGTGGGGTATTCCTTTTATTTTTATCGAATTCTAATTTTCAGTTTCTCTTCCAGGGTAATTTTGACTCACACTAAAAGAAATATCCATCATTTTTTAAAATCCGGGTGACAATGCACTTAAAGTTTTGGAAGTTATGTCCATGTAGATCTTATCTATAAATTTGGGGGCCCCACATTTATTATTAAGACAATTACAAGCCTTTTTTTCATAACTCAACTCATTTGTCACTCATCCTGAGCCAAAGTTTGTCTTACCGTAAAAGGAGTCGAACTACAAGCATCCCGATTCCCTGAGTATTGGGATATGTAGGCGGGCTCTATGTTGAAAACTCGGCTGCATTCTAAACTCCCACCCAATCCTCTTACTCCCTAGATTTTCGGTCGCTCCTTAGTCAGAAATCGGGATAGCTTTTTAATTCATTGAAAATCATGTGTAAAATCAAGCATCTTGAACTACAAGTGGCCTGAATTCTCATGTAACCTGAGATATGTAGGAAATATGATACCAGAGTCCGGCCATAAATCTTTAAACTTCATGCTAAACCAATCGTTTCCAAAACCAATCTTTAAACTTCATGAATTTGTGGTGGGACAAAATTGAGATCGTCAACTCCCTTTGCCCAGGGTTGCTTACATCCACCCTACCCAAAGGGAGGGGCAGTTATTGACACCCAATTTTGGCCCTCCATAATTTTAGTTAATTATTCGAGCTTCTTCAATTTGAACAATTTGAAATAATAATTTTACAAAAAAATTAAAATATTTTTCAATGCAATTCTATCATTTTTGCAATAAAAGAAATATTTTATATATCCTATAATATATATGCTATACATAATTTCAATATTTAATTGGAAAATCATCTATTATATAAAATAAGTGTTTAATTGAGTTAGCATTTTTTCAAAATCGGTTAAGTTATAGTCTAATTAATATAATTAGTCTATTTTATAAAGAAATTATTTTACTTTGTTGTGTTAAGAAGTTTCATTGGTTAATTAGATAATTAATTCATCACAATCTCATTCCAATTGTGTCAATTGCACTTGATTTGAATCAAATATGGTCACAATTCCAATCCAATGTGGTTACAAGTGTAATACAATTCTGGCCATTCTCTTATTAATCTTATATTTTGGGCCACATTTTATATCATATTCAGACCAATCTGGCCCAACAATTTTCTCCTAAACCAGTCTGATTCCCCTTATTTCCCCATCAGAACAATACACACACAATTATATACTCCTTCCAAACTTAACACACGTCTCCACTTTCCCCAACGAAACCTATGCGCTTCTTGTTCTCTCCTCTATCTCTCTCTTTGTTCATTCCCAAAATCAGACGAGCAAATAACGACAACAACACCAAACAACCTCAAATTCTCACCCAAACGATGCCAAAATCTTGAATATTTCATCCAACTTTAACATTTTCCAAATGTCCTCCATCACAGTACAAAGATGATGCATTGTCCCTTCTAGAAGCATCTAAAAATTGGACAGATGGCACCCCAAATGGGATCATCCCTCCAAATGAGCGAATTTCATTCAAACTTGTACAATTTTGTACAAGATTGGAGCTGTGGAACCTTATCCCAATTCATATTTCGAATTTGTTCAAGTTTTATGCCCATTTTCCCCAGCGAATTACTCAAACTTTTCCTAAATATTTAGTTCTTCCACATCGCCTCTCATCCCAAATTTTATCTGAATCTTTTCCTATATAAACCACACTATTTCTTTGTTGTGGGTAGGCGTTGGTAAGGTTTCAAGGGCTAAAAATCCTTTAAGACTCTTAGTAGCTTGAATTTTAGGCTAAGAAACCAAGTTCATTTTCCAGTGGTTTGGTCAAGCATTTTGGCAAGGCTCATAGTCCTGGTTCGTTTCCCAGAAACAGGTAAAACCTTTATCTTCTGTTTCCTTTCTTTTGTGTCTCAGTGATGTAAATGAGAAATTCTACCATCGTTATGAATTCATGTTGATTTGGTTTGGTCTTGTTTGAGAAGTATCTGAATGTTGTGAGAAATTAAGAGTTTGTTTGTTGGTTTGAAGTTTCAGCCAAATTTGGAGATTTGTCGAAGATTTAATCTTGTTCTTGTCATTATTTTACAGATGTTTATGTATTCACATGAATAGTTTGGTGTTATTCATATGTGTGGAATAGAGGTTTCTTGAAGGATTTTCTTGGTTTACAGTGCAAAGCAAAATTCTTTAAGAAAAAGGCAAATTTGGTCTTGTGGATTACTCTTTAGTTCTCCCCAAAGAACCAAAAATTTAAGAACAAAATTGAAAATATACCATAGTTTT
The DNA here is from genome assembly GCA_003996215.1 of Jaltomata sinuosa. Lineage (NCBI taxonomy): Eukaryota > Viridiplantae > Streptophyta > Magnoliopsida > Solanales > Solanaceae > Jaltomata > Jaltomata sinuosa. The sequence continues at coordinate 51,370 of QJPP01001016.1, read as the reverse complement.
AAACTTTGTTCTAGTACTTAAAAGAATCACTCCTAAATTGTGTGCTGGCCATGAGAAAACCACATAAAGTTGGTCTTCCCTCGTTATGATCTTATCGAGAACGAGTTGATCTTTTCTTTCTTGGTTACTTCACTGATTGTTTAAGTGCTGGTTTTCTTTTTTTTTGTTGTGGTGATGAAGTTTGAAAGGATTGGGAAAGGTGAGCTCTAGAGATAACCTTGGGAATGCAAGATCGGTTTTCTTAAAGTGCTCCTCAACCCGAATACATTAATATCACCTTTGAGCTCTATGCTTTGAATTTGGCTAGTTTTCAAATTTGGAACTTCTTTCTCACTTCTCCCAAAAGCTCGTCTGCTCTAAATTTTTCGTATTGTGGTAAGAGCCAGTTGATTTAGTTGTTTTTCAAGTTAAAGTCACCTCCTATTCCTTTCAACAGTATATAAAAAATGGATTTGGACCTTGTTGAACTTGATAATTAACTACTGCATATTCTTCAAACTTCTTGGATACAATGTCTTCCCATTTGCTTTAACTTTTATAATTTGAAACATTGACAAAATCAAATCTTATGGTTTCTAATTCATATTTCTTGATAGACTTTCTCTTTTTTGAAGCTTATAACTTAAAATGTTAGAGCTCTTATAGTACCATTTTAGATTTAGCTTAATAGACCACGTCAATTTCTTAACCTTCAATTCACTTTTCATCTTTCGGTGAAGTTGTATGGAATAATCAATTAGTTTAAGATCGAAACTTATAAAACTTTGTTAAAAATGTTTCCAAAATGGACTAAGAATAAGAATATGCATCTCTTTATTGGTTTTCTTGGATGTTCGAATATGCAACTTCAAAATATAATAAAGCCCGTTGTTTTAGCTCATAAATGTGTCTAAATGCTAAGTTTAGCTAAACTCCCACTATTTCCAATCAATTTGTTGGCCGGTTAGTGTTGCACCTAACTTTATTTGAGTTTAATTGTTTCATGTATTCCATTAAGTTCTCACTTATGAAATGATCTTTTTGTATTCTGTGGTCTTTAGTAGATTACTATATGGTTGCTTTGAGTAAATTCATATGAGCATTACTGTGATTATTGTGAAGTTGATTGTTAAAGATAATTTCGTGTATGATAGATAAGTTTCCTATGCTTAAAAGTTTAGTGTCAATCATATATGCAGTTCCGCTACTAATTCTTATCCTTTTCTTGTTGCATGTGAAATCCTAATGAGTTCGCTGGACTCAGAAGCTCCTGTGCGTTTTCTATTCGCTCAAGCCCAACATGTTCTTATATTGTTCTCTAGTCAGCCTTTTTCAAATATGAATATATACGAAGGAAATTCCAGGGGTATAAACCCCAAGAAGACATGAACATACTTGGAAATAGTTGTATATTAATAGCAGCAACATCAAAACGGTGACAACAAATAGCATGATATTACAGTTGATTTTGAGCTGAAAAGTCCAAGGGTTTGATTCCTTTTTTCTCTTACTATTCTGCTTATGTTCTATTATCATGATTGTTATTACTTTATTTTAACTTTGATGAATCTTCCCATGAGTTGAATCATTTATCATATTTTACTTATGCTATGAAAATGACTTACTCGTATGGTCATTTACTAAAATCATTTAATTCTAGGTAAATTTTAAGCTCGTAGAATAACTTGGAGATTTGTTTATATATCTTTATAATTATTAAAAAGCTTGATCAACGTTTAGGAGTTGGACTAACTATTTAGTTCAAAAGTTTATTCGGATTAAATTGCTAAAGTTTAAATTATTGTGAATCTTTGATCTCTAGTTTATTTCATCACTTGAAATAAAATAATGTTTAATAACAAACAAATTTTATTTGTTTTAAATAAGATTTTCAAATAACATTATGCTTTCTCAAATAACTTAAAGAATTTTTTAAAGTTTAGCCAAATAAGTTTAATCCGCCGGGAACCACACTTTGTGGATTTTCGAAAGTGCCTAACACCTTCTTTTGAATTTAACTTGAACCCATACCTAGACTCTGGTTTTTAATAAAGGTTTTTTCCTAAACTTACCTTTTTAAATGGTTTCTTAATTTTCCTAAAAATTAAGTGGCGACTCTCTTTAAATATTCTTTCATAATAAAATGAATAAAGTCAATTAAATGAGATTTTTTTTGCCACGAAGTCTTTTTCTTTCATTAGCTTCTTATAGTTGTTTTCTTTATTTACTAACCAAAAAATACATAAAGATTTTGTTAGTATCCTTGGCACTCACATCCTTTTGTAGCAAATGATATCTAACAGGGGCAACACTGACCGCAACACCTATAAGGCTCACCCACAAGCACCAGAAAGAGCATTATCAAGGGTAAGAGCTCGACCAAGATAAAGGCCCTGTGGCTACTCCATAGGTTTCTTAAGTCCCTGTCAATGTTTAGGATAGAATCCACTTCTGTGTTGAGGGCATGAAGTCCTAACATGTGAAGTATGGCCGGTCATACATACCAGAGAAAAGTTTTAATTTTGATAGGCTTAGGGATGAACTCCCCACTATCAACAAATAGTTCACTAAAAGGGAGTGGTCACAATTTTTGGATGTTCCTGAAGGATACAATTCAGACTTGGTACTCTAATTTTATGCATCCTATCAAGAAAAGCAGGATTCCATGAAGCACCCGAGAAAATTGATGATTTCCCTTACTTGGCCTCTATTATGGTTTGGGTAAAGGATATTGATGTTACTCCGGATGCCATAAATTCAATTTATTAAAATAAACCAATATCCTCGGGGACCATATATGCAGATAAGGTCGCTATGAAGGGAAACCATCTAAAGTGGGTGGCGGTAATTATTGCTATTAATGAGACTTTGTGGGACACATTTGGTGGAGAGATTCCTTGATAGGACCTCAATTTTGAAGACAAGATATGGCATGATCTAATTCATTCTCGACTCTTGCCATCCAAGAACGATCAAAAAGTTACCATTAATAGAGCCATCCTGACTGGTTGCATAATGTCTGGGATCCATGTGAACTTTGGTGAGATAGTGGTGGTTCAGATTAAGAAGAAAGCTCGTCAGCCTTCCAATTTTATGCCATATCCACTACTTATCAATAAGTTATCTGCTAGAGCAAGGGTACCCTACTTTGATTCTGATTGATTTATTCCTACTACTGATGTGGTTGACATTGAGAAGAAGAGAGACGCGGATGCCCCCAAAGTGAAGAAAAGGAAGATGCAGAGTATTGCTGTTATTTTGATTTTAGGTGTCGCTTTATATATAGGTGTAGCTTCACCTGCAAGGTCTGTTTCAAGTAATCCTACTCTCATAGTGTTGGGAAACCCTTTAGATGCTCTTCCTCCAAGAAAGTCACCAACTCCTTCTTCCTCGGCTCTGAGTGGTCTCCAAAATCTAGTCGACCTGACTTACTCCCATGAGACTCAACTGGGAAAATTGGCTAAGAATCTGTTGGCACTCATCCAAAAGTTGTCAAAGATTCAATGAAGGATGTCTTTGATAACATTGAAAAGCTTTATACGAAAGATAATATTGTCAAAAAGTTGGTAACCTCGATTCAGGCTGATATGAACAAGATGAAAGGTAAGCCCCCCATGACCACTGAAAATATGAGCTTGTTGGATGAAGCTATGGCCGCCCCTTGTAAGATGACAGGCCCGATTGATGAATTATTCAATAGCATGGGAGTTATAGAAGACAAAGAGAATGACCCAGCATTGAAGAGAATCGTGTTAGAGTCTCGTGAGATAGCATACTCCTGTATGGGCAGAGTTTGAACCAGTTCTGAGGTAGACCTATAGTATAGTGATTCAGATTAGCGATCTCAGGAAGTGTTTTCACCTTACCTCTTATATTCTTTTATTGAGCATTAGGGTCAATGATATTCTCTTAGTGGGGCTGGGTGCATTTATTGATGTTTAAATGTTTTGCTTTTGCCCTTTTCTGGCTTACATGTTTATGTTGCACATTTTGTATTGCCCTTGTTGTGCTTTGGTTGTAAGTTTTGGATATTTTATCCCTTGTAGGGCATGTTTTAGATGATCATGTTTATTTCCCTCATCGGGTCATTATTTTCTTATGATCTATTTTGTGCCCTTGTCGATCTTGATCTTTTTATTTTGGATGTGATTATGCCATAGTACCAGGTTAGTCTTACACACCATATTTCTTAGTACCCGTGCTTTGCAAACTACACTTAGTGCCTTTGCCAGGACTCGTTCTCAAATGATTCATGAGCGCATAGTTCGAATATCACCTTTGTAGATATTTGTCAGGTTTGAATAAACTTGGAGGATTATCTTTATATCACGGTTCTTTTTCAAGGAGAAAAATTTTCTTTTCTTTATTTTTGTATCGAACCAGGTAACATTTCCCTATGAAAGATTGAGAGTAAACTTTCTTAAAGGAAAATGCCAAGTTTAATTGTTTATTTTTGAGTTTGTTTTCCACTTGTCTCGAAAAGAACTGTGATGACCCTTCCAGTCATTTTTGTATTTATGCATTCATTGTACTATTAGAACTTTTTTGTAGTGGCTCCATGTCATTTATGGCTTGCTGGGATCGGTAGTTCGGTACCCTTGTCGTTCGTTTGGTTATTTTGGCTGTTTGCCTATTTTAGAGTTTTAACTTAGAATATCATTGACTTTAGTCAACATTCTTAACTAACGTGCTTGGAATTTAATTCTGACAGTTTTGTTAGCTCCGAAGCATTAAGTTTGGTCTAGTTGGACCTTCAGTTGAGGCCTGAGAACTTCCGATGTGGGTTTTGTGTTGTTTTCTCTATTTTCAAGCCATTTGGGGTTGACATTGTAACTTTAGGTTATTTTCGATGATTGGAGCACCAGATTTAAAATCCGACAATTCTATCAACTCTGAAATGTTGAGTTTGGGTTAGGTAGGTGGTTGGTTTGGGTTCCGGGTGAGCCGGGCTCATTTCGAGCCTTTGGGTTCTTATTCGTTAGTGTTGACTTGGGTAAACATTTCTCCAAAATGATCTCTTATTAAAGTTTTGTCGATTCCATTGAGTTCGGAAAATCGTTTCCACTCAGTTAGCATTATTGGTTTTTGAATATCGATTTCCAATTGTGACCAAAACACCCCGAGGATATTCCTAGTGCAGCTAGTTTTAGTGCAGTTGTAGGCCTTCAGCTCCAAAGGTGCCTAGGCAGCGCGATCGCGCTAGCCTGTGGTTAGGCCATGTGCGTGATGGCGCCCAGGCCACTGCCTGCTTGCCAGCGCCCCTTGCACGCGATTGCGCCTTGGCAGGGGCCTCCCTTGTGCGCGATGGTGTTGGTTTAGCGCCAATGGCACTGACCAGCGACCAACAGCTATTTAAGTCCCTTCTTGGTTTTTTCAAGCCATTTTCTTCCAACTTTCTCACTCTAAACTAATATACTCTCTCCCAAATTGCTCTAATATCAATCCTAGACTTGGGGAAATCTTTTGCTCTTAAATTATCTGTGGTTCTTCGATTCTTGGTAAGCTTCTTCCCCAACTTGCTTTCTTTTGTTTTCCTCTAAAATCCACCATTGTTTCTCATTCCTAAAGCTTGGAAAATTATTGTAGTGGCCACCTCCTAGAACTTGCATGATCGTTGGTGTGAAGGATTCTCCGTCTTGGCTTAAATTCTATTATTTTGGTAAGTAATCGTTGCCTAATTCTCACTTCTCATTCTTAAATTCTAGCTTTTATCTTCACCTTGAGCGGGCTGTTTTGGTGCCCTTCTCTTGGCCAATTGTGCTCAATTTTGTAGCATGTTGTCTTGGCATCGTGGTGGTCGTCATGCTCTTTTCATTTTTGGTTTGGAGTTATGGACCTCGCGGTCCCCCTTTTGGCCCAGATTTTGGCCCAGCTATGATTATAGCGATATGGGTATCGTTAGATTCATTTTATTGTATTATTTATGTTTTTGTAGTTTGATTATCATTCGAGATCTCTCGGAGCAATTCAGGCTTGGATATTGTTGTCCCAGCAGCTTGTCATCGGACGACAAGTAGGTTACGGTCTAAACTCCCTAGACTTAGCATATATCGGATAAAATTGTACTAGCTGGCATCCTTGGGTTGGGTTGTTAGATTGGTACCACAGACCTTGACCTCTTTCCATGCTTTGCCTCATTTATTTCCTCTGTTGTGCGTAGTATTCGTAGTTGATATTATAAATGTTATGGTCCTTTTTGGCCTTGTTTTGACTTTGGACCATAGATGGTGGGTTATTCGGGGGTGCATGTGAGTCTCGGGCATCGTTATCATGATACTATGCTGGCTATCTATGTTGTAGAGAGATTGGAGCCTATGCAGGGCAGATAGGTTGATTGTGAGATGCTGGGTGGCTATTTGTATTTAAGCATATCATTTCCATGCATATAAAGAGGTTTTATCCATGCTTTATTACAGTTTTGGCTTTGGGCCTACTAGAACTGATTTTCTAAATTTTGCATGGCCCTGGGGCCCGTTTTCAACGGAAATGGATTGGAAATGGTTTGACTTATCATGTGGATCTTCTTGGGGTAAAAGAAATTAAATTATGATTTCTATCACTAGCTTTACTATTAACGCTAGACTCGGCAGGGCCGGGGTGCTAGTTTAGTTTTCTTACCGAATTGGGATGATTTTAGCCTCGGTCAGACCGAGCACCTGAGATGACTTTCTACTGTTTAGACCCAGTTATGCCCGGGCAACCTTGGAGGGGTTTTTGAGATATCTTTCCTACTACTTTAGTCTTGGACAGGGTCTGGGCATGCATATTCTAGACTGGTCTCTATCTTGAACCCGAACTTGCTTCCGGATGACATGTTTTGATACTGAGTTTTAGTATGGGGTCTGGGACCTCTATGGACATTGTCGTTCCGGACCTGGGGCCTAAGGCTGCATGTGCCAGAGGGAGGGTATATGGTAGAGTAGAGGTATACGGGCAGTGTCCTTCTATGAAACCTACCTGTTGGGCTTGATTGGCACCGGAGGAGGTACATACAGAGTTACTATTTCACCCTAAGATCTTTATGCATCAAATAATTCATTGTTTGAGGCTCCACCATTGTTTACTATTTGTTGAGTGTACACTCCTATTGTATGGGCGACAGAAGGGTTTGTTTTCACTTTTTTGTGTTCCTCGGTTGTATGGGCGATCGGAGGTTTGTAGGTAGATTCTTGTTACTTTATCGCGGTTTTATCCCCTACTATGGTTATACTTATAAGATTATATACAACTAAGTTATTACTTGTTGGATTTGAGATTGGTATGATTAGTTGTGTTATCGATTCCTGTTTCTGAGCATGTCTATCTTTACTCTCCTCTTCTTTCCCTTATACTTGAGGTTACCAATATACCATCCATTTCTAAAACTTATCATGTATATACTGTTATTGCAAGGATCCTACGTGCGTCATTTCTTACTTTCACATGTGCCTATTGTGTAGATATTCTACTTGCTAGCCTTGTATATTGTTCTGTGTCTTCCCTTTGGGCTAGATCCTGTGTACTTTTTGTAGATTTCTGTGACTACTTGCTTCTATTCTATCTGTTACTACGGTTTTATCTTATATGTGCCCAGTCAGCCTATGATACCTACTGGGTACCTTATGCTTTGAATTTGGTGCTCATACTACATTCTGCATCTTCTGGTGCAGATTCTAGTGTGAGCCATCGCTGCTAGCTCATGGGAGACTCGTGGTTGGAGATTTTGGACTGTCCCGGATTGAGGGTGAGCTCTTGGCGATCAGAGCTTGACTTTAGTTTATCTCTTGTATATATTGTACTCTCGTAGTTTGTAGACTTGATCTTTATGTTATTTTGGACCCTTTGTACTCCTTATGTAGATCTTCCTCTTATACACTATAATACCTGGTTTTGGGTTGGTTTAGTTTCTGCAGTGTGTTTATATTGCTCCTCTTATCTATTTTCTTCATCTTGTTCCTTTGTTTAGGCTTATTAAACTATTTCTTCTGCTTATATTATTAGATAGTATCCCATTAAGACTGTTGCGGGCTACGGGGATTGGTTTTTCTACTGGGGGTTGTAGGTGCCATCATGATTGAGTAATCGGGTCATGACAACTTGGTATCAGAGCTCTAGGTTCACTTGTGTCATCGGTATATGAGCCAATGTTTAGTGGAGTCCTGCGTATCGGGGCGGAGATGTTCGTACTCAATCTTCGGGAGGCTATAGTGACATCTTAGGAAAATGGACTTTTCTTGTTTCTCTCTCGTGCGTAGTATCCTTGAAGGTCTCTAGAAATCTCACTTATTCTGGTTCACTTTTCTGAATATGGTTCATACGAGATCTTTAGCTTCTGGCAGAGGAGAGCCTCCTGCCCCTGCACCTCTGACTCCAGCTAGGGGTCGGGGTGGTCACAAGGGTAGAGGTAGAGGTCATCCCATAGCAGCAGCACCAGCTAGAGCTGCTATAGTTGAGATAGAGCCCAAGTTTGACTACGAGACAGAGTTCGCTCTAGAGTAGCAACATATAGGCCCGGGGACAGCACAGGTACCACCAGCTCCAATGCCAGTTCCAACACCAGTTTCTGTTCCAGCTTCATCCCCATCTCAGTCTTTGGATATTAGGGATTTACTTGTTCAGCTTTTAGGTAAGATTGGGGAGAGACCTTCTGAGGTAGCACCTACTTCTGCTCAGGGGGTAGCCTTGGGTGTTCAGAGTTCAGGAGTGCAGCCTTCTACTATGTCTCCTTGTGCCGAGGTTGTTCCGATTCCATCAGCTGCACAGCCTCTTGCTCCTCGCCCAACTATGATAGATGAGGAGCAGAAGGCCTTGGGTAGATTTTTGAGGTTGGCACCACTGAGATTTGCTGGTACATAGGGTTAGGACCCACACGATTTTATCACTACCTGTGAGGAGATATTGCACCATTTGGGGTTATTGGAGACTCACGGGGTTGGCTATACTACATATCAGCTAGAGGGCCCAACAAAGTTATGGTGGAGGGCACATGTTGCTTGCATATCATCTACATTGCCACATTTGACTTGTTCCGAGTTCTATGAGGCCTTCATGGCCAAATTCTTACCTAAGAGAGACAGAGAGATGCAGGGAGAGGAGTTCACTAGACTTGCTCAGGATACTATGACCGTCTCAGAGTACAAGACCCATTTTCATCAGCTTGCTCCATAAGGGGCCATGATTATGCCTACTGAGGTTGACATGGTCTGTAGATTTATTTGCGGGCTACGGAGAGAGTTTAGAGAGCTTGCATAGATATTGGTTGCTAGTGGTCGGTCTTTCCAGGCTATTGCGGACTATGCATGTACTATAAAGGATTCACGTCGTCATGACACCGGGGCCAGAGATAAGATTCCTCGACATCAGAGTGGCTATAGTGGTTCCAGACATAGTGGTAGAGGTTCAGGCCAGTGGGGCCGGGGTTATCAGCCACAACAGCACCAGGGTCAGTCCTACCGACTGGTTCAGGCTTCACTTCACACTCTTGGTAGTACCCTATATAACACCCCGTATCTTTCAAAACCTATGTGACTAAGTAAATATCGACGAAGGTATTTGAGCTTGAGATTGTGAAGGGGTACTTTGGCCTAGAATTTGAAATGGTCAAATGTATATAAGTGTTAAGTTAAATTATAAGGAGGAGGGTTTTGAAAATGAGATAAAACAAGTGAGGTACTTGCTCGACTTATCTAAGCTCTTAGGTGACAAGTAGGTGCATCACCTACCTACGCTAACGAACTAAGTTCCGAGGGCCGATTACGGGCAGCAACACCATGGATTATTAGACCTACTGGTAGCCCAAATGAAGCTTAAAGTTGGCCCATCAAAGCACAACCAAATCTGGCCCAAACAACTACAAAAGTTAGCCACCAATATTGACCACATTTTGACCCAAGAGAAGCCCAAAATCAGCCCCAAAATTTAACCCTTTTGAGGCCCAAGCAAAGGGTAATTTTGGCCCAAGTTTCTTGACCCATTTTGGCCCAAATATACGCAAAAAAGTCGGCCAAAAAGGTCCCTTTATATAGGCCATTTGCTGATCAATGTTGAACACAAAAAGCTGGAAAATTCTCTCTTATCTCATTTCTTTTTGGCAGCCCTTCTCTCCCTTTAGGGTTCTAAGAAGACCAAGATTAATTGAAGCTTAAGGTGAGTTCAACAACTTGTTATCTTGGTATTAATCTACTACATATAGCTAGGATATCCTATGGTAAGAAAGACATGCACTATGGCAGCCCCTTTCTTATGATTTAACACATGGAAATTGTGTAACAATTAAGAGATTTCTTCTTCTCTTGTTGGTGTATGTGTAGGGGGTACTTAAGCTTTTAAAGCATCAATAAAAAGAGGATAAAAACACCCCTTCAAGTGTGGTAAGTACTCTGCCCATGATAATATTTTTGGATTGAAGTTCGGATAGACAATTGTTGTTGAATTGTTTTTAAGAACTCACGGGACGGCGATCGGAAGCCGTGGGTTCAATGTGTTGCTATTGTATTTCGACATGGTGAGTTGTGTAGGGGCTGTTTGATGTGTTTTGTATTATTGGAGGCAGTAGGTTGGTGTGTGTGTGATGTGTATTGGATAAGGGGAGAAAGGTGCTGACGATACACCTTTATAATGCAAAATACCGTTAAATCTGCCCCGGGGAATGTTGTAGCTGACTTTTTGGGAGTGTTCAGCAGGTTAAGAAGAGCTAATATTAGCTTCATTATCCTTGTGTCTTGTAGATTAAAACTTAATAAGGAAAGATCCAAAGTTGTGGTAAGCGCAATCCTTCGAAAAGGAACGAGTATGTTTAAGGCTTCTTATTCCTTATCGGGGCATGAATGCTAGAATAGAACTCTAAATCTCGAAGAGGAGACGGGGATATTTGGAGTAGTTTTGGTTGTAATGTAAGAGAGCTGATTTGGTAACTCAACAAGTCTTAAGGAACTAATTTATACATTATGGTGATTCAAGTCGCCTTCTTATAAAAATCCGATTCTTTTTGCACGAAACGTAAGTTATCCTTTTGTCGAGTTTCTTCTTTGTATTGTGATCTCTAATCAAGCTTTAGAAAGTATACAAGGAAAGTTAGAAAGTCAATCCCCATTTATATGTGTTTGGTATGTTGATTCCAACACCTAGTAAGCCAAGGCTAAAGAACGTTATCTAAATGAACCTTCATAAATAACAAGAATAGCTTTGAAGGTCAATCTAGTAATACACTTATTATGCGTGGTTTGCGTGTTAGTGTGCACCGAGGTGCTACTGCCATATTGAGGCTATTATATACATAGTGTGCACCGAGGTGCTACTGCCATATTGAGGCCATTATATACATAGTGTGCGCCGAGGCGCTACTGCCATATTGAGGCTATTAAATATAGGGTGCGCCGAGGCGCTATTGTGGTTCAGTGTGGGTTATAAAGAGTGAGTTGCAGCGTGAGTTAATGCATGTGTTGTGTTCTAAAAAGAATAAAGGAGAAAGAGCTTAACGAGTCTTACCAATTACAGTTTACAAGTTTCATATTATATCTTGTTCAGATTTACTACTTGCGACTTGCTTTTATGTTTCTACCTTACATGCCAGTACATTATTGTCGTACTGACGTCCCCATTGCCTGGGGGCGCTGCATTCATGCCTGCAGGTCCAGACAGAAACCCAGATAGACCTCTTCAGTAGGAGTTGCGGAGTTCAGCCATTTTGGTAAGCTCCATTCTTCCTGGAGCTGACGAGTCAGAGGTCTAGCTTATATTTTGGACCAGGTTATGTATATGTACAGCTTATGGGTAGTCCAGGGCCCTGTCCTGGATATGAGATATTTTACTTACTCCTAGAGGCTTGTAGACGTGTATATGTACATCAGTGTTGGGTATGGCCTTGTCGGCCTTGTTATTAGTTATCTACTATGATAATAGCCTTGTCGGCCTTGAGTTGCTTAACTACTATTGAGCTTTCAGTGTTTCAAATTGTAATTCTTAGAGACCTTGTCGGTCTCAGACCCCCAGCAGGTTCAACAGAGATACACTCTATTTTGGCACCCTCGGCCTTTTGGGGCTCCGGGTGTCGGTCATGCCTCCCATGGTTTGGGGCGTGACAAACTTGGTATCAGAGCACGTTGAATCCCAGGGAGTCTACAAGCCGTGTCTAGTAGAGTCTTGTTTATGGGTGTGTTGTGCACCATACCTATAATCATGAGGTTACGGGACATTTAGGAAATGTTATCCTTCTTTCATTCGCTAGATCGTGCAATAGAGCGAGGTCATAAGATGTTTGAAGTCTAATTCATGTTTTTCTCTTCCTTGTTTACAGAAATGCCTGTGACTAGACAAATGAGTAGCCGACGGGTTGGCACGGATACGGGGGAAGGTACTAGTCGTTCCCCGCCTATCCGATTGGATAGATTTGAGGCTCAAAGTGAATCACCGACACCAGAGATCCCAGTTTATCAAGTACCTGATGAGACTAGAGGGGATCCAGTACCCCTGATCCCACCTGCTCCAGTGGCATCTGAGATAGCTAGAGATGAACCAGCACATGTAGCTCCTCCACCTGAAGCAGAGGACCAGGACATCAGGAGTGCTGTTCGATTATTGACCCAGATGGTAGCCACACAACAACAACAAATTGGGGCATCAACGAGTGCTAGGACAGGTGGCTCAGAAAGTTCTAGGGCTCGAGAGTTTATCAGCCTAAGTCCTCCTATATTTACAGGCTCTGACCCACGTGAGGATCCTCAAGAGTTTATTGATCAGACTTATCGAGTACTTCGAGTCATGCATGCAACAGTAGTGGAGGCAGTGGAGTTTGCATCTTTCAGGTTATGAGATGTGGCCATTTTATGGTTCGAGGCTTGGGATCGGTCTAGGGGATCAAATGCACCCCCAGCTGAGTGGGAGGAATTTTCAGAGGCCTTCCTAGCTCACTATCTTCCACAGGAGGTTCGAGAGGCCAGACTTGATCAATTTCTAGCCCTTAGGCAGGGCAATATGAATGTTCGACAGTATAGCCTCAGGTTTAATTCATTAGCCAGGTATGCCCCCGATAATGTGAGTACGATGCGAGCTAGAGTTCATCGATATGTGCGTGGTCTTAAGGATGAATTGATTAAGGGATTAACAATAGCAGCCACACAAGAGGATATGAATATTTCTAAGATACAGGCTATTGCTCAGACTGCAGAGGATCTTGAAGTACAAATTGGGGATAACCAAAGCCGAGAAAGGGATCAGAATAAGAGGGCTAGATCTATTGGGTCCTATGTAGAGCCACGAGGTATGTTAGGCCAAATTTTAATAGGCGATCACCCCACCCTACTAGTGGTGCCCCATATCAGTTGCAAAGGCAGAGGTATGATCATTTTTCTCAGACTGGACCAGGCCACAGTTCAGGTGCATCCAGTTCCTATCGCCAGGGGCATTCGGGTCAGATGAGGCCACCTTTGCCACCTTTCAGTGCGGTAGGAAGCATCCGGGGATATGTCGCCTGGGTTCAGATACTTGTTATTCGTGTGGGCATCCTAGTCACTTTATGCGAGACTGTCCGAGTAGAGGTAGAAGTGAGATATCCCAGCCTACAGGGTCGATGGCAGCTTCTTCATCTACTATTTGTCCCCCTAGGACAGGACAACAGGCTACACCAGGTCGTGGTAGAGGTAGAGGAGGAGGAGGAGCATCCAGTTCAGGCGGTGGTCAGAATCGCACTTATGCTCTAGCCGGTCGCCAGGACTTGGAATAGTCACCTGATATTGTTACAAGTACATTGACTATTTTTACTCATGCTGTTTATGCACTTATAGATCCTGGCTCTACTCTTTCATATGTTACCCCGCTCGTTGCTGGTAAGTTGGGGGTAGGCCCTGAGTTATAGCCTAGACCATTTGTTGTATCTACGCCGGTTGGTGAATCTATTATAGCTAGACGAGTTTATCGAGATTGTGCAGTGTGGATTTATGACCATCTCACTTCAGCTGATCTAATCGAATTAGATATGATTGACTTCGATGTCATTATGGGCATGGACTGGTTAGCTGCATGTTATGCTAATATCGATTGTAGAACTAAGGTTGTCAAATTCCATTTTCCAAAAGAGACAATCCTGGAGTGGAAAGGTAATGCTGCCACGCCAAGGGGTAGGTTTATTTCCTACCTTAAAGCCCAGAAAATGATTTCTAAAGGCTATATTTATCATTTACTCCGAGTCCAAAGTATAGAAGAAGGACCAGTGACTCTTCAATCAGTTCCCGTGGTGAATCAATTTCTAGATGTATTCCCGGATGAGCTTCCAGGAATCCCTCCAGAAAGGGAAATTGAGTTTGCCATTGACCTACTCCCAGATACTCAGCCAATATCAATTCCCCCTTACAGGATGGCTCCTGCAGAATTAAGAGAGTTAAAGGAACAATTAAAGGATTTACTCGAAAAAGGTTTCATTAGGCCTAGTACATCGCCATGGGGCGCACCAGTTTTGTTTGTTCGTAAGAAGGATGGGTCCTTGAGAATGTGTATCGATGACCGACAACTGAACAAAGCTACAATCAAGAATAAGTATCCGCTTCCAAGGATTGATGACCTTTTTGATCAGTTGCAAGGCGCCAAATGTTTTTCAAAGATTGACTTGCGGTCGGGGTATCACCAGTTACGTGTTAAAGGGGTAGATGTTCCAAAACAGCCTTTAGGACAAGGTATGGCCACTTTGAATTTCTAGTAATGTCTTTTGGGCTTACTAATGCCCCAGCAGCTTTTATGGACCTAATGAATCGGGTATTCAAGCCATTCCTAGATGTATTCATGATCGTATTTATTGACGATATCCTGATTTACTCGCGGTCCAAAGCCGAACATGCTGATCATTTACGTGCAGTATTGCAAACACTTCAGAATCATAAATTATATGCGAAGTTCTCCAAATGTGAGTTTTGGTTGACTTCAGTGGCTTTTCTTGGCCATATAATTACAGAAAAAGGTATTAGAGTTGACGGCCAAAAGATTGAAGCAGTAAAGAATTGGCCGAGGCCCTTGAATGCTACAGAGATCCGTAGTTTTTTGGGCTTAGCAGGTTATTACCGAACGTTTGTAGAAGGGTTTTCTTCTATATCTGCACCATTGACAAAGTTGACTCATAAAGCTGCCAAGTTCCAGTGGTCTGATGCATGTGAGCAGAGTTTTCAGGAGTTGAAGGACAGGCTTACTTCAACACCTGTCTTAACTCTGCCAGAGGGCACAGAAGGTTATGTTGTTTATTGTGATGCTTCAAGGATTGGGTTAGGTTGCGTTTTAATGCAACATGGTAAAGTTAGTGCCTATGCCTCAAGACAACTAAGAAAGCACGAACAAAATTACCCTACTCACGATCTTGAATTGGCAGCAGTTATATTTGCCTTGAAAATTTGGCGCCATTACTTGTTTGGAGTCCATGTAGACGTGTTTTCGGACCACAAAAGTCTACAGTATTTATTCAAACAGAAGGATTTAAACCTAAGGCAGAGAAGGTGGCTAGAGTTACTAAAGGATTATGACGTAGATATTTTGTACCATCCAGGGAAGGCCAATGTAGTGGCCGATGCACTTAGCCGCAAATCCATGGGAAGCTTGAGCCACGTGGAAAATAGAAAGATTGAGATGACAAGAGAACTACATCAGTTAGCTAATTTGCAGGTTCGACTACTAGACGAAGGTAATGGGGGAGTTGTTATTCAAAGCACAGCGGAATCCTCACTTATGACAGAGGTAAAGGAAAGACAATATAATGATCCAGAATTAGTAAGATTGAGGGAGGAAATTCCACAACAGAAGCAACCACTAATAGAGCTTAAGGAGGATGGGGTTCTGAGATATCAAGGTCGTCTATGTGTACCTAACGTCAGGGAGCTTCGGGAGAAAATTTTGGCAGAAGTTCACTATTCCCGCTATTCGATCCATCCAGGAGCGACGAAGATGTATCATGATCTTCGACAAATTTATTGGTGGAATAATATGAAGAGAAATATTGCAGAGTTTGTAGCCCAATGCCCGAATTGTCAACAGGTAAAAAATTGAACACCAGAGACCCGGAGGTCTAACTCAAAGTATAGTGATACCTACCTGGAAATGGGAGGTGATCAACATGGACTTTATTACAGGCTTACCCCGTACTTATCGGAAGTATGATTCCATATGGGTGATTGTAGATAGACTTACAACATCAGCTCACTTTTTGCCAGTCAGGACAACTTATACTGCTGAAGATTATGCCAAGTTGTATATTAGTGAAATAGTTCGACTTCATGGTGTCCCAATTTCCATTATTTCAGATAGGGGTGCTCAGTTTACATCAAATTTCTGGAGGTCTTTCCAGAGAGGCTTAGGTACTCAAATAAGTCTCAGTACAGCTTTTCATCCACAGACAGATGGACAAGCTGAACGCACTATTCAAACACTCGAAGATATGCTACGAGCTTGTGTACTAGATTTTAAAGGGAGTTGGAATGACCATTTGCCACTAATTGAGTTTGCTTATAATAATAGCTTCCATGCAAGCATTCAAATGGCTCCTTATGAGGCTTTATACGGGCGAAAGTGTAGATCACCAATTGGATGGTTTAAAATTGGAGAAGCAGGATTATTAGGGCCAGACCTAGTTAATCAGGCAATGGAGAAGGTGAAGCTAATCCGAGAAAGATTACTAACAGCCTAGAGTAGGCAGAAATCATATGCAGATGTGCGACGTCGGGATTTGGAATTTAATATTAGTGATTGGGTTTTCCTAAAAGTTTCGCCCATGAAATGCGTTATGCGATTTGGTAAAAAGGGAAAGCTTAGTCCAAGATATATTAGACCATACAGGATCATTCGAAGGGTAGGAAAAGTGGCATATGAGCTAGATTTACCCAAAGAATTGGAGACAGTCCATCCTGTATTTCATGTATCGATGCTACGAAGGTGCATAGGAGATCCTTCACGTATTATGCCTATTAAAGATGTTCAACTTTCTGAAGACTTATCCTATAAGGAAGTACCAATTTCTATCCTAGATCGTCAAGTTAGGAAGCTCAGAACCAAAGAAGTAGCCTCAGTAAAGGTGTTGTGGAGAAATAATAATATTGAGGAAATGACGTGGGAAGCCGAGGAAGATATGAGGAAAAAACATCCCCAGTTATTTATGACTTGAAGATAGTACAGAGGTAAGTTATATTCTTATATTCTTGATACTCTTCCTACTATGCAAATATGATCAGGTTTGAACATGTGAAAATGATTACATTTAATTATATATAGTTGTATCGCCCTGTGAGGCATCGTGCTGGACTTTTGCTGAGTTTCAGGTTTTTGGATAGTCTCAATTATAAAGGAAACTCTGCCGAAATTTCAAAAAAAATCCTAAGGGACTAGAGCTCTATATGCATTACCCTCATTCGAGGATGAATGATTCTAAGGGGGGAAGGATATAACACCCCGTACCTTTCAAAACCTATGTGACTAAGTAAATATCGATGAAGGTATTTGAGCTCGAGATTGTGAAGGGGTACTTTGGCCTAGAATTTGAAATGGTCAAATGTATATAAGTGTTAAGTTAAATTATAAGGAGGAGGGTTTTGAAAATGAGATAAAACAAGTGAGGTACTTGCTCGACTTATCTAAGCTCTTAGGTGACAAGTAGTGCATCACCTACCTACGCTAACGAACTAAGTTCCGAGGGCCGATTACGGGCAGCAACACCATGGATTATTAGACCTAATGGTAGCCCAAATGAAGCTTAAAGTTGGCCCATCAAAGCACAACCAAATCTGGCCCAAACAACTACAAAAGGTAGCCACCAATATTGACCACATTTTGACCCAAGAGAAGCCCAAAATCAGCCCCACAACTTAACCCTTTTGAGGCCCAAGCAAAGGGTAATTTTGGCCCAAGTTTCTTGACCCATTTTGGCCCAAATATACTCAAAAAAGTCGGCCAAAAAGGTCCCTTTATACAGGCCATTTGCTGATCAATGTTGATCACAAAAAGCTGGAAAATTCTCTCTTATCTCATTTCCTTTTGGCAGCCCTTCTCTCCCTTTAGGGTTCTAAGAAGACCAAGATTAATTCAAGATTAAGGTGAGTTAATCAACTTGTTATCTTGGTATTAATATAGTACATATAGCTAGGATATCCTATGGTAAGAAAGACATGAACTATGGCAGCCCCTTTCTTATGATTTAACACATGGAAATTGTGTAACAATTAAGAAATTTCTTCTTCTCTTGTTGGTGTATGTGTAGGGGGTACTTAAGCTTTTAAAGCATCAATAAAAAGAGGATAAAAACACACCGTCAAGTGTGGTAAGTACTCTGCCCATAATAATATTTTTGGATTGAAGTTCGGATGGACAATTGTTGTTGAATTGTTGTTAAGAACTCACGGGACGGCGATCGGAAGCCGTGAGTTCAATGTGTTGCTATTGTATTTCGGTATGGTGGGTTGTGTAGGGGATGTTTGATGTGTTTTGTATTATGGGAGGCAGTAGGTTGGTGTGTGCGTGATGTATATTGGATAAGGGGAGGAAGGTGTGACGATACACCTTTAATTAATGCAAAATACGTAAATCTGCCCGGGAAATGTTTAGCTACTGTTTTGGGAGTGTTGCAGCAGGGTTAAGAGCTAATATTAGCTTCATTATACCCTTGTGTTGTAGATTAACTTAATAAAGGAAAGTCCAAGTTGTGGTAAGCGCAATCTTCGGAAGGAACGAGGTATGTTAAGGCTTCTTTATTCCTTATCGGCATGAATCTAGAAATAGAACTCTAAATCTCCGAAAAAAGAAATTTGAGTATTTTGTTGTAAGAGAGCTGATTTGGTAACTCAACAAGTCTTAAGGAACTAATTTATACATTATGGTGATTCAAGTCGCCTTCTTATAAAAATCTGATTCTTTTTGCACGAAATGTAAGTTATCCTTTTGTCAAGTTTCTTCTTTGTATTGTGATCTCTAATCAAGCTTTAGAAAGTATACAAGGAAAGTTAGAAAGTCAAATCCCATTTATATGTGTTTGGTATGTTGAGTCCAACACCTAGTAAGCCAAGGCTAAAGAAGTTATCTAAATGAACCTTCATAAATAACAAGAATAGCTTGGAAGGTCAATCTAGTAATACACTTATTATGCATGGTTTGCGTGTTAGTGTGCACCGAGGTGCTACTGCCATATTGAGGCTATTATATACATAGTGTGCACCGAGGTGCTACTGCCATATTGAGGCCATTATATACATAGTGTGCGCCGAGGCGCTACTGCCATATTGAGGCTATTAAATATAGGGTGCGCTGAGGCGCTATTGTGGTTCAGTGTGGGTTATAAAGAGTGAGTTGCAGTGTGAGTTAATGCATGTGTTGTGTTCTAAAAGGAATAAAAGAGAAAGAGCTTAACGAGTCTTACCAATTATAGTTTACAAGTTTCATATTATATCTTGTTCGGATTTACTACTTGCGACTTGCTCTTATGTTTCTACCTTACATGCCAGTACATTATTGTCGTACTGACGTCCCCATTGCCTGGGGGCGCTGCATACATGCCTGCAAGTCCAGACAGATATCCAGACAGATCTCTTCAGTAGGAGTTGCAAAGTTCAGCCATTTTGGTAAGCTCCATTCTTCCTGGAGCTGACGAGTCAGAGGTCTAGCTTATATTTTGGCCAGGTTATGTATATGTACAACTTATGGGTAGTCCAGGGCCCTGTCCTGGATATGAGATATTTTACTTACTCCTAGAGGCTTGTAGACGTGTATATGTATATCAGTGTTGGGTATGGCCTTATCGGCCTTGTTATTAGCTATCTACTATGATAATAGCCTTGTCGGCCTTGAGTTGCTTAACTACTATTGAGCTTTTAGTGTTTCAAATTGCTATTCTTAGAGACCTTGTCGGTCTCAGACCCCCAGCAAATTCAATAGAGATACACTCTATTTTGACACCCTCGGCCTTTTGGGGCTCCGGGTGTCGGTCATGCCTCCCATGGTTTGGGGCGTGACAGGTGACACCATTAGGAAAACCCAATAATCAACTTCAAATTCCAACTCCCTTCTCCTCACATCTGCATAAGATTTTTGTGGACTCTGAGCGGTCTTAAACCTTTCCCTAATAAGCTTAACCTTCTCCATAGTCTCATGAACCGAATCTGGACCAATTAAGGCTGGCTCACCTAACTCAAACCAACCAATAGGAGTTCTACATCTCCGGTCATAAAGTGCCTCGTATAGAGCCATCTGGATGCTAGAGTTAAAGTTGTTGTTGTAGGCAAACTCGATAAGAGGTAAGTGATCATCCTAATTACCTTTGAAGTCAATCACACACGCTCTCAACATATCCTCCAATGTTTTAATAGTGCATTATGCCTGGTCGTCTCTCTGAGGGTGAAAAGTTTTGCTAAGCTTTACCTGGGTACCAAAATCTTTCTGAAACGATCTCCAAAACTGAGATGTAAACTGAGGACCTTTATCAGAAATGATAGACAAGGGAACACCATGCAATCAAACTATCTCTCGAATGTAGAGTCTGGCATAATCGTCTGCTGAATCAGTAGTCTTAACAGCAAAGAAGTGGGATGACTTGGTCATCCGGTCGACAATCACCCAAATGGAATCATTTTGCCTTCGAGTACGAGGCAAACCAGTAATAAAGTCCATATTGATTGCTTCCCATTTTGTCAATATCTTGAATCATGCCACCCGACATTTAATTCTCCACCTTTACTTGTTGTCAGTTGTTGACAGTTGGGACACTTAGCCACAAACCTGGCTATGTCCCTCTTCATACCATTCCACCAAAAGACTTCCCGTAGATCACGATACATCTTAGTAGCACCTGGATGAATGGAATATCTAGAACTGTGAGCCTCAGTCAGAATCTGTTGTCTCAACCCATCTACATCTGGCATACATAAGAGACCCTGATAATGAAGCATACCATCTCCCCCTTTGAAGAAAACCTCCACGCGTTGCTGATGAACTGCACCCTTAAGCTAAAGTAGAATGGGATCCTTGTCTTGCTTTGCCTTCACCTCAGCTACCAAGAATGATTCAGCACCATTTTGTACAATCACACCACCTTCTGTCGAGTCCATAAGGCGAACTCCCAACCGAGAAAGCCTATGAACCTCTTTAACCAATTCCTTCTTCCCATCATCCAAAGAAGTCACACTTCCCATGGACAGTCTACTCAAAGCATCCGCCACTATATTAGCCTTACCCGGATGGTAAAGCACACTGATGTCATAATCCTTAAGAAGCTCAAGCCATCTCTTTTGTTGCAAATTCAATTATTTTTGAGTGAACACATAATGAAGACTCTTATGATCGGTGAATACATCCGCATGCACCCTATACAAATAATATCTCCAAATATTCACAGCAAAGACCATGACGGCCAACTCAAGATCATGAGTAGGATAGTTTTTCTCATGAGTCTTAAGATGTCTCAAAGCATAAGCAATCACCTTACCATGCTGCATCAAAACACAACCCAAACCAATCCTAGAAGCATCACAATATACAACAAAATTATCTAGGCCTTCGGGTAGAGCTAACACTAGAGCAGTGGTCAATCTAGTCTTCAATTCCTGAAAGTTATTCTCACACAAGTCGGACCACTGAAATTTTACCTTTTTCTTAGTCAATTGGGTCAAAGGGGCATGAATGGAAGAAAATCCTTCCAGAAACCTCCTGTAGTAACCAGCCAAACCCAAAAAGATCCTAATATCAGACGGGGAAGTAGGTCTAGGCCAGTTCTTTACTACCTCTTTCTTTTGAGAATCAACCCGGATACCATCTTTAGTCACAATATGACCCAGAAAAGCAACAAACTTCATCCAAAACTCACACTTGCTGAACTTAGCAAATAACTACCGGTCCTTGAGAGTTTGCAACACAACTCTCAAATGGTCCGCATGCTCCTCCTCACTCCGAGAGTAGATGAGGATATCATCAACAAAAACAATCACAAACATATCTAAATACTGCTTGAACACACGGTTCATCAAATCCATAAAAGCTGCAGGAGCATTTGTTAGACCAAAAGACATCACAACAAATTCATAATGACCATACCGAATCCTGAAGGTTGTCTTCAAAATATCACACTCTATAACACGAAGTTGATGATAACTTCATCTAAGGTTGATTTTGGAGAAGAAACTAGTACCGTGAAGATGATCGAACAAGTCATCAATCCTAGGAATGGGATATTTATTCTTGATTGTGACCTTGTTCAACTGACGGTAGTCAATACACATTCTAAGAGAACAATCTTTCTTTTGAACAAATAAAACAGGGGCACCCCATGGAGAAATGCTAGGCCTGATGAAACCTTTATCAAGAAGATCCTTCAACTGATCTTTCAACTCCTTGAGTTTCGCCGGAGCCATACTATAGGGAGGAATAGAGATAGGATTCGTATCTGAGAGAAGATCTATCCTAAAGTCTATCTCCCGCTTAGGAGGAATTCTGGGCAAATCCTCGGAAAACACTTCTGGAAACTCAATCACAACAAAAACAGACTAAAGGGATGGGGTTTCAGACTCCATGTCCATAACCCGCACTATGTGATAAACATACCCCTTTGAAACCATCTTCCTAGCCTTAAGATAAGATATGAAATGACCTTTCGAAGAAGGGGGACTACCTTGCCATTCTAAAACAGGTTCATTCGGAAACTTGAAACTAACTACACGAGTATGGAAATCAACAAAGGAATAATATGCATACAACCAGTTCATACCAAGGATAACATCAAAATCCGTAATCTCCACCTCTACTAGATCCGCTGAAGTGACTCTATTGAGGAGTGAGATAGGGTAATTTTGGTAGATTCTTTTGTCTAGGACTGACTCACCAACAGGAGTAGATACACAAAAGGGTTTTAAAAGCTGATCCAGACAAATCTCAAACTTACAAGCAACATAAGGGGTTACAAAAGATAAAGAGGCGCCGGGGTCCAACAAAGCATACACATCAAAAGAGAAGACTTTTAACATACCAATAACCACATATGGAGAACTCTCCTGATCCTGACGAGAGGACATAGCATAAATACAGTTCTGGCGCCTTGCTGGGCTGGTCTACCTCCTAAAGTTATTGGGGTAGGCTGAGTCCTACCTCCCTATCCCTTCCTAGCTGAAGGGAAATCCCTGATACAATGCCCAGTCTGACCACACCAAATACTACCCTCTCTACCAGCCAAAGACTAACCGGGGTGATTCTTCCCACACTTGGTACAAACAGGGAAAGAAGGCCTCTGTGCACCACCACCCTGAGCATAAGAGCCTGCACCTCTACTGGACTGATTATGGCGGGGCCTGGAAGCCTGAGAAAGAGTAATGTCAGAAGAATGCACGAGCCCTGATGATCTCTTCTTAAAGGAAGAGTGATGTCCGCCCCTAGACTTCTGATGGATAAATCCTGAACCCTTATATCTAGCTTTTTTGTTCTCTCTTGCCATCTCCCTAAGTTTGTCACCTTTAATCTGATGGGCATGCGTCATGAGTCGGGAAATGTTCATATCACTCATCAACAAGGCAGACCTACACTATTCCTTTACCATATCAGAAACCCCATATATGAACTTGCTCATTTGATCATGCGGGTCTGCTACCATGGAGGGAGCATATCTAGACAACTAAGTGAACTTCAGACTATACGCTTGAACTGACATCGACCCCTGTCTCAAGTTCACAAATTCCTCCACCTTCGCTTTCCTTAACTCTCGGGGGAAGAATCTATCAAGGAAGGCCTTCTCAAAATATTCCTAAGTCATGGGGACTGCGTCCCTCACCCTAGCCTCCTTTCATTGTATGAACCAAATATGAGCTGCATCCTTGAGTTGATAGGATGTAAGCTCAACACAATCAACCCCAACCACTTGCATAACTTCCAAGATCTTTTTAGCACCGAGATGGGTATGTGTCACGACCCTATTTCTCAGTCATGATGACACCTACAACTCTCCAGTAGGAGAACCAATCCCCATAGCCCAGAACGGATAGTAATGAACTACTATCTAACAAGCAGGCGGAAGAACAACAAGAAAAGGCAGAAGCAAGGGTGATAGCTAAAGAAAGTGAAAAACATGAATATACATGAAATATATGGAAAATAAACCAAACCCCAAAATCTGGTATCATAGTATAGATCTGGAACTGCATCAACGGAATACAAAGGGATCCAAAATAATATATACAAATGTGTTCGAGTAGTAAAAGAGTACATAATATAAAAGACAAACTAAAAGCTAAGCTCCGGTCGCCCAGAGCTCATCCTCAATCTGGGACAGTACAAAAGCATCCTCGTATGAGTCTCTATGAGCTAACTGCGACAACCCACACTAGGATCATAGGCCGACTGAGCACATATAAGATAAAAGAGCAGTAATAAGCAGAGTAGAAGCAAATAGTCACAGAAAACAATGAATAAGTACACGGAACCTAGCACGGAAAAAATACAAGTAGAAAATAGCATACATGACTGAATAGCTACTAGAATATATTTCACAGGCACGGGTGAAAGAAAGTAGTAACGCACCTGGGATCCTCACAATAAAAATACATATAGAAGTTGTTAAAAAATGGGCGTTATACCGGTAACCTCAAGTAAAAAGAGAAGAAGGAAAGAAGAATAACAATAGAATGCTTGAACACAGGAACAATAACCAAGACAAGCTACATAATACTAGTCTCAATATCCAGTTACAATAACGAGTCAACATAAGGAATCATATCTCGAAGTCTACCTACAGTCCCAATGGGCGCCCATACACCCGAGGAACACAAACAAGTGAAGACAAATCCTCCGGCGTCCCATACTACCGAAGTGTACACTCAGCAAACAGTAAACAAAGGTGAAACCTCACACAAATGAACGGTATGATGCATGATGAAACCCGGGTGGAATAGTAACCCTGTATGTACCTCCTACGATGCCTAAGGGCCCAGTATGTAGGTTCCATGGAAAGACACTGCCATATACCTCAACTCCACCGTATACCCCTCCTCTGGCACACGCATCCTAAATACCTTGGGTTTGGATCGGCAAGGTCCAAGGATGTGCTCGACCATATACTAATCTCGTAACCTCAAAGTAATAGTCTGGGGTGAATCTGAATCCAAAGTAGTAACCCAATATCGAAAATGCATGATCGAAACCTATCTGGGTCTAAATTTGTGAGATAAGTATCAAAAAAAAAACCTACAGGGATGCCCGGACATAACATGCTCCAAAACAGTAGTGAATCAAGTCTGATGCTCGGCCTAACCGAGTATAGTACCACCTCTAATAAAAAGTAAAATAGGTCTAGCACTCCGGCTCCACTGGGTCTACTATAAGTATGAAAATAGTAGTAAAATCAACCTATTAACTTTCTTACCCCAAGAAGATCCACGTAAGTCATTTCCAAATTGTTTTAAAGTCATTTAAGACAAAATGGGCCCCTAGGTCCATGCAAAGTTTAGAAAACAAATAAAAGTGGACCCGAAGCCAAAACCATAGTAAATCATATGAAAAATCCCTTATATGCATGAAAAATGACATGCTCAATAACAATCAGCAGCCCAACGGCTCACAATCAACCTATCAGTCCTACACAGGCTCCAATCGCTCTACAATACAGATAACCAGCCTAAAATTGTGATATAAATGTCCTCGGCTCACGGACATTCCCATATAACTCACCATCTATGTTCCAGAGTCAATACAAGGTCACACAAGACCACAAGGGTAATATTATCGTCTATAACAACTACTGCATAGAACAGAGGAAGAAAATAAGTCAGACATGAAGAAGCGATCAAGGTCTGTGGTACCAAGCCAATAAACCCAACCAAAGGATGCCAATTAGTATAATTTTATCGTATATATGCGAAGTCTAAAGAGTTAAACCGTAACCTACCTGTCATCCGATGACAAGCTGCTGGAATGACGATGTCCAAGCCTGAACCGCTCCGACAAGTCCTTAAATACAATTAAACTATCAAGAACATAAGCTACACGTTTACACGAGACTAATGATACCCATATCACTATAATAATATTCGGGCCAAAATTCAGGTCAAAACCAGGTCCACGGGGCCCACAACCCAAAATCAAAAATGGAAGAAAGCACAATGACCACAATAATACTAAGAAGGCTTGTTCCAAAATTGAGCAAATTTGGCCACGGGAAAGGAACAAAACAGCCTGCTCAAGAAGGAGCTAAAAGAAGGAATTTTAAGAATGAATAATTGGAAATTGAGCAAGAATTACTTACCACAACGAGAAAAAATATGCCAAGGAAGTGAAATCAACGAATCCTCAAAGCATGCAATCCCCAAAGAACATATTCTTCAAGGAAAACCAAGTTTTAAGAAGCAACAACAATGGAGGGAATTTAAAGAATGAAAATTAGAAATTATCAATGAATTTACTGTATTAATGACGGGAAAATGACCATGAAGCAATGGTGAATTCACCCCAAGAAATTGGTGGCTAATAGTGGATCAAGTTGAGTCTTAGGAGTTGTTGGATATGGAGGAAACAAAGTATGAAATGTTTATGGAGAGAAGAAGAACAGATCCAATTCAAAAGATGCTATACGACCCTAGTGCGACCACGTGTACGGACATGACAGCAACCAGCTGCCAACAGCATGCCAACACAAGATTTTGACTCCGACGCACCCTCCGGAACACATTCAGGGTCCCGCAAACACAAATGAGCTGAGCTATTTGACTAAAAATGGAATTCCAGACTCAACGAAATTGATGAAAATCCAAACGGAGGTCGATACGACTACAAGTGGGCCCCATACCCAAGAACCAACTTTAGGCCAAACTATCCAAAATAGAACCCTAAGGATTAAAATGAGTCTGAAAGCCTTGGGACCTGAACCAAAGGTTCCTCTAGCCCAAAGTCAACATTCTGAAGCTAACAACTCTATAAAAATTTCCATCCGAGGCCGTCTTATCCAAATGTTGACCAAAGTCAGACTTCCAAGTTTAACTTGGCTCAAAACACAAAAACAAGGACAAAACTAAACTGATAGCTCGCAGACCCCGACCTAGGGACCACCCAAACCAAAATCCATGCTTCAAAGATAATAGAACTATCAGAATTTGATTCCGAGCATGTTTACCAAGAATGTTGACCAAAGTCAATAAATTCCAAAGTTTAAGCTCTAAAATAGGGAACGGCCATAACGACCAAACGAACGGCCAGGGCACCGATCCACCAGTCCCAGCAAGCTATAAATTACTTCGGGCCACTACAGGCAAGCTCTAATAGTACAAGAAAAGCATAAATATGGGAATAACTGGAAGGGTCATTACCTCATCCACTACTAAAAGGACTTTCATCCTCAAAAGTCAAGTAGAAAGAGTACCTGAAGGCTCAAACTACTGCAGATACTGAGCCTGCATCTCTCTCTCTCGGTCTCCCAGGTAGCCTCCTCGACCGGACGATGTCTCCACTGAAATTTCACAACTAGATTCTCCCTAGATCTCAACCTCTTGACTTCTCTGGCAAAAATAACAACTAGCTCCTCAACAAAAGCCAACCTCTCATCTAACTGAACCGAATCCCACTGCAACACATGACACTCATCTGAAATATACCATCGTAGCATCGATACATGGAAAATAGATGCAGAGCTGGAAACATCAGAGGCAGAGCTAACTGATAGGCAACACTACCAACCCTCTCGAGAATCTCAAATGGCCTAATGTACCTAGGTATATGCTTTCCCTGCCGACCAAATGTCATCACTACTTTCATTGGTGATACATGGAGGAATACTAAATCAGCAACAGTGAACTCTAAGGCATGAAGTCTATGATCAGCGTAGCTCTTCTGCCTGCTCTGAGCTACTCAAAGTCTATCCTGAATAGCTCTGACTCTATATAGTGAACTACAAAGCAAATCTGTACTATATGGCCTAGACTCCAAACCGTCAAACCAACCAATTGGCAATTTGCAATGCCTACCATACAATGCCTTTAAAAGTGCCATACCGATGCTCGAATAGAAACTATTATTATAAGCAAACTCGTCCAAAGGCATAAACTGATCCCAAGAACCTCCAAAGTCAAGAACATATGCCCGAAGCATGTCCTCCAAGACCTGAATAGTCCTCTCGGACTGGCGATCTATCTGAGGGTGGAATTTAGTACTAAGATGAACTTCTGTACCAAAATCTCGCTAAATAGCTCTCCAGAATTGAGATGTGAACTGAGTGCCACAGTCTTAAATGATAGAAGTTGAGACCCCATGCAACTAAAAAATAGCACAGAGGTAAATCTGAGCTAACCTCTCTGCATTGTAAGTAGTCTGAACCAGCAAGATGTGCGCTGACTTAGTCAGCCAATCCACAATCACATAAATAGTATTGATGCCCCTATAAGTACGAGGCAATCCGACTATGAAATACATAGTGACCTCTTCACACTTCCACCCAGGAATGGGAAGTCGCTGCATCAATCCACCTGGTCTCAAGTGCTCGAACTTGACCTACTGACAGTTCAAGCACCGAGATAAAAACATTGCTATATCTCTCTTTATACCACTCCACCAGTAAAGTTGTCTCAAGTCTCTATACATCTTGGTTGCACCAGGATGGATGGAATATCTGCAACAATGTGCCTTACAGAGTATCAACTGAATCAAATCCCCAACTCTAAGAACACAAAAATGACTGTCGAACCTTAGAACAACATCAAAACACAAAGTAGCCCAGCTGGCCTCACCCCCGAACCACCTTAACACGAAGGTCACATAATCGGTGATCCTCAAACTGTCGCCTTTAAATCTGGTCAACTAGAGCTGAACGAACCTCAATACTGCAAAAATGCTGCTAAGATCCGACAAGTCAAGCCTAACTAAACGGTTAGCCAAGAACTGGATGTCCAAGGCAAACGACCGCTCTGAAACTGAAAGTAAACTTAGGCTGCTCATACTTACCATATTTTGACTCGAGGCATCCGCTACCACGTTTGCCTTGCCCAGATGGTACAAAATAGTGAAATCATAGTCCTTCAGTACCTTAATCCATCTCCTCTGCCTCGAGTTTAGCTCATGCGGATTCATGATGTACTGAAGACTACAGTGATCGGTGAATATCTCATAGTGAACCCCATACAAGTAGTGTCTCAAAATCTTGAGCGCGAACACTACCACCGCCAAATCCATGTCATGAGTGGGGTAGTTTCACTTGGGAACCTTTATCTAACTCGATGCATATTCTATCAAATGAACCTACTGCATCAACACACAACCAAGACAAACCCCAAAAGCATCACAATACATGGAGAAACTCTGACCCTCAACTAGATAAGTCAACACAGCAGATAAAGTTAGCAAGGCCTTAAACCTCTAAAAACTATACTCGCACTGATATGACTACTGAAATGGAATATCCTTCCTAGTCAGTATAGTCAATGGTGCTTCTATAAAAGAAAATCCCTTGATGAACCTCTTGTAGTATCTTGCTAATCCAACAAAGTTGTGAACCTCAGTAGTAGTATTATATCTCGACCAATCATGAACTGCTGAAATCTTACCCGGGTCCTCTCTAATCCCATCCTTAGACACCACGGGTCCTAGGAATGCAACTGACTCAAGCCAAAACTTGGCGTAAAGCCAATGATGTCTTAAAGTCTGAAGTACAGTCCTCAAATACTGCTCATACTCATCCCTACTCCGTGACTATATCAAGAAGTCATTTATGAAAACTATCACAAAATAGTTCAGATATGGGCTAAGTACCCTATGCATCAAGTTCATGAAGGCTGTGAGGGCATTAGTTAACCCAAAAGACATCACCATGAACTCATAGTGGCCATAGCGTGGCTTGAATACTGTCTTAAGGATGTCCTCCGCCCTAATCCTCAACTAGTGGTAGCCTGACTGCAAATCTATCTTCGAAAACATGGTTGAACCCTGAAGCTGATCAAACAAATCATTTATACATGGTATCGGATACCTATTCTTCACAGTAACCTTATTCAGCTGCCGATAATCAATACACATCCGCATCGACCCTTCCTTCTTCTTAATAAATAGAATAAGAGCACCCCAGAGAGACATACTCAGCCTAATAAAACCCTTAGCTAACAAGTCCCGTAGCTGCTCCTTAAGCTCTCTCAACTCAGCTGGAGCCATATGATAGGGAGAAATAGAAATGGGAATGTACCCAACTCTAACTCAATAGAAAAGTCAATATCTCTCTCAGGTGGAAGGCAAGGTAGGTCGATGGGGAACACATCTAGGAAATCTCTAACCATAGGAACTGACTCGAGGGAAGAAGTGCTAGCACTAGCATCTCGGACATATGCTAGATAAGATATACACTCACGAGAAATCAACTTCCTAGCTCAAAGACAAGACATGATCCCAGATGATGTGTGGCTAGCAAAACCCTGCCATACAACCAGGGATACACCAGGCACGACTATGGTAACGTTCTTGGCATAGCAATCCAAAATTGCACGGTGAGGGGATAACCAGTCCAAGCACAGAATCACATCAAAATCTAACATATCAAGGATTATCAAGTCACCCCAAGTTTCCAAATCACCCACATAAATCATACAAGACCTCACAATCTGATACACTATAAAAAAATCTCCTACTGGGGTCAAAACACATACAGGAACAAATAACGTCTCACTAACTGACCCTAAACAAGGCATAAAGTAGGTAGATACATATGAATAAGTACATCCAGGATCAAATAAATCCATAGCTGACTGACAGCATATAGAAATCATACCTGTAATCACAACATTTGAGGCCTCTTCCTCTGATCTACCAGGGACCACATAGAACTGACAATGACAACCACCTAATCAACTGCCATCCTTACCACTTGTCCTACCCTGTGGGCCACCACCGCTACCCTGACTACCAACTTCTTGAGCTGGTGGATGAACTGAACGAATAGGCTGAGCCAGCTGAGCGGCTGGCTGAACTGTACCCCGCTGAGGGCAATCTATAGCATAGTGACCGATAACACCACATTAATAACAAGGCCCTAATGGCCTTGACTTGAGAGATGAACTAGCAGAACCTGTATGGACACCACGTCCTGATGCCCAGAAGCTGCACTTCTCAATGACTGACCACTATAGCCCTGCTGGCTACCCTGACCCGGCTCAACCAGAGACCCACCTGAAGACTTAAGTGAAGCCTGAACTTGTCGACTAGACTTACCCTGGTACTACTGCGACTGATAACCTCAGCCCCACTTGCCTAAACCTCTACCACCCTAATGAGAACCATTGTAGCTACCCTAGTGTCAAGGCTTCTTATCTATGCACCAAAATTATTATGATACAAATCATCTACAGTACAGGCATAGTTTGCAATAGCCTGAAATAATCAACCACTAGCAACTAATATCTTAGCTGGCTCTCTATACTCTGACCGCAACCCTCAAATAAACCTACGGACTCTGTCAGGCTCGATAGGTATAATCATGGCCCCAAATGTAGAAAGTTGGTACAAATGGGTCTCATACTCCGATACGATCATAGAACCTTGCATGAGTCTAGTGAACTGCTCCCTATGATGGTCCATGTAACTCTGTGGCAAGAACTTGGCCTTGAAGGCCTCATAAAACTAGGACCAAGTCAACGGAGGTTATGAAGATAGTATGCAAGCAACCTGTGCCCTTCACCATAAATTCACTGGACCCTTTAGCTAATAAGTAGTATATCCGACCCCGTGAGTCTCTAACAAACCCAAGTGACATAACATCACCTCATAAGTAGTGATGAAGTCATGTGGATCTTGTTCTGGTGCACCAGAAAATCTACGCAGTGCTAATCACAAAAATCTGCCTAATGCCTTCTGCTTCGTCTCTATCATAACTGGAATAGGAGAAAGAGGTTGTGCAACATCTAGAACTGGAATAGCCTCAGCATGAGGAGTCGCAATAGTAGGCTATGCTCTTGAACTCTGAACACCCAGAGCTGCCCCTGAGTAGATGTCTATGCTACCTCAGAATATCACTCTCCTATCATACCTAAAAGCTATAGTAGTAAACCCTGAATATCTGAAGACTGAGTTAGGGGTGACACAGAAGCTGGCACTGGAGCTGGTGACACCTGGGATATCCCCGGGTCCACATGTTTTTACTCAATCATAAACTCTAGCTCATAAGCATGCTCGGGTTCTACCTCAACTCTAGTAGCTCTAGCAGGCGTTGCTACTCGAGCACAACCTCTACCTCTACCCCTGCGACCACCTCGACCCCTAGCTGGAGTAGGAGGTATAGGGGTCAAAGGCTTTCCTCCACTAGAAGCTGACAATCTCGTACAAACCATCTGCGAAAGAGTGAACTAGAATATGTGAGATTTCAAGAAACATCCAAGCATATTTTGTATGAGATAGAAGCAATAAGAGAGTCATATTTCCTAAGATGTCATTATAGCCTCCCGAAGATTGAGTACGAACGTCTCCACCTCGATCCGCAAGACTCTACTAGACATTGACTATTATACCGATAACACCGGTGCACCTAGGCTCTGATACCAAGCTGTCATATCCCGATTTCTCAATCATTATTGCACCTACAATCCTCCAGTAGGTGAACTAATCTTCATAGCTCAGAACTGTTAGTAATGGGCTACTATCTAACAAGAAGGTGAAAGAACAACAAAAAAAGGCGGATGCACGGGTGATAAGTAAAGAAAGTGAACAACAAGAATATACAAAAGCTAAACCAAACCCTAAAACCTTATATCATAGTATAGAGTCGGAACTACATAAACAGAGTACAAAGGGATCAGAAATAATATATAAAAATGTCTCCGAGAAGTAAGAGAGTACATAATATAGAAGACAAACTAAAAGCTAAGCTCCGATCGCTAAGAGTTCACCCTCAGTCTGGGAGAGTCCACAAGCCTCCTCGCATGAGTCTTCATGAGCTAACAACGATGGCCCACACTAGGATCTGCACCAGAAGATGCAGAGTGTAGTACGAGCACCAATTGCAAAAAAACCGGTACCCAATAGGTATCATAGGGCAACTGGGCACATATAAGATAAAAGAGAAGTAATAAGAAGAGTATAAGCAAATAATCACATAAAATAATGAATAAGTACACGGAAGGAATACGAGCAGAAAACAACATACATGACTAGCTACTAGAATATCTATCATAGGATAGGTGAAATAAAGAAGTAATGCACCTGGGATCCTTGCAATAAGAATATATATATAATTTTTAGAAAATGGGTGGTATACCGGTAACCTCAAGTAAAAAGAGAAGGAGGAAAGCAGAATAGTGATAGCATGCTCGAACATAGGAACAATAACCAAGCCAAGCTACATAATACTAGTATCAATATCTAGTTACAATAAGGAGTCATATCTTGATAAAGCAATAATAAGTCTACCTACAGTCTCAATGGGCGCCCATACACCCGTGGAACACAAACAAGTGAAGACACACCCTCCGGTGTCCCATACTACCGAAGCATACATTTAGAAAACAACAAACAAGGGTGGAACCTCACACAAATGAATGGTATGATGCATAATGAAACTCGGGTAGAATAGTAACCATATATGTACCTCCTCCAGTGCCTAAGGGCCCAGTAGGTACGTTCTATGGAAGGACACTACCGGTATACCTCAACTCCACCATATACCCTTCCTCCGGCACACGCAGCCCAAATCCCATGTTCCATATTTGCAAGGTCCATAGAGGTGCTTGACCATATACTGCTCTCATAACCTCAACATAATAGTCCGAGGTGAATTCGAATCCAAAGTAGTAACCCAATCTCAAAAATGCCTGCTCAGAACCTATTTGGGTATAAATCATTGAGATAAGTCTAAAAAAAAACCTACAGGGATTCCCGAACATAACCGGGTCTAAAATAGTAGTGAAACAAGTTTGATGCTCGGCCTAACCGAGTCTAGTACCACCTCTAATCAATAGTAAAATAGGTCTAGCACTCTGGACCTTCCGGGTCTAGTATAAGTACAAAAACAGTAGTAAAATCAACCTATTAACTTTCGTACCCCAAGAAGATCCACATAAGTCAGTTCCAAATCATTTTAAAGTCATGTCAGCCGAAAATGGGCCCCCAAGGCCATGCAAAGTTTAGAAAATTGAATGGCTCATAATCAACCTATCAGCCCTGCACAGGCTCTAATTGCTCTATAGGACAAATAACCAGCTTAAAATATTGAAATATATGTCTGGGGCTCACAGACATTCACATAAAACCCACGATCTATCATCCAGATTCAATACAGGTTTACACAGGACCACAAGGGTAATATTATCATCTATAACAAATACTGCACACAACATATAAAGAAAATAAGTCAAACATGAAGAAGTGGTCAAGGTCTGTGGTACCAAGCTAATAAACCCAACCCAAGGATGCCAATTAGTATAATTTTGTCCTATATATGCAAAGTCTAAAGAGTTAAACTGTAACCTACCTGTCATTCGAGGTTACCCCCTAGACGTAACACAGGACTTGGGACCACAAGTGCCCCAAGCTAACCCTTGGTCATATCATAACAAAAGATAAGCAAAAGCATAATAGATAAAGTCAGAATAGCATA
Organism: Jaltomata sinuosa; assembly: GCA_003996215.1. Taxonomy (NCBI): domain Eukaryota; kingdom Viridiplantae; phylum Streptophyta; class Magnoliopsida; order Solanales; family Solanaceae; genus Jaltomata; species Jaltomata sinuosa. The sequence continues at coordinate 16,875 of QJPP01001016.1, read as the reverse complement.
AATGGATAATCAAGTCAAATAGGCATACAAGATACAAAAAAAGACTCAAATACTGTCTATGTCTGTAAAGCCTCTACTTATGACATAAAGAGTTGCTAGGACAAGACCCTAGCTAACTCAAAGTACGGAAATGAAAAGCTAACACAAGCTAATAACATGACTAGTCCTCGACCTAAGAGAACTCACCAAAAGCTGACAGATAGAGTGGCATGAAAGCTCTAGACACGTGCCTGGGAAGGGACTCTTGAATTTGCATCATCAAAGGATGCAGTGCAAGATATGCGTTAGTACTATAGGATGTACCGAGTATATGAGAGATGCATGAACATGATAAATAGTTTAAAACATGCTGAGTATGCTTTAACAATCGAAAGCATACATTAAAAGTAAAACTGGATGCAAATGACTCTATAAAACACCATAAGCTGGATACATGATCATAAATAAGAGTCTGAAATTTGAATAAGAGTCAAGTAAAATTTTAAAGCATAAACTATTTCTATGGGAGGTTCTCTAACCGACATAGACCATGTGAGCTACATGGAATATGATGTATATGCCCCATCGAGAGGACCCAATATACCTTGTCAGGGTATAAAGGCATGACTTTGGCGTGATCACTAAAAGTGATGCCCAACAGAGGGGACTTGTAAACCTGCAGGGGTACGTAGTTCTGGGACTAAGGGTACTCTCACCCGGTCTAACTTGGTGCTAAATACTACTCCTAAAACATAGTTATAGATCATATAATACTGTGGCATATCTAATGCCAAAACTGATCATAACTGGTGACATATCTGATGTCAAAACTGTTGAAAAGCAATAAGACATATTTGAATGCCATTCAATTCAACTCATACATCTAAAGACTTAACATAGCCATAATTCAAATCATGCATTTCCTTTCTAAATTCATACTTGAAGAATTGGGTATGCAATTTCATCAAATACATAAGGTCATGATATCTAATCATGTCAAATTTCTCTTGAAGACATGCAATTTAATGGAATCATGCTAGAAATCAACTTTAAAGCTTGGGCTTTTAAATCCAATGAAGGAATCATAATCAAATCATAATTAAGCAATAAGAAACCATGAATTTAAGCATAGAAACTGATTTCATAAGTTTTCCCCTATTTAGATCAAAACCCTAATTTCACAAGCTCATGATTTAACATAAGAATTGAGGGTTTGGGGCACAAGGGTAAAAGGAACCCATTGTTGAATACCCAAATACCTTGTTTGAAGATAACCCACTTGAATTGGAAAGACTTAGGAGGCTTGAACTTGGAGCTTGAGACTTGAAGCTTGGAGAAGAATTTCCCTCTTTGGGAGAAGAGTGAAGTAATGAGAAGGAACTTAGGCTAATGAGGGTGAAAACCCTTCTTGAAATAGTCAAAATGACATCATTTAGGAGTAAAAAGGGTGGGTAATGACTAAAATACCCCTGGGACATATTTAAGAAAATCTGGACAAATGGTCGGTTTTAGGGACACGGGTCATTTCTATGGGTCGTAGTTTGGACCACGACCCAGGGTTCCAACTCGTGGTTCTTGGCCAACTAGTCAAGCTGCAGAAGCACTTCTCCGAATCAATAGGACGGACCCATAGAATGAACGATGGATCATCATTTGGAGTCGTGGTTCCTAGGGACCTAGATGGTCCTTGCTCAAACCCCGAGTTAGGACTCCAGTTCGTCATTTGGATGATCAGTCATAGAATTGAGTCATCATTTTAGAGGGACTTTCCAACCCTCTGATCTGAGTTCCACGAGTGGACAGGACGGATCCGTGGTTTGAACCACGATCTTTAGAACAAACTCATGGTTCTAGATGAGAGGCTGAATCAACCAAAGGGAATCACGGTTCCATTACACAACCCATGGTTAGAACCACGGTCCATGGTTTGGACCCGTCATTCCTGAAACATGAAATTTTTCTGAGATTTCAACTTTAGATAGCTGGTTTGATTTCTGGGGTGTTAAAGATCTTGTCCGAATTCACTTTAAGGTTCTTCATAATCCAGAGAGATTGGTGGAATTTGCTTGGGATACAAGATAAAAATATCTTCCTCACATCCCAATACTTGCCTATAATGTCAGAATCTTGCAAGAGGTATTCTATGGTGCTACTGGCCAAAGGCAAGAAAAGTTGTGATAACAGTTCTTCGAAATAAAGTGTATCTCATTTGAAAGGGACATCATTGATGTTCACTTTCAGAAGATGGCAAAGATATACTTTGAATTAGTTGGAGATACTGGCCTAAAGCAGTCCTTTGTCTCATTGCTACCAAAGATGTTGTCAGGCTGGACTATGATTATCATTAAGGAAAAATTCAAATCTTCCATGCACTAGATGATATCTGCACAAAGAGGTTAATAGTGAAGCAGATCATTCAAAATAATCCACTCCTAGATAAAGCCTACGCCAGATCTAATCTTATCACTGGATTAGATTGCTCTTTCCATGCACCCAAGCGACAAAAAAGATTCAAGAAATTCAAATGGACAAAGCCTTCAGGAGAAAATTCAATGTTCATCAGATGTATGAAATACTTCAGGAGAAAAGGTCCCCGTAATTCCCAGAAAAATGGAAGATGCTTCATCTGCAATAAAAGTGGACACTTTGAAAGAAATTATCCTCAGTCTAGAAGGTATGGTAGGTCAATCCAACTCCATAAAGAAATAGAAGATCATGAAAGCATCTATCTCAGTCGATATGACGATCTTGAATCGATCTTCTCCTTAGAAGAAGAACCAATGGAGAAGACTCTTTTATCCATAGATATCTACAAAGAATTAGGTGATGAACATTTCTAGATATCCAAGTTTAAATAAGAGATCCATTTAAATGTTGATTATTTCTAGATATACGAGGTGAAGGAAGAAAAGACCAATATCACTCTAGATGTAGAAGCCCCTCACGTCCAGTCGACTATGTATTCATCCAAATGGGACAAACCAGTCCAAGTCATTGCTTTTATGGACACTAGTACAACCTCTTCAATACTTAACCCAGCTGTTATTCCTGAAGATCAATGGATTCCCCATATTATAAAGTTCAACAGAACATAAAATGGGATTCTAACTACCAGGGTGACCATAAAGCATGCAATCCTGATCAAGTTCTATTTAGGATTGTGATTCTGGACAAAATTACTTGGTTCTGACGTTCCAAGAAAAGACCTCATCATCAGGTTTGTAATCTACAGGCAACTCAAGGACCGATTGGAGATTAAAACCCAAGGAATATCTTTCAAGATGCAATTAAGGCCATACTCAATAGTATTCCATATCACCGATAAGGAGAAAGTAAGTGAAAAGCCAACTAAGCCTGTCTTCATGCTTAACACATAAAAGATGATCCCGTATTGGATGGCAATTTATCCACCGACGATATAAAAACAATACAAAAAACCTTTTGATCCATATATCCTTGCAGATAGAAGGAGTCTATGCCCACAACAAATTCTCAGGGATAAAGTAACTTAGCCTGCCACAATAAGAAGACTTAATGGTCCATCATAAAACTGGGAACATAATGCAACAAGACCATCTAACAGGAAGAATCACTTCACCAAATCACGAAGAAGTAGCCTGGAAAACAAAGAGCGTCTGAAAGGAAATCATGGAATCGATTGGTGGATGGAGGAACGATATACAAGCCCGCCATCACCACCTCCAAACACTGATCTTTCATATGATGCAGGATGTTGCATACATGGTTGCAAGGTTTTCACCAAGTTACCATGACAAAATCACCCATACCAAATTTACTACACATGTCAAGACAAATTCCCCTTAGTAGCTTACCCACCTAATTACCAAATGTACACTCACTAGCTTACGACTAACTTATCCACCTACTTTCCAAATAACTGCACACTAGCTTACAACCATCTTATCCACCTGCTTATAAGTTGCCTACACACTAGCTTGCACGTTGCTTTTCCGCCTGCTTGCAGCAGAAAAAGACAAAAGTGGACCCTGCTTTCACATGCCATTACATGTAAATACTATGATTTTAAAGAATTTGTAGCTTCTTAGCAGTACTTATGTTGTTATGTCTTTTATTTTATTAGGCTCCATCACATGTTTGTGGGGCTTGGTTGGAATAAAGTAAGATAGAATGGTGTGCCCAAATAAGGATTTACTATTTTGAAATAGGATAAGGTTTTACTATTTTTAGGATGGTGGGCCATGTAAGATAAGGTTTTCTATTTTTAGTAAGTCGGTTTGTCTTATAAGTCTTCCTACCTCTACATAAAGAAAGATAGGTAGATAGGAAAAAGCATTCGAAAAATAGATTAGGAAAATACTACACCCTTTGTAAATTTTCTTGATGAATAAAATGTTCCTTTCTAAACATTTTCTTGTTCTTCTCTTCAGAGGGATGGAAAGGCTGATCCTAGTTCAATTATAGGGTCCAAAAATTACTCTGGTAAGTTAGCTTGGTTGCAAGTACGATGGTTATTCTATAAGGAAACTTGTTACAAGTACAATTGTTATGGGATAATGGTTTTATGAGTCTCTAACTTAACTTACAATAGAGAGTAAATCTTTTAGTAGAGTGGGATTTTTCCTGAAGTAGAGCTCTGGCCTAGGGAGTCTGTCATTAAACCTAATCAACGTAGAGAAAAGTTGTGCTACTATGATCTGATTTACCGACCACTGACTGAGTTTGGCAAGCCATCCTTCAAGTTTAGAAGCTGTGTTTTGTGGACTGATTTAGGCAAGTCGTCATTATGGATGAAAAGCCTTTATGTAGTTTCTATTATGCTTGTGATCTTGTTACACTTGATAGATGTATCTTATTGTGCCTTGTTAGCCGTGTTAGCTTTTTGGTTGGTGTCTCTGGTTCCCCTATTCACCCCCTGTGATATTAAAGCTAGCTCATCCCCGGAGGGAGGAGCAGTTTATCATAAGGTTTTATTAATAATGCAATTACCGTCAACTTTACATACAGTAGTCTTGTCCGTGTCTTTAGTTTGTTGTTGCTGGCGCCTTGAGTCATAAGTCTATAGGTACCTTATTATATCTCTGGCCTCATAAAATATCAATGGGTAGAGAGATTCGAAAACTAGCTAGTCTTGGAGTTTGATTGGATAAGACCACCAATGATAAGTTAGTTGGAATTACTCATTCACAATACAATAGCATGGAGATAATCAAGTCTAAACAATATGAAGATGAACTGTTGATGAAGTTAAGAAATGGGATGCAGAATGGTGAATATACTTTGTTTACGGTTGATGTAGTTTATAATGTTTTAAAACTGTAAGGTCTCCTATGTGTTTTGTATATCGATGGTCTTTGGCAAGAATTGATGGTGAAATCTCATAGTTTCAAATATTCTGTGGCTTTGGTATAATGGCCCAGTCCTATAATGATATTGTCTTCTCAGGGCCTAGACCCGCACGACTTTAAAATGCGTCACTAGGGAGTAAGGCATGCTTACTTATATACCCAGCATCTCTCTTGTATTTTTGCCGATGTGGGACTTCTAATCCTAATTTAGGATGTCACATACACCCCCTCTTACGGACTCAACATCCTTGCTGAGGTTTGCCCCACCACATGGGATTTTCCTAGACTTAGAACTGAGGTTTGACCCGCCTTACTGGGTTTTGCCTAAAATCAATTTGAACTTTTGCCCACAATGTCAAGGTAGACACAAGAGTGGCTCTGATATCATTTGTAACGGCCCAGTCTTCAAGTGATATTATATGCTCTTGTCCTAGACTCGCATGGCTTTAAAATGCTTCACTTTTGAGTAAGGCCTGCTTACTTATATACCCAGCATCTCTCTTGTGTTTTTGCTTATGTGGAACTTCTAATCCTAATCTGCGATGTCACATATACTGTAACACCCTAAATCGTTCTTCGTATATGTATAGGCCTGAACCCAGTGATTTCTAATTGTTCTTAAGGGTTTAAGACAAATTCTCTAGTGTGGTAAGCGATTTTGATGCGAAATATAGTCATAAGAGACCTCTAGCACAAAGTTGAGTTGAGAGTCTTTCTATCGATTAAGTTTTCATATAAGTTCTTACTAGGGTTAACTTCAAAAGATCACTCCTCCAAGACTATGAAGAGTTACATGTCTCATTACCAACTAAATTAAAGGTCTTCAAGTCTTCTTTCCAACGCTATTGACCATTCTTCCGTCCGATCTTTGAGTAAAAAGTTATGATCATTTTACTAACATGACTCAGTGCAGTAAACTGTAGCAAAACGCTGGCCGTGTTTTGCAATTTGCGGGCTGCAATTCCAATGTTCGTCCTATGGAAAGTCATTAAAAAAAGTTCATTTTTGTCCTTATACCCATAGGAAACCTCTAACCTTATTATTTAACTCCTAAAAGGCTATCATTTAGAATTTCATCAGTTTTTCCTCTCTTCCTCTCTCAAACTCCAAGGCTCAAGGGTTTAAAAGAAATCAAGCGTAGGATTCTTCCAAGCAAAGTTCTCTCAAGTTTCTTGATTTTTCAGGTATGCAAAGTTAGTTATTCAGTGTGGCAACCCCGTCCTTTGTGCAACCAAGTTCAATTTTAGTTTCAATCCGCAAATCAAGTTAAGGTATTTGAGAAGTCAAGATCTTTAAGTTTCATTCCTTATCTCCTGATACAAGTCTTTGAATATTCCTTGCTTATTATAAGAAATTTTATAAATTTGGATTCTCTTCCATGAATTAATTTTTATTTCAAGTCTTCTGAATTTTTCAAGAATCTTTGTGAATTTCTTCTTATAAAATTTGAAAGTCTGTTTGATGTTTTAATGGATTGAGTAAGTTTTCCCTGAATGTTTGATTAAAAGTTACAAGTTTATGTTCATGAAAAGTTTATAAAAAAATCTTTATGGTAATATCATGTCTTGAAAAGAGAAGAAGTTTATCATATCTTGAAATTTAAAGTTCAGAAAAGTTAAAGAGATTTAGAGCCAAGGCTCACAAATAGATATGTTCATGATACAATATTTGAATCAAGCATGATTATGACTATATTATAAGAAGTTAGTATATTTTGAGAGGACTATTTAGCACCGAGATGGGTATGTGTCACGACCCTATTTCTCAGTCATGATGACACCTACAACTCTCCAGTAGGCGAACCAATCCCCATAGCCCAGAACGGTTAGTAATGAACTACTATCTAACAAGCAGGCGAAAGAACAACAAGAAAAGGCAGAAGCAAGGGTGATAGCTAAAGAAAGTGAAAAACATGAATATACATGAAATATATGGAAAATAAACCAAACCCCAAAACTTGGTATCATAGTATAGATCCGGAACTGCATCAACGGAGTACAAAGGGATCCAAAATAATATATACAAATGTGTTCGAGTAGTAAAAGAGTACATAATATAAAAGACAAACTAAAAGCTAAGCTCCGGTCGCCCAGAGCTCATCCTCAATCTGGGACAGTAAAAAAGCCTCCTCGTATGAGTCTCTATGAGCTAACTGCGACAACCCACACTAGGATCATAGGCCGACTGAGCACATATAAGATGAAAGAGCAGTAATAAGCAGAGTAGAAGCAAATAGTCACAGAAAATAATGAATAAGTACACGGAACCTACCACGGAAAGAATACAAGTAGAAAATAGCATACATGACTGAATAGCTACTAGAATATATTTCACAGGCACAGGTGAAAGAAAGTAGTAACGCACCTGGGATCCTCACAATAAAAATACATATAGAAGTTGTTAAAAATTAGGCATTCTACCGGTAACCTCAAGTAAAAAGAGAAGAAGGAAAGAAGAATAACAATAGAATGCTTGAACACAGGAACAATAACCAAGCCAAGCTACATAATACTAGTCTCAATATCCAGTTACAATAAGGAGTCAACATAAGGAATCATATCTCGATATAGTAAATAATAAGTCTACCTACAGTCCCAACGGGCACGCATACACCCGAGGAACACAAACAAGAGAAGACAAATCCTCCAGCGTCCCATACTACCAAAGTTGACACTCAGCAAATCTTCGCTCGATGATTATTTAGTTTGTTGAATCAGTAGCTGGAATTGAGTGAATCATTGGTGGGTCTAGTATTCCGCTGGAACTGGATTCTCTAATGCTTAAATAGAAGTAATTCAATGTTTCCATATCCCTCCGAGCAGGAAATCATATATTGTAGAGGGTACTCCACCTCTGTAGAGGATACAACACATTGAAATAAAGGAATTGGTGGATCTCTCCCATCAGACACAGTAAACAATGGTGAAACCTCACATAAATGAACGGTATGATGCATGATGAAACCAAGGTGGAATAGTAACCTTGTATGTACCTCCTACGGTGCCTAAGGGCCCAGTAGGTAGGTTCCATGGAAGAACACTTCCCATATACCTCAACTCCACCATTTACCCCTCTTCCAGCACACGCAGCCCGAAGCCCCTGGTCTGGATCGGCAAGGTCCAAATATGTCCTCGACCATATACAACTCTCGTAACCTCAAAGTAATAGTCTGGGGTGAATCCGAATCTAAAGTAGTAACCCAATCTCGAAAATGCATGCTCAAAACCTATCTGGGTCTAAATTTGTGAGATAAGTCTCAAAAAATTCCCCTACAGGGATGACCGGACATAACCGGCTCTAAAACAGTAGTGAATCAAGTTTGATGCTCGGCCTAACCGAGTATAGTACCACCTCTAATCAATAGTAAATTAGCTCTGGCACTCTGGCCCCACTGGGTCTAGTATAAGTATGAAAATAGTAGTAAAATAAACCTATTAACTTTCTTACCCCAAGAAGATCCACGTAAGTCATTTCCAAACCGTTTTAAAGTCATTTAAGACAAAAACGGGCCCCTAGGTCCATGCAAAGTTTAGAAAACCAATAAAAGTGGGCCCGAAGCCAAAACCATAGTAAATCATATGAAAAATCCCTTATATGCATGAAAAATGACATGCTCAATAACAATCACCAGCCCAACGGCTCACAATCAACATATTGGTCCTGCACAGGCTCCAATCGCTCTACAATATAGATAACCAGCCTAAAATTGCGATATAGATGTCCTGGGCTCACAAACATTCCCATATAACCCACCATCTATGTTCCAGAGTCAATACAAGGTCACACAAGACCACAAGGGTAATATTATCGTCTATAATAAATACTTCATAGAACAGAGGAAGAAAATAATTCAGACATGAAGAAGCGGTCAAGGTCTGTGGTACCAAGCCAATAAACCCAACCAAAGGATTCCAATTAGTATAATTTTATCGTATATATGCGAAGTCTAAAGAGTTAAACCGTAACTTACCTGTCATCCGATGACAAGCTGCTGGAATGATGATGTCTAAGCCTGAACCGCTCCAACAAGTCCTGAAATACAATCACACTATCAAGAACATAAGCTACACGTTAACACGAGACTAATGATACCCATATCACTATAATAATAGCCGGGCCAAAATTTAGGTCAAAAGCGGGTCCACGGGGCCCATAACCCAAAATAAAAAATGGAAGAAAGCACGATGACCACAATAATACTAAGAAGGCATGCTCCAAAATTGAGCAAAATTAGCCACGGGAAAGGAACAAAATAGCCTGCTCAAGAAGGAGCTTAAAGAAGGAATTTTAAGAATGAAAAATTGAAAATTGAGCAAGAATTAGTTACCACAACGAGAAAAAATATGCCAAGGAAGTGAAATAAACGAATCCTCAAAGCATGCAATCCCCAGAGAACATATTCTTCAAGGAAAACCAAGTTTTAAGAAGCAACAACAATGGAGGGAATTTAAAGACTGAAAATTAGAAATTAGCAACGAATTTACCGAATTAATGATGGTAAAATAACCATGAAGCAATGGTGAATTCACCCTAAGAAATTTGTGGCCAAAAGTGGATCATGTTGAGTCTTAGGATCTATTGGATATGGAGAAAACAAAGTATGAAATGTTTGTGGAGAGAAGCAGAACAGATCCAATTCAAAAGATGCCAGACGACCCTAGTGCGACCACATGTACGGACATGACAGCAACCAGCTGCCAAAAGCATGCCAACACAAGATTTTGACTCCGACGCACCCTCTGGAACACATTCGGGGTCCCGCAAACAAAAATGAGCTGAGCTATTTGACTAAAAATGAAATTCTAGACTCAACGGAATTTATGAAAATCCAAACGGAGGTTGGTACGACTACAAGTCGGACCCATTCCCAAGAACCAACTTTAGGCCACTTTCCAAAATGGAACCCTAAGGCTTAAAATGAGTCCGGAAGCCTTGGGGCTTGAACCAAAAATTCCTCTAGCCCTACGTCAACATTCTGAAGCTAACAACTCTATTAAAATTTCCATCCGAGGCCGTCTTATCCAATGTTGACCAAAGTCAAACTTCTAAGTTTAACTTGGCTCAAAACACAAAAACAACGACAAAAATAAACTGATAGCTCGCAGACCCCGACCAAGGGTCCACCCAGACCAAAATCCATGCTTCAGAGATAATAGAACTATCAGAATTCAATTTCGAGCATGTTTACCAAGAATGTTGACCAAAGTCAATAAATTCCAAAGTTTAAGCTCTAAAATAGGGAACGACCATAATGACCAAATGAACGGCCAGGGAACCAAGCCACCAGTCCTATAAACCCATAAAATTACTTTGTTCCGCTACAGGTAAGTTTAATAGTACAAGAAAAGCATAAATGTGGGAATAACTGGAAGGGTCATTACCTCATCCACTACTAAAAGGAAATCCATCCTCAAAAGTCAAGTAGAAGGAGTACCGGAAGGCTCAAGCTGCTGCAGATACTGAGCCTGCATCTCTCCTTTGGTCTCCCTGGTAGCCTCCTCGACCGGACGATGTCTCCACTAAAATTTCACAACTAGATTCTCCCTAGATCTCAACCTCCTGACTTCTCTGGCTAAAATAGCAACCAGCTCCTCAACAAAAGCCAACCTCTCATCCAACTGAACCGAATCCCACTGCAACACATGAGACTCATCTGAAATATACCATCGCAACACTGATACATGGAAAAATTGATGTAGAGCTGGAAACATCAGAGGCAAAGCTAACTGACATGCAACACTATTAACCCTCTGGAGAATCTCAAATGGCCTAATGTACCTAGGGATATGCTTGCCCAGCCGACCAAATATCATCACTACATTTATGGGTGATACATGGAAGAATACTAAATCACCAACAGTGAACTCTAAGGCACGAAGTCTATGATCACCGTAACTCTTCTGCCTGCTCTGAGATACTCAAAGTCTATCCTAAATCACTCTGACTATATATAGTGAATCACAAAGAATATCTGTACTATATGGCCTAGACTCCAAACCGTCAAACCAACCAATCGGCAATTTGCAATGCCTACCATACAATGCCTTTAAAAGTGCCATACTGATGCTCGAATAGAAACTATTATTATAAGCAAACTCATCCAAAGGCTCAAACTGATCCCAAGAACCTCCAAAGTCAAGAACATATGCCCGAAGCATGTCCTCTAAGACCTGAATAGTCCTCGCGGACTGGCGATCTATCTGAGGGTGGAATTTAGTACTAAGTTAAACCTCTGTACCAAAATCTCGCTGAATAGCTCTCCAGAATTGAGATGTGAACTGAGTGCCACAGTCTTAAACGATAGAAGTTAGGATCCCATTGTAACATCCCGTACCTTTCAGGACCTATATGACTAAGTTAATATCGACGAAGGTACTTGACCTCGAGATTGTGAAGGGGTACTTTTGACTAGAATTTGAAATGGTCAAATGTATATAAGTGTCAAGTTAAAAGTATAAGGATGAGGGTTTTGAAAATGAGATAAAACAAGTTAGGTGCTTGCTCGACTTATCTAAGCTCTTAGGTGACAAGTAGGTGCATCACCTACCTACGCTAACGAACTAAGTTCTGAGGGCCGATTACGGGCAGCTACACCATATACTATTAGACCTAATGGTAGCCCAAATGAAGCTTAAAGTTGGCCCATCAAACCACAACCAATCTGGACCAAACAACTACAAAAAGTAGCCACCAATATTGACCACCTTTTGATCCAAGAGAAGCCCAAAATCAGCCACAAACTTTACCCTTTTGAGGCCCAAGCAAAGGATAATTTTGGCCCAAGTTTCTTGACCCATTTTTGCCCAAATATACTCAAAAAAGTCTTCCAAAAAGGTCCCTTTTTACAGACCTTTTGTTGATCAATATTGATCACCAAAAAGATGGAAAATTCTCTCTTATCTCCTTTCCTCATGGCATCCCCTGTCTCCCTTTAGGGTTCTAAGAAGATCAAGATTCATTCAATCTTAAGGTGGGTTAAACAACTTATTATCTTGGTACTAATCTACTACATATAGCTAGGATATCCTATGTTAATAAAGACATGAACTATGGCAGCCCCTTTCTTAAGATTGAACACATAGAACTTGTGTAAAAATTAAGAGATTTCTTCTTCTCTTGTTGGTGTATGTGTAGGGGGTACTTAAGCATTTCAAGGCAAAAATAAAAAGAGGATAAAAACACCCCTTCAAGTCTGGTAAGTACTCTGCCCATAAATAATATTTTTGGATTGAACTTCGGATGGACAATTGTTTTTATGAACTCACGGGACGGCGATCGGAAGCCGTGGTTTCAATGTGTTGCTATTGTATTTCGGTATGGTGAGTGGTGTAGGGGTTGTTTGATGTTTTTTGTATGGTTGGAGGCATTATGTTGGTGTGTGTGTCATGTGTATTTGAATGGGGGAGAAAGGTGTGACGATACACCCTTTTATTAATGCCAATACGTAAATCTGCCCGGGAAATATTTAGCTACTGTTTGGGCAAAGTTGCATCAGGTTTAAGAGCTAATATTAGCTTCTTATACCGTTGTTGTGTATATTAACTTAATAAATTAAAGGCCAAGTTGTGGTAAGAGCAATCTTCGAAGGAACGAGGTATGTTAAGGCTTCTTTATTTCTTATCGGCATGAATCTAGAAATGGAACTCTAAATCTCCGAAAGAGGAATTTGAGTATTTTGTTATAAGAGAGCTGATTTGGTAACTTAACAAGTCTTAAAGAACTAAGTGATACATTATGGTGATTCAAGTCGCCTTCTTATAAAAAATCTGATTCTTTTTGCACGAAACATAAGTAATCCTTTTGTCGAGTTTCCTCTTTGTATTATGATCCCTAATGAAGCTTTAGAAAGTATAAAAGGAAGGTTGGCAAGTCAAATCCCCATTCATATGTGTTTGGTAAGTTGAGTACAACATCTAGTAAGTCAAATCTAAAGAAGTTATCTAAATGAACCTCTACCTCGATGCATATTCTATCAAAAGACCCTGCTGCATCAACACATAACCATGACAAACCCCAGAAGCATCACAATACATGGAGAAACTCTGACCCTCAACTAGCAATGTCAACACAGGAGATAAAGTTAATAAGGCCTTAAGCCTCTAAAAACTATACTCGCAGTGCTCTGACCACTGAAATGGAATATCCTTCCTAGTCAGTATAGTCAATAGTGCTGCTATGAACGAAAACCCCTTTATGAACCTCTTGTAGTATCCTGCTAACCAAACAAAGCTGAGAACCTCAGTAGGAGTAGTACGTCTCGACCAATCAAGAACCGCTGAAATCTTACTCGGGTCCTCTCTAATCCCATCCTTAGACACCATGTGTCCTAGGAATGCAACTGACTCAAGCCAAACTTGGCGTAAAGCCAATGATGTCTTAAAGTCTGAAGTGCAGTCCTCAAATACTAGTCATAGTCATCCCTACTCCATGAGTATATCAAGATGTCATTTATGAAAACTGTCACAAAAGAGTTCAGATACGGTCTAAGTACCCTATGCATCAAGTCCATGAAGGCTGTGAGGGAATTAGTTAACCCAAAATACATCACCAAGAACTCATAGTGGCCATAGTGTGTCCTAAATACTATCATAGGGATGTCATCCACCCTAATCCTAAACTAGTGGTAGCCTAACTGCAAATCTATCTTCAAAAACATGGTTGAACCCTGAAGCTGATCAAACAAATTATCTATGCGTGGTATCGGATACCTATTCTTCACAGTCACCTTATTCAGCTTCCGATAATCAATACACATCTGCATCGACCCATCCGTCTTCTTAATAAATAGAATAAGAGCACCCCAAGGAGACACACTCAGCCTAATAAAACGCTTAGCTAACAAGTCTTGGAGCTGCTCCTTAAGCTCTCTCAACTAAGCTGGAGCCATACGATAGGGAGAAATAGTAATGGGCATGTACCCGGCTCTAACTCAATAGTAAAGTCAATATCTCTCTCAGGTTGAAGGCTTGGTAGATCGATCGGGAACACATCTAGGAAATCTCTAACCATAGGAACTGACTCGAGGGAAGAAGTGCTAGCACTAGCATCTCGGACATATGTTAGATAAGCTAAACACTTACGAGAAATCAACTTCCTAGCTCGAAGACAAGAGATGATCCCAGATGGTGTGTGGCTAACAAAACCCCGCCACACAACCAGGGATACACCAGGCATGGCTATGGTATCGTTCTTGGCATAGAAATGAAAAATTGCACGGTGAGGGGATAAATAGTCCAAGCCCAGAATCACATCAAAATCTAACATATCAAGGATTATCAAGCCACCCCAAGTCTCCAAATCACCCACAAAAATCATACAAGACCTCACAATCTGATCCACTACAAAAAAATCTCCTACTGGGGTCAAAACAGATACAGGCACATATAACGTCTTACTAACCGACCCTAAACAAGGCATAAAGTAGGTAGATACATACAAATAAGTAGATCCAGGATCAAATAAATCCATAGCTAACTGACAGCATATAGAAATCATACCTGTAATCACAGCATTCGAGGCCTCTGCCTCTGATCTACCAGGAACCATATAGAACATACAATGACCACCACCTAATCGACTGCCATCCTTAACACTTGTCCTGCCCCATGGGCCACCACTACTACCCTGACTACCAACTCCTTGAGCTGGTGGATGAACTAAATGAATAGGCTGAGCCAGTTGAGCGGCTGGCTGAACTGTACCCCACTGAGGGCAATCTCTAGCATAGTGACCAATAACACCACAATCATAACAAGGCCCTAACGGCCTTGACTAGAGAGATGAACTAGCAGAACCTATATGGACACCACGTCCTGATGCCCAGAAGTTGCACCTCTCAATGACTGACCACTATAGCCCTGTTGGCTACCCTCACCCTGCTCAACTAGAGACCCACCTGAAGACTTAAGTAAAGCTTGAACTTTTCTACTATACTGACCCTGGTGCTACTGCGACTGATAACCTCTACCCCACTTGACTAAACCTGTACCACCCTAATGAGAACCATTGTAGTTACCCTGGTGTCGAGGCTTCTTATCTATGCCCCAGAATTATTATGATACAAATCATCTACAGTACAGGCATAGTATGCAATAGCCTGAAATAATCAACCACTAGCAACTAATATCTTAGTTGGCTCTCTAAACACTAACCGGAACCCTTAAATAAATCTATGGCCTCTGTCAAGCTCGATAGGCATAATCATGGCCCAGAATGTAGAAAGTTGGTACAAATGGGTCTCATACTTCGATACGATCATAGAACTCTGCATGAGTCTAGTAAATTGCTCCTTACGATGGTCCATGTCACTCTGTAGTAATAACTTGGCCTTGAAGGCCTCATTAGACTCGGACCAAGTCAACGGAGGCTATGAAGATAGTCTGCAAGCAACTTTTGCCCTTCACCATAACTCCATTGGACCCTTCAGCTAATAAGTGGTATATCCGACCCCGTGAGTCTCTAACAAACCCAAGTGACGTAACATCTCCTCATAAGTAGTGATGAAGTCATGTGGATCCTATTCTGGTGCACCAGAAAATCTAAGCGGTGCTAATCACAAAAATTAGCCCAATGCCTTCTGCTTCATCTCTATCATAACTGGGACAGGAGCAAGAGGTTGTGCAACAGCTAGAACTAGAATAGCCTCAGCACAAGGAGCCGCAATAGCAGGCTGTTCTCTTGAACTCTGAACACCCAGAGCTGCCCCTGAGCAGATGTCTGTGCTACCTCAGAATGTCACTATCCTATCATACCCAAAAGTTATAGAAGTAAACCCTGAATATTTGAAGACTGAGCTGGGGCTGACACAGAAGCTGGTTTTGAAGCTGGCACTGGAGTTGGTGACACCTGGGATGTCCCCGGGTCCATATGTTTTTACTCAAGCATAAACTCTAGCTCATAAGAATGCTCAGGTTCTACCTCAACTCTAGTATCTCTAGCAGGCATCGCTGCTCGAGCACGACCTCTACCTTTACCCTAGCAACCACCTCGAGCCTTAGCTGGAGTCGGAGGTATAGGGGTCAAAGGCTTTCCTCCACTAGAAGCTAATAATCTCGTACAAACCATCTGCGAAAGAGTGAACTAGAACATGTGAGATTTGAAGAAACATCCAAGGATATTTTGCACGAGATAGAATCAATAAGAGAGTCATATTTCCTAAGATGTCATTATAGCCTCCCAAAAATTGAGTACGAACGTCTCAACCCGATCCACAGGACTCTACTAGACATTGACTATTACATCGATGACACCGGTGAACCTAGGCTCTGATACCAAGCTGTCACATCCCAATTTCTCGGTCATGATGGCACCTACAATCCCCAGTAGGTGAACTAATCCTCGTAGCTGAGAAATATTAGTAATGGGCTACTATCTAACAAGAAGGTGAAAGTACAGCAAAAAAGGCAGATGCCCGAGCGATAAGTAAAGAAAGTGAACAACAGAAATATACAAAAGCTAAACCAAACCCTAAAACCTTATATCATAGTATAGAGCCGGAACTAGATCAACAAAATACAATGGGATCAGAAATAATATATACAAATGTCTCCGAGAAGTAAGAGAGTACATA